>JAUCRC010000008.1:10385000-10985000 GCA_032399595.1 Tetragonula carbonaria
ATAGTAGACTCTTTTTTACCGACGAGAGTCCGCTCAGCATACATACCGACTGTAATCGGCACCCGTAACGAAAGGGTTAACGAGTGAATACTGCGATACATGCCCTGATAAGCCAAGAATGCATATTTTTTTTTAATTACATTGTATTAATAAAATAAAATATTTTTAAAAATGTATTCACGTTTTTTTTTTTTTTTTTTTTTTATATTAATGAGAAAGCAAGATCTTCAATATTCCACAGAGGCGCACTCTCGCGCCTTTGTAAATAGTCTGGAGTAGCTGGTAGCCGATTGTAAAAACGACTCGAAGTTGCTGATAGGTTATATTAAAAATTGCTCGGAGTGCAAAAGGTTTTCTTCGCTCTCTTTGCGTGGAAGTGAGCTGGAAAGGGCATTGGGAGAGAGGGAGAGAGAAGTTGCTAGAAAAGAAAAGAGGGTTGCTCGCGGGAGAGCGTTTAGCCGTCCAGCGATTGATTTATCATGCTCGGTGTAATTCGAGCGCGTCGAACGAAAACCAGGCGGAGCCAGCGACTTCTAGGGGGGTAGAACGTTTCTTCCCTTTTGTTTCCGCGATATTTATATGCCGTGTCTCTTTGAAACGTTTTTTTTTTTCTTTTTTTGGTTACTTGATCGTGCGGAGCGTGTTCGTGTGAATTTATGGTTTTAACGTAAAATCGAAGGAATCCTAAGCGCGATCCCAAGTTGAGATTTCTGCGGGAAATGACGTTGATTTGTATATTGGAAAAGACCTCACGGTGTTTGAAATGACGAGGGTCCACAGTAATTAACTTAGTTTTTTTTTGATACTGTTTTAAAATAACATTTTATTTTATTCAAATTATTGTCATTAGGTGGCAATGTTTGTCAGATTTGTTCTTGCGAGATTTGAGCTTTGGCGGTGGTGACTTTTGTAGATTTCCTTCCCTTTGGTGTAAACGAAATAATATTTGGAATGTCGTGCCATCAGAAACTTGAAGCGGGAAACAAATTATTCAAATGATATCTGTTATCCTAAATAAATTGACGAGAATAGATTGAAACAAAATGCTACGAGGCACTTTAAAGCAAATTTCGTTATTTCAGTTTCTTGCAACATAGTGTAATGTAACATTTCTTGTTTATTTTTATAACTTCACTTTGAAACAAGTTTCATTATTTCAGTTTTCTTGCAACATATAAGTGTAATGTAATATTCCTTGTTTATTTTTATAACGTGTTATTAAAAAATATATCGATTGTACAATAGTACACGCGTTTCTCGAGATTCTTGCGGAAGATCTTAACGTGAGATTGACAACACGTTGGAGGCGCAGAGTATCGGCGTGAAAAGTCGCTCGGCCTAGCGGAATGAGAGACGAAGTCTCGCGCGTTATTTATGCCTTTCTGCCTTTATGGAGCGACAGACAACCTCGCCCCGTCGTCCCTTCGTTTTTTGCCTTTCTTCGTCTCCTCTTGGCTTTCTCCGCCTCGCGTGGAGTCGCGCGCCCCAGGGAAACACGCGGTGCCTGCGCCGTCTCCTTGCTCGGCGAAAGTCTAATCGGCGACTAGGCGTTTCGCGCTCGGCTGACTTTCCTCCGGGGACTGACTCGCGGTCCCATAGGTTCGTCCCTGGATTTTCACTGGAACGAAAATGAAAGGAGAACGACGGATGAGAGGTAACGCGATGTTTCTCCTGTTTTGCTCGCTCGAGCGAATAGTCTTCTCTGCTTCTTCTTCTTCTTCTTCTTCTTCTTCGTGATTCCGCTTCGTTGCAGACGGGGGAAAATTTTTTCGTACGAGTCACTCCCCCGTCTTGTGACGTTGGACTTATTAATGAAAATGGAACGGGGAGGACGGTGAGTAATAATGTAAATTAAGAAACGTGTTCGTTTGAATATCTTGAAATTAATTCACGAGTTTCTTCATTCAATTTGATCCTCTAAAACTAACTTGGTTAATTCTTTGAAATTCGTGACAAAATTGTTTCAATGTAACGGTATAATTCTTTGCTCAAACAAGCGTGCAAATTGAACAAATTTATGAACAGTTGAAAGAGGGCACGAGAGTGTATAAACGTTTTTGCTTGTGTAGCACATTTTATTTTGTAGTAATACAGTATAATTACTTCCTATATTAATATTATATTGTCAGAAGAAAATGTCTGTTAAATAATTCTATTTTGTTGATATAATGTATACGTAATGATTAAAAAAACGCGTGGTTGAAATTTGTTTCTTTTCTCAATGTTACAAATAATTTAATGTCGCCAAAATTTAATAAAAATTTCATAGTGTTAATTCACTGCCAGACGTAAGGTGTCAAAGTATTGAAATTTATAGTAAAAAGATTGTATCATCACTAAATATCGTCAGGTGAAAGAGAATCAAATTAAGGAATTCATTGCTCAATTTGAAATTCATTTCATATATTATCCAAGCTCTTCTTTACAGTTCTTGAATGGATGGATTTGAATTACAAACTATGTTACGAAGCAAACAAAGGATCATTGATGCTTCGAAAATGTTCGGTAAAACCGGGAATTCTGCAAAATGTCATTCTCGCAAATATTCTTCGTAGAATTTCATTTATAAATTTGAGAATATCAAACTTCCAATGACTTCTCTTATTAAACACCGTCGCAGTGAAACTCGCTGTCCAAATTAAAAAGAAATACCTGCATAAATCGTTCTCCCTTCGTCTGCAGCAGGACGCAAACACGGGAAAGAAACGAAAAAAAAAGAGGAACCGAGAAGGAGGAGGCCAGTAAAGAATCCGTGACTTCTCTTGATTAAACTACCGTCAAAGCGAATCTCGAAAGTGCTAAATCAAAGAGGAGAAGGCTCACTTACCAAATTTAAAAACGCTTGCATAAATCGTTGTTCCTTCGTCTGAAACGCGTGTGAAACAACGAAGAAGAAGAAGAAGAAGAAGAAGGGAGAGAGAAGGTCGAACTTCGGTGATAAAGAGTCCGTGACGAGCGTGATGGTGTATTCCGCGCGTAAACACGCGATACGCGCGTAACGCACGCTCGCCCGTAGCTGACGGAGCTTTATGTGGCACAAGGATGCAGCTCGTCTGGGTCATTACTGTATCACGCTTCTTTCTTTCTCTCTCAATTTTTTCCTCTCGCCTCTCTCTTTCTCGCGTGCACATGTCCGATCGTTCTTTCAGCCTGGCCAACGCGCGATGCATTACAATCGCACGGCTAAATAGAGAGAGAGGGTGGCGCGGTGTTCGTGCACAAACACACACACACACACACAGAGAGAGAGAGAGAGAGAGCGTGTAATTTCGCCGGAAAGGCTCTCGACTCGCTCGAAGTCGATCGGAGATTTATTTTTTTTATACCAGAAACGTGTTTCCCATGCGTGCGTGGAGAGTTGAAAGGATCACTCAAGTGGCTGAGGTTTCGCGCAGCGGTCTGTCCGAAAACTTCTTCGACTCGATAGTCGAGTGTTGAAGTAGACAGAGAGATGTGAAATTTTAATTGGAATTCCACGGAGCGTATCTTGGATATCGTAACAATAAGTAGATTTATTACTTTATAAGAGAGGAATTTCAGTAGATTTTCACGTTGGAGTCTGCGTGTCTGTGCATCGATCGTTAGTTCTACTTTGGTTCTGCCTAAAAATCCTTGCTGGTTCTACTCAATAAATTTCGTTTGTGAAATTTTAACGCAGATTTAATTGGAAGAAGATAACGTAACGTAACATCAGAGATGAACTTCTCAATAGACGAACCAGACAATGATTCACTTTCCAACATCGTTACTACTTTTTAACAAGACAAATTACACGAAGAAGGCAAATTTTAATCAAGACGAATAGAAAATTTCATCACGTTTATTTCCATTCGTTAATTCATGAATTTAGTTAGTTGGGTAAATAAATTCAAAGACAAATTAGACAAATGAAAATACGCCGAAAATTCTTGCACTTGTATCTCCTTCGAACTTAAGATTTGAAGAAATCTGTTTTTATTAGTGGAAGATGATGCTTCGGGAATTTTCGTCATTTGTTCTTCCAATCTTTCGTGGTATGAAATCATCACGATTCCTCTCTTCGACGTCGGTTGGACAAAAGTTTTCGAAGACGGACGTGTCGCAGAAAAACGCGAGAGGATCGTGCTCGTCGAGAAACGTGCTGGTCGAGCGAGCGACGACAGTCGAAGCGGAGTCGCGCGATAAAACGTAGCCGGTTGCGAGAGAGTACACGCTTGGCGACTCGTCCTCTCGGAGAAACGAGGTGCACAATGGGTTTCATTGTGCTCCCAGCGAGCAAACAAGACACAGAGCCTTGTGATAGCAACACGCGTCACCGCGAGCATAGTAATGGAGAAGACCACAGGATCGTGAAAAGGACCCACGATGTTTCACACGAATTTTTTTCGCCTTGATTTTTTTTTCTTTTTCTTTTTCTTTCTCCTGGAAAGTCGTGAGAAAGTCGAAAGACGATCATCGAATTTGATTCTTTTGAGATTTACATCTTGTGGAAAGCTACTAATTATAAATTATATCATCAGTAAATGGGAATTACTGAAATGGTATGAAGAAGAGCAGTTTATAATTCTCGTTAGACGCAAACTTTTAGAGATTTAAATGATTTTTCGTAAAGTATACGAAATGAAAACTGTTCGTGTAACTGTAAATTCCATTCGTCCTTCTATATTAACTTTGACGTTCTCTGGTGGAAATTTTATGCTTTAATCGTTGGTACTTATTATGATTAATAAATGTGAAACATACAATGTACGAAATAAAATGCGAATTAATAATTGCTATTAATTATGTTATTAGTGACAAGTTACTAATAATAAAGGCATATCTTTTCAAATCTCTGTATCAAATTATACTCGATAATTGCGATGTTAATTGTGTAACTATTATAATTAATAATATTGAAGATTCTGTCTCTTCTTTCGTGGCAATGTATATTTTTATCTTTAGACCGTGAAAAGGAGACTCATTTACCATGCCATCGATGTCTCCTCAACGTGACGTTGACATAGTTAAAAGTCCCGTCACATTTCTGTATATTCATCGTCAACAATTCTGCAAACGAACAGTTAAAGAAGCGGACTTCAATAAAGTTCTGCCCGCGGAACGAAAGGAAATTGACAAGAGAAAGACGGGAAGGATAGGAATTAACGAGACAGAAATAGCAAATTATTTTGCACATTCGTCCGAAGTAATCAACATCCGCGATAGTTTCTCAGGGGGCTGTTTTCAACCCCGTGATTCGATGAATCACTCGGCGAGGGGGGGGGGGATTCACTTTAGAGAACCATTATCGTTTCCACCGCCGCGGTGGATCCTGTGTACGCCGCCCATCATTTATACTTTCTCAGCGTCTCTCGCAAAGAACACCGGCCGTCGTAAAAACCGGAGGAAACAAAAACTTTTCCAATTTTTCTCTCTCTCTCTCTCCCATGCATTATACAATTCGCTGATCGACGACGTGCGGACTGTCTTCTCTGCACGAATCGTTAACGATCCCGCCGGACGAACGAGGAATCGTCTACGGCGGTTCGAGGAGAAGGAGAAAGTGAACGGGGGGGAAAAAAAGGGAAGAAAGAAAGGACAGACGAAACGTTTCTCCTCGAGTTCTCGAAGAAACGCGCGCGCCCGCGGCCTTTTTCTCTCCTCTCTCTCTCTCTCTCTGGTTTCTTTTCTACCGGGCAGACGAAACGAACAGGAGTAATAAATCTTGAAATAATCGCGACTCGCGTTCGTCGTGTCGCTCGTTCTTCTTCTCCCTTTCTTTCTCTCTCTCTCTCTCCTGCTCGACGACCTCGTCGCCGCAGCCGTTGTCTCGTCCGCCAACTAGGCTGACTCTCTCGTTGCGGCAATGAACCGAGTCAACTGCTCGAAACACCCCCGCAATTGCGCGCCTGACGACCGCGTTAATTCGCCGCGCTAACTCGCCTCGTGACGACCTTTGAGAGCGAAGGAAGAAAAGAAAGAAAAAAAGGGGAAAGAACAAAGAACGTGTCCAGTTGTTTAACGCGGTCTTTGAAAGTTCAGCTTTTCCTGCTCTTTTGAAGATTTTCGACCAACGAGTGGCAATAATAAGGAAATTCAATAATTCGTAAGAGTATTTGCGGATAGCAAATTTCTGCTCAAGCTACGATCTTTTTCAAAAATTTGCGTTCGTAAGAAAACGCTTAATAAAAATTGCACGTGCGTCTGTAGTCCAATAGTGAGGCTAAGAAATTTGACTAGGATGACTTTTAGAAAGATGGATAGGTAAGTCTGCTATAATTCTTCTAACGTTATTGACAGTCAGATTAAAATTGAAATATATTTTTTTTTTTATTTTTGGAAATGTGCGGTTAAATATATAATTGGAAATGAATATACAATTAAAATGTATTTTGGAAGTTGTAGATAGAAAGGAAATTGCAAGTAGATCACACGCGTAATAGGTTACAGTTAGTATTACATTTATTTGGATATTCAGCAGTAGAATCCGGGATCATTCAGATCCCGTTTTCGCAATTGTTAAATGCGTGCAAATTTAATTTTATGTGACTATGGATGTTTATGGCATATTTACATATAAATCTGTTTGCACCAGATAGCAAATATGAAGGTGTGCTGTTTACTTTGTATAATTTCGTATATTCATTCTGCAAATTTCTGCACCTTCGAAATTCAAAAATCCTACAATGATTATCTACTTGTTTATCTTGACTTGAAATTTAATTAACAGTATACACAAAAAAATATTAACAATCAATTATTGTATTGAAAATTCTCACCATCTTAATTATTGTCAAATAATATTAATTATTTGATAATAACAGTGATAAATATATTGCGATAAGTAATAACAGCAGTGATGAGCAAAACTTGGTCTCATTTTAAAATGTGAAGCTACAATTTTCACTGTACCGAATTCGTTTCTTTTTCAATTTTTTCCGATATTTCAACATCTTACACGAAAAAATGTTTTCTTTGAAAAAAAAAAAATTTGTAAAAATTCACATATATATGAACTCGGTGGAAAATTTTATTTGCGACAAAATTTCTGGTGGTTTTGAAGAGTCTTACCACAATTTTGTCATTTAATCCTAATGTTCAAATGTTCCAATAAAATGATGGGACGATAGTTGTTTACACAGCTAGACTAACACGTTTCTTTGCACGAGCTTTCCCCCCTCCCCCCTTCTCTTTTTCTTTCTTTGTATTTATTTATTTTTTTTCTTCTCTTTGTACTTTGATCAGCTTGGAGAGAAAAAATCAATAAAAGAATGAAAGAGAGAGAGAGAGAGAGAGAGAGAGAGAAAATGAACGAGGTTCTCGAGAGTGTACTTGAGAGAGTGCGTGAAGTGCATATTCTCTGTCGTCTCCGTGGCCGTCGATCGTTAAACCTGCCATTTCTCACTTAGCCGGCTCTGACTTTCCTCCGAGAAATGGCTCTTCGATTTATCTACATGCACCGAAACTATATGCACAGTGTGTGCACAGCGTGTGATGCAAAAGCAGCGTGTAACTAAAGACGAGAGATTTCTCTTTTTTTCTTTTTTTTTTTTTTTTAAATCAGAATTTGAAGAGACATTACACACTTTGAAGCAGTTCGAAATTTACGAAGCAAAGTTTGGAAGCTTTTTCGCCTAAGAAGTAATTTCGGTGCGACGTCAGATACATTTTTGCAGAAATGCAAGAAGATGCAACATTTTTGTTGGATCTAAATACTAAACGGAGATTTGCCCAAATTCTTTCTTAGATACTTTCGATTTTTCTTTCCCAAGAATGCCACCAGACAGCGAATTTTTTTAAGAAAATCGACAACTGTCCGTTTCTTCTTCAATTCAAATTTATTGTCTAAAATGTGGCTCAGGATTTGAAAAAAAAAAGAAAAATTAATGATTTTACAAGTACCAATGATTTGAAGAAAAAAATTATCGAGGAAAGAATAGCCCTTGGTCGTCACGCGTGGACAGTTAATTCGCGAATTGCAAAAATAAACGTGCAATCTTGCGTTAAATTCGCTGATCAGAAAATAAAAAGGAAGAAAAAAGTTGTCACAACGCAAGTGAAAAATAAAATGAAATTAAAGTTACGTTTTCTCTTTGTTATGACTGAAACTAAAAATTCGTCGCTGAAGAGGTTCGTACATTATAGAACATTACATTGTTGTGTTATTTGAAGGAAATTAAATGTTCGTCGATTAAATATTCGCGACAGTATTCAATGTATTAACGTACACGTATATGTACGTCATGTGATTTAATTCGTGACAGTGGAACGTTAATACAAACGAGGATGTTCAACAGCTGCAATTACCGTCCGGTATAAATGTTCGAGCTTGAGCCACTCTTTACTTACGTTTAATGTTACTTAAAGCATCTCGTACGAGAGAAAGAGGAACAGGCCTGAGAGAGATTACACGAGTCGTTTGACGAAACATGGAATTTGACGCGTTGCAACCTGCAATCTCGGCCAATTAAAATTCCAGGATGCCAGGAATGATTAAATAAACGAGAGAGAATACCTCGCGTGTTCCCTTTTTTCCACTTTGCTGTCGATATCTTGCTCGATCATCGTCGAGAATTTAATCAATCGATCGGCCAACTTTCGTCCTTTTCTTATACTTTTTTTCTTTTTTTTTTTTTTTTTTATTTTCAAACAAGGATCGAGCAGTGATTATCGTAATACCACGGACACTTTAATTTCTTCAAGCTTCATAAAATTGTAGAAGCAGTGACAGAGGATGTATTAATAGGTTGTATTAAATTGCGATATTATTGGACGTAAGTAAGTAAAGATCACGTGAAATGTGTGACTACGTTATATTTCGTCCTCATCGATTTTCTAACATTTTTTTTTTTTTCGTGTAATGTGACAAGAATAATTGTGACAATGTGAAAAGAAAATTTTAACACAAGGTGTGTGTCGAATAGAATAAAATAACGAAATGAAATCATAAGGTAGAGTTTAAAAAATAATATAAAAATTATATAGTAAAGTACAAATATAAATAAATAACTAGGCTCATTAATACTCCAATTATTTATAAATCTTCGTTGTTTCAATATTTTCAATATTCTTATATTCTTTGTATCGTTATATTTCTGCCAAAAATATCCGAAGAATGTCCGAAGAAAGGCTTCTGAATGAGAAATTATTTCATCAGCTAAATATCTGAATAACTGTTCCAAACTCACTAGTCTATTCCAGTGAGTCTTCGCATTTTTTTAAATTTCACAAATGTGCGCGGACGACACGTTTGTCACGGATTTCACTTAGAATTGCGACTCAAATGGTTATATCATCTCAGCTCGTTGGCTCTTCAATGGTCTAACTAGGCTCTTCACGCCTAATCGGAAAATTCAATTTCCCTCGCTTCGTGCCTTCTTCCGGAGGCACAAAGAGGAGACCCGCGGGGAGAGAGAATCCCCGAGAAAAAGGAACATTTTGATCTTCGCGCGCGGTGCCTAAGCTAATTCCATTCGCGGCGGATGCGCCACGGTTTCTGCCGGTCGAAAATTCGCGCTGGGCCCCTGTTCGTGTCGCTGATTACGGCCATTCAGACAGGCGAAAAGGAGTGAGGAAAGGAACGAGCCCCCTCCCCTCTCTCTCTCTCGCTCGTTGTACGTTTGTGTCGCGGTCGACAGAGACGAGCAACTGAATCCCCTCGTTGCCCCGTTATTGCCTAGTGAATTTAGCATCGTGCCTTGGTACCATGGCTATTTTTGCCCGCCTGGCACTTAGTCAGATCCGCTTCTCCCCCTTTTCCCCTGCTAGAACCCTGCTCTCTCTCTATCTCTCTATCTCTCTCTGTTTCTATGTTTCACCGGTCTTGTCGCCGTTTTCCGCTCGTGGAAACACGCTCGAATTCCGCGAGAAACTGCCGCCTTCATACGCTCGAGTGTGAGCGACGCCGGACGAAGATTCACTCTTTTTCTTTTGTCGCGTAATTTGTTGTTTGACATAGTTGTACGTGGAACTATGTATACTAAATGCACGTAATGGAGTACGGAAAGATATGTCCATCAACTTAATGATAGAACTTCCTCAGACGCGTATATCTCGATCAAAGATTTTCTTTTTTTTTTTTTTTTGACTCGACGAAGCATTGTTGATTTTCAACTACTCTATCTAAGCGCTTGAATATTCGTGTGGATTCTCTTAGGTGAATTCTAGTAACAGTTGAAGTTGGGAAATGGTTGAGCGCTTTTTATATTTGAAATTTGTATTGTTTCTTTCGGCGATAGGATGTATTTTATTCGTGTGTAAATTATTTAAAGAAAGAAACTGTAACAATATAGTGTTTGACTAGTTGGAGGAATACTTTTATTCAACTGGTGTTTGGTATTATTTTTACCATCAGTTATATTTGTATGAATGAAATGTACATCTGAATGCATAACTGTGAAGAATTATATTTTGTTTACTACTATGAAATAAAAACTACTATGGGCAATAAAAATTATTTTTGAAAAAATCTCGAAGAAATCCTGATGAAAGTTCGTGATATTTTCCGATACTTTCAGAATGTGAAAAAAAAAGAAAAAAAATGTTAACGATGGAAAGACCAGAGGGGCATGGAAAACGAGGTTTCTTTAGTTTGCGATTCACCGATCGAGCGTTTGCCTTGACACTCGAAGCGATAATCCCCAACACTTGCGAAACGGTCGAACAATAAACATTTTCTCGTCACGCTAATCGGACGATAAGGGGGCCAATAAAGCCTCTCCAACTGGTGTGCTCGTAAAACGAACGGCAATGACCTGGTCCCCTTTTCCGTTCGACACGAAATGAATCAACGAAATATACTCCCTCTGTCCGAAAATATGGTGTACATTTTAATATTTTTTTTGTCCGAAAATATGGCATACATTTGAGAAAAAAATCAAATAAAATTAAAATTAAATATAAAAAAAATATTAAATTCATTTTATTATCACGATATAACTAAGTACAAATGATTTTGTAGTGTAATCCAAATTTAGTTAAAGCGAGATTTAGCCTTGTTGAACGCTTCTTCTGAACATATATACTTTTCAGCTAATCGACCCTCACGACGAAGTTTTATCTTATTTATATGAGGTATTATATAGGAATTTCCCCCTCCTGTCAACATAATTGATTCCATACACGCTTGTAATGTTATAGAAACGTTATCAAGAGTATTTCTCTCTAATTTATTAAACGCATTATAAACTTTATTAATAGCACCGTGTTCTAATTTTTCTTTGTTCTTCATACACTGTAATAGATACTGTTGCAAGATACCATGACGTTGTTCATTAGTCAATTGCTTCGATTTGGCATCTCTTCTTTGTAAATTCACGTTATTTGGATTCAAAATTTTCCATTTTGAAATTACACCGGTGACTATTTTATTTTTCTTCAAAAAACTAATTTTTGGTCTTCAAGCTCCAACTCAAAAGCAACGCCTGTCAAATATGTTAGATTATTTAGCTATTAATGTAAACACTACCAATATAATGAGTATATTGCCAGTTGCTTTCGAAACTATAGATGATCTAAGATTTTCTTTCAAATGTACACCATATTTCCGGACATATTATTTTTCTTTACTAAGACACTGGCGACAAGAACAAAAACTAATTCTATATTACGTTTTCTGTTTAAATCTTGTTCGATGAAAAAAAAAAATAGAGCAAGTAAAAAGAAAATTTCAATCTTCGGGACCATGGTGGATCCTACTCCTGAGAGAAATTTGTTTCACTGCCTTTGGAGATATTTTTACAATGCTTTTCCCATCAACCGTTGCACGATGGTGAAAGATTTTCTTGATGGAAACCAACTCAAACCAAAATTTCATACACTGGATCATCACCAAGACACAGATCATCGACAGTTATCCGTTGAAATTCTCTCCGCGAAGGACCACGCCCAAGATTAACGAGCATCAACGCGATTCTTTGTACCTCGAGTTCGCTCTCGCGGAGGAGGGGGTCGATCGACGACTTCGTTTTCACCTCGCGGCTGTTGTGACATCTTTCGTTCGACGGATCCTCGGCAGGAATTCCCTTCTTTCAAGGAATTTTTCCTTTGCCTTGGCCATCAGGTCCATTTTCCCTCTAATTTCTGACAAAGCGACGGACTCACTCTCTCTCCAGGTTCTCAGGATTTGGCGGTATCATCCGTCCAATTAACGTGGCTCTGTCCGACGAGTCCGAGTAACGCACGGGGGAGGGGAGGGATACATCGAGGGTAATTCAATCCAGGATGGGGGGGATGCCCTCTCGAGTCTCTTCGTCCCTCTTTTCTTCGTCCCATTTTCGACGGCTTTATGCGGCCCCTCGCCCGGCGAGATACGCGACTAATCACGCAGTCCAAACTCGCCACGAATGGCCGCCCGAATCCTCTGCACGCGGATCTTTCGCCGACCCTTTGAATACTATGGTCGTACAGCCCATGGGGGATGGAAATTTCGAGACAGGTAGCTTACCCTGGATTTTCCCTCGTTATTCGCTGATCCAGTGTGATCCAGCTCGTGGAAGAAGCTATTTGGTGTGTTGCGCGCAATGGCGGATGAAGGAACAGACTCTGATTACTTGAAAATTATTATTGTACATTATATCGCGTTATTAATATCAGAGATTATTAATCGTATCGATTATTAGAGATTATCATATTGTATTATAATCTATTTTCCAAGTATATTTCTTCAATTATTTTTTTAAAAATGTGATTACCTTTTCTATTGTTTGATTTCTGTAACTTTGTCTCGCCGTGATCTTTTTCCTTGACCAATAAATAATAACAATCCTTGACCGTGGTAATTTCATTGGTAAAATTTGGGATTTAATTTGAGGATAGACGCCATGTATACAGTATTATACAAAATTACACGGGTGGAAGTTATCGATGAATTTTTCGAGCCAGTTATGATAATTTGATGATCCAATTGATAATTTGACAACTCGCACTTGATTTTCACGCTTGATTCTCGTTCAATGATATTTCTGAATAAAACGAAACGGCGAGTTCCACCGCTGCTGTACTTCGATATCACCATCTGGTCAACGCAAATAGTTTTACATTCGTGATTGGCAATTCGTACAGCAAAGAAATTGGAAATCTAAAGGGGTTCCCCGAGCGGAGATGGGTGATTAATTGGATCATAGGGGGAAGATCGAGGGGTAAGAGGTATGAACGTGGTCGCGAGAATAAATATCTGGCAAGAAAGAGCCGCAAGACAAATACGAGAATAGAATGGTGGATGATGGGGGGGGGGAGTGGTTTCAGTCGTTCCCTCGCCGGCTTAGCTGATTTAATTAACAATCGCCATTTTTTTACGCGTCTGGATCCTCTTTTGCCTTGTTCCCTTTTCCTCACTTTGTAACGCGCTCAGACCACAGATTCTCTCCCTCTCTCTCTCTCTCTCTTTGTCTGCGTTTTCAGCCTTGTTTTATTCCATTTTTCTATCTTCTTTCGCAGGTTTCTGCGAAGGGTGAATTTTATTGCACGTATAAAACGATGAGTTTTAATGCGCGAATGTCGGACGTTTTATTTACAATGTCGGAATGGAAGAGTATTGTATTTTTTTAGTCAGTTTTACTTTCGATTTTACAGTTAATTTTTGTTGCGAATTTATTTATGATTAAAATCGAAACAAAAATCAGAGATTAGCGAATTACTTTGTTTTTTTCTATGCCATTCGGAGATTTTTGTATTTTATATTTGAACTATTGTTATTGTTTATATTAACTATATTTAAATTATTGCCCATTAAGTTCGTGAATATGAATAGTTTGCATTTAAATTTAATATTGAAAACCTTAATGTTAGAACAGAGTGTGAATATTTACCTTGCAATTAACGTGTAAATAGTTACCTCGAATTAATTTCTTTTTTCATTCGTTGAATTTGTATGTTGTTTAAAATTGAAATTAAATAACTCGTGTATTTTACTGAGTTACTTATGTTTTTTTTTTCTTTTCTTTTTCTTTTTGATTTGGAATTAAAATTGAGACCCTCAGCGTTTCGAGGAGGAATGAACACTTTTTTTTGGCGGGTTACTTTCAAAGAGTTTCAAGTTTCGGTACGTCTCGTTGCTGAAAATGGATCTCGTTAGAACGATCAAGCATCAAAGGAACGATTCTCGTCGCGAGTCGAGTGGAAAAGGAAGCCCTTGGAAACGGCTGCTCGAAAACTGCTTTAATTAAGCCACGGCTGGGGCAAGCTTTTCACAAGCTACCGTTTACGAATGCTTTATGTAGCCTAGTAAAGGACACCGCGTATCCTCCTTCACTGAGTATACGCAATAACTCCTGCAAGATTTCCCCTTCACCTTCGAATATTTAATAGTAACTATTGGAACCAAAGCTTTATAAAAAGAATCATAACAGAAGGGAAAAATATACGAAGCGAAATTTCACGTTGCTAGAATTTGTACATCATAATTATTGCATGTTTATACATCATATAATATCACGTGATGTTACGTTATACATTATATGTTATATATTATGCAAAACATATTTGTACCAATGGTAATTGAGAAATTGACGATCGTTAAACCGATATTGCTTTAATGAACACTTGATTTCATTTTAAAGCGTGAAAGCTCTACCTTGACAGTCGTGAATTCGTTTTTTTTTTTTTCAAAGATGATTTTACGTAATTTTACATATTAAATGAGAAAACGAGGATACTTTTTTCCCTCAAAAATTGTAAAATTGAAATCTCGCTCTGAAATTCGTTGTAAAATTTTTTTTCACCATTTTATCAAACGTTGCATATTTAATAAATTCTAAAACATTTTGTCATTTGATACTAATGTTCCAAATTCAATAAAATAATGGTAAAAAAAAAAATCGTAATTATAGCAGGTTTTTTTAAAGGCTCGTTGTAAAGTGAAGACTTTTGTCTTCGAAACGACGTTGAATCTGGCTGGAAACGGAAATATTTCTACGCAGGTTTGAATTTTTGAAGAAGAAGAAAAAAAACGAACTCGTCCATCGCACGATCTTACATCAAGTTCAAATTATCGACAATTTTCCATCGTCATTGGTACAGCTATGTATATATACACTTCGCTGTATATATGTAATATATTCCAAAAACGTGTAACGCAACTTTCGGAATTATTATAATGTTCTTCTTTCATTCTCAGTTTCAAAGTTTCGATGCCTCTGTGTCGTCATTCTTTCACGGTCCAAATATCATTTTTCAGCCAAACGGGAAATAGGCTGCTGTTGCAGCCCTTTTTGCGCCACAAAGGACGCGATACGTCTGAAATATCTGAATATAAAGCGCGTCTCCAACAACTGGAACCGATTCTTCCGTCTTCGTGACGGTGGCCGCGAATGCAATGCCAGGGCTATATCCCTTGGCCAGACAAAAGCCAGGGGAAACAAAAACTATTGTACGAAACGAAAGATGGAAACACGCACATCCGCGTGTGCACGCACGCATGCACGCACGCACGCACGCACGCACGCACGCACGCACGCACGCACGCACGCATGTTGAATCGAGGTGCGCCGCCTATACCGACAGAAAGCGCGGAGGAGAATCTCGAGAAAGCGGGGCCAAGCGGGACGAAATGCAAACGACGTTTTCGGCGTCGTCGTCACAGTGTCTGCGCTCGAAACCACAGTGTGTGTTGCGTCTCACGAAACGACCACCGGCGAGGGTGGTGGACGCAGAGATATTTCTTCTCTGTATTGCGGTGTAGCTTTCGGACGTTAGCAAAGATTTCGCCAAGTTTCGACAGGAAACACGCGTCCGGTTTCGTACTTCCGAGAGCGCTCGCTCGTTGATAAAGGGAAAACTCCAAAGCGTATTCCTGCTCGTGTGCTTATGATTTATTGTCGGGTTGACCATGACTACGCTATAATTATCGCTTTTCTTTAATTTGGATAATTTGTGTCTTTTTCCTTTTAATTTATTCAATGATTTTTACAAAAATGATTTCATATTTTGGTATATTTATTTCGTCAAATAGTCGATGACGTTTATTTGAATTATATTCATGCGTATTATATTAATGTACTATTGACGTATCGTTAGTTTTTCATAATATGAAAAAGTGTATAAAATAATCGAAATCTTGTGCTTTTTATGATATTTGATGCGAAGAAAACAATTCACTAGCCAAGTTTTGAGTTTCTTAATTGTACAAGTTTCCACGAAAATCCGCGATGATGTTCGTTCATTTTCATTTACACATAAAAACGAGGTCTGCTTATCAGGAAAATTATCGTTTGTCCAATCACGATCAGTTTTTGTAATTCATCGAATTTTCCCTTCTTCTCATTTCGTGTCATAATCTTTCATATCATACAGAAATCGCAGCTTGTCCCAAATATTAGTCAGAGAAATAATTAAATTCACGATGAATTTATTTCACTTTCTTTTTGTTTTCATTTATTTTCGTTTAATCATCAAAAAAATTCGCTTGTTGAATCGGCTCATATGTTGGTCAACCTTTATAATCAGCTCCACCGTGTATTTCGTTTTTACTTTTTCAATTTCGTATCATTATCTTATTACTAACAACACTTATCTTCGTTTATAATCGCAACTTGTTCCAAGTATCAATCAGAGAAACAATGAAATTCACGATGAGATAATGAATTTATTTTCATTTAGCATGAAAATTTTGCCCAGCATTTTCCGATTATTTGTTCAACCACGTATTTCAATTTCATATCATCATCTTATCACGAACGATGCACTCATCTTGCGGCAATCGCAATTTGTTCCAAGTGTCAGTCAGAGAAACAATGAAATTCACGATGACATTAATTTATTTTTCATTCAATCACGTATCACGATCAATTTTCATGATAAGTATTGTATTGCCTTCTCACTCCTTCCAATTTCGTACCATCGTCTTGCTATATTAACGATACTTATTTTGCCGCAATCGCAGCATGTCCCAAGTATCTAGCCAGAGAAATGAACGAGGAAAGGAAGGACCCTCGGATCCAGGGAACAACTCTCCGCGACGAGTTCATTCTTTTCTGTCATTCTGCTCGTTCCTCGCGTTATCGGCCGTGTTAGAGAGGAAGTTCTGCGAGACGACGTCGTCTCGTATCGGCCTCGGCCTCGCGCGCTTACAATACGCGAGTTTACTCTCTCTCTCTCTCTCTTTCTGTGACCGTGTACACTCGCCAAGGAAACGACGACCGGCGTCGCCGTCTGGAGATACTGTCACGTTCAGTCGTTGACGCTGGCGACGACCAGCGGTTCTCCTTTCGATTCCATGTAGTTCCGTCTTTCTTTCTCTCTCTCTCTCTCTCTTTCTCTCTCTGTCTGTCTGTCTGTGTCCTGTCCAAGCACAAACGGAATTGTTCCCGCGGCGGAACGAACAGCGGGTAACTCGGTTCCGCCGTCAGGAAATTGAATATCAACCGGCGACAGCTTTGTTTCGATAAAATTGTAACGAGACCGTCGACACTGTCACGGGTCCGCGCGACGGATAAACGCGTCAATCTCGTTCGACTCGTTCGTCTTCTCTCCTTTTTTCTCTCTCTCTCTCTCTTCTCTATCGCAACTGTCTGTTCGCGTCTTTTCACGATGAAATTGTTCGATCATTTCCGAAACCTTCGTCGTTTCATTGCGCCCGTTCGAAATAACGAAGCGCATTGTGATACTTTCATGGCATTATCTGTGTCAGATCTGTCGCTCGGATGTTGCTCGGGCTCGTTTGCGAAAAAGTGATAAATAACACGATATTTGAAAAAAAAAAAAATACATCTCTCGCGTATAAAGTCGCCGATAAAACTTTCGATCGCTTGATTTTTTTTTTTTTTTAAAGAATCTCCAAAATCTGTTGATTGCTCGGTACGATTGTTTACTCGCGTTAATGTTGCTTTCGAGCAATAATTAATTACTCTTCGTTTCGAGGATAACAACCGCCGTTGCTCGCAGTAGGAACACAGTTTTTGGCACGAAATCAATCAATCGCGCGTTCTAAACGGGGTCTAACTGTAACAGTTTAATATAAAGAGAGAGGCAGGAGAGAAAATGAGAGCAGAGCAGTGAGCGAGCGCCTAGGCTTGCTTTCTCGTGGTTGCCACCCACCTCTTTCGCTGGATGTTCCGGGGCTCGCGCACGCATCATTGTGCGTTGCATTAATGCGTCGGCTTGGAACAGCTCATTGTGCATTATACGTGACATTGTGCGCTCGTTAACAATAGCAGGGTGTGGCGTTGCCTTTCGTGCACTCTTTCTCTTTCTCTCTCTCTCCCTCTCTCCAGGCTTTCTGCTCTTTCTCTCGATTTGGCGGACGAAAAATTTTTGTCGAAGCTTCCGACCAGACGCGTCTGACCACCTTTCCCCATTCTACTGACAGCGCATTCCACGCCGCGAATTCAATGCAACGCGGCCGCGTTTGCGGTTAGCAATTTCCTCCTCTTCTCTCTCTCTCTCTCTCTCTCTCTCTCTCTCTCTTTTCGGGCTCTCCCTGCCTAACGAACCTTCAACGCGTGGACGTTGTCGCGCTCTCGTGAACGTTCTTGCTGAATGTATTAATGTCGCGATTAATTCGCGGCTGTCTCGTTTCCAACCCAACCAGATACGATTGTTTCCGATTCTGTTTCCCGGTTTCGCGTTTCTTTTTCTCTCTCGTTATGAGTTCCCAGTTTGCAAGAATTAATTGCGAAAACCGGTAGTCCTCTCTTCGTTTTCTATTTTTCGTTTAATTTTTTTCTTTTTTTTTTTTTTTCTTTTTGAGTTGTTTGTTAAGTTTGACGGAACCTGGGTGACGATGACTCTTGGTCGATTGGATTGGAACCACTCAAAATTTTCAATACGTGAAATATCAGAGTATTATTACATGTAGCATATATCATGGTTGGATAATGCACGTGATACAGTTTTGAGTATTTGCCGCGAAAGTAATGGAATCATCATGCAAGCAGATAAATACTGCTATAAGATTCAGAGAAATCTTTAACGCTAGGTTTATGGGTATTTCTTGTGCATTGGAATATACGCGTATTCCTCTCCAAATCGACTTAATTATTTTAGAAACAATGTAATTACTATTAACTTATAAATTTATGTGCACAACTTATAAAGTTACATGATATTATAAATTGTTTATTATATTAACATTATAGCAACAACGCTCTTGACGAAGTGGAACAAACACTGAAACAACGATCCATTTTGGAGTACACCGTCACGAGATAGCGTTTGAGATAGATCAGATTTTTTTCAAGACGATAAAAAATGTCTCCGTCGCGTTACGATTTCTACTTTTACTAGTTTTGTATTTGTTACAAAGCGAAACAAATTTTTTTGGGATTATTTATGAAATTATCGATCCGTCAATTTGAGATAGATATATTCAGAACTTTGAAATTAAAGATTTGAGAAAATAACCAACTCGGATATATATTCGTATTATCATATTGATAAAAATTAGCAAACATTTGTCAGAGAAAGATTGTAAAAATTTTGTAAAGTTTGCTCGTGAAATCGAAAGTTCAGTCAAATTGGCGGGTTGAAAATTAACTTGGTGTCGAAAATAAAGAATTAAACGGAATATGTTGTTACATACATGTTGAGATCACGAAACCAAAAAAAAAAAAGAATATTAATGTGCGTAGTTCAATAGTTAATATAAAATATAAAATAATATATTATAAAGTTCATTACTTCTGCTGAAATCTTACAAAATAGCGAACGATTTCAATTTAATAGGCTTCTATATCTGACTCTCTTAACTTCCCAAAAGTTAAATCTCCGTCGTTTATAGGCCGTGCATGCTCTCGAATTTCATTTGTTCATCCCTCAAAAAAAAAAAAAAAAAAGAAAAGAACACGAAACCTCCCCGAACACTCATTCGAACCCTTTCCTCCCTTATTCGATATTTATATTCGCAACGCAGCACCGACGTTTCCTTCGCGCGAAATTTAAAATGCAGATGGCTGCTTCGTTTAAGGAGCCACACCACCGTCTCTCGGCCTACGTTCCAATTAATTTCATTAGCCCCTGGTCCACCGACAGGGGACTAATTCTTGGAAGAGTAAACACGCGCCACAGTTTTCGTTCGAACGTGACCCACGGACGAGTCGATTTCACGCTGAAATTTTGCAACTTCGACTGTATTCGTCTCGGAAATAAAGAAATTCTTTCTCCGAAATGGATCTTCGTATTCGTCGTTGCAATTGCATAGATTATTATAAATTTTTTATTTAATATTATCAATAATAATATTAAATCAGAGAATGTAATTTCATTAAATATTTTTTCGTATAAAATTTCATGTTCACTTAACAAATTAAAATAATTTATATCAATGTGTTTAAATATATCAATTATATAAACATATAATTCTTTAAAAAAAATTAATGTAACTTTAAAATTTGACTTAATAAAAATCAAATTTATTAAATACCCTAAGGTAAATATTTTTATAACAAAATATTTATATATATTAAATAGATTATAATTAATAAATAAAAATCTAAAATTGAATGTAACTTTTCTTAAAAATAATATAATTATTGATATAAATATTATAATTGTACTTTCTCAAAATAATTTATGATTATTCAACGTTGTAATTATAATATTTCAAATTAAATGAGTTATTATAAATGAATCTCATTTGTCGTTAATTTTCATCATTACGTTCTCGAGGCTCGAAAGATCTCTGAAGAAAATTTCAATGTGTTGTATGTTACATCAGTAAAGGAAATAACGAAAATCCATTGAACTGCTTTCATCTTATTCATCTCGAAATATATCTATAAACTTATTTTAATTCGAGATGAATGTTCTTGAATCTGTTCAATGTCTGTTTGCAAGAGAAAAGACTAAACAAATTAAGAAACGATAACTGTTCATGTAGCCACGAATTTTACAATTTTACATGAATTTTAGACTGAATTGCATATAGAATTATCACATAGATCTGTTACATTTATTATAAATTGAGTTCTTGATTAAGTGTCACGTTTCACAAAACGAGCCATGTACAGAGTGAGATCCAAGAATCGATTGGATCTAATCGGGTTATATTATTATTATATATATTATATATTATATTATTATATAATTCAACACAGGCATATCTAAGTTTCCTTCGAAATTTTGAAACAGAGAGAGAGAGTCGACCCAGTCTTCGTGAAAATATCTTTCACCGTATACTTTTTCCTTACGACGCGAAGTTCCAACTCGGAAATAGCAGTTGCAACAAAGTAGAGTAATCTCCAAACCTCCGTAGTCTCCAAGTAGCATAACCGGTTAACGAGCAACAGAGAGAGAGAGAGGAGAGAGAAGTTCACCAATTCATCGACAAAAGACAGCGCGCCACGTTGAATTCGTAATTACCCGTTGCGTCCTTGTTGAATTTCCGGTTTCTCGGAAGAGCGAGAACTCTCTCTCGCAAGACATTTCTCTCCCTTTTAACGAACAAAGTTTCGACGGTTGCCAAGCGCTATTCATACCCTTATCCCCTTCCTCCTAGTCCTGGATATATACCGCCCTCTCACTCTCTCCATCCACCTAGCTCGCATAAATTAAGCAAACTACGTGTTTAAATGCAAAGCGAGGCTCGCGAATGACAGAGAGAGAGAGAGAAAGAGAAAAAAAACGGAGAAATAAAGGAGAAAAGTGAAGTGGCGCCAGTAAGGGAGAACACGATGAGAGGAGAGAGGCAGAGGCCCATCCAGGCACTGTTTTGTTCTAAATATGCATGTCTCTCGCGAGTCGAGGGTGAAAATCAGCCCCGATCCTCCTGTAAAATTGAGTCACGTATTCGAGCAGCCAATTCCGAGGATACGGAGGGGTGTTTCCAACACTGTGCTCTCTCTCTCTCTCTCTCTCTCTCACTCTTTGGATAGAAACCGATGTCACGATACACTGTTCCACGATATGACGGTTAATTGCGTTTCGGATATGATGTCTAACCGGGGATGGCGCTGTTTAACATAATTTGACGCCGACGTGGATGAAGAGTGTTGGAGATTCGAGCGAACTTGTGCTTGGAAATGCAAGGACGGACAGAGGTCATCGCACGCTCGATGAAAAATTATAGATATTTCGAACTGCCAACTACGAGTTGTCTCGTAGTTTGTTTACTTGCCATAATTTTTGCAGCTACGATGAAATTCGTAGTCTTCTATCAGTGTAAATGTGAATAGATAGCCTCAGGTAAGAGAACAAATCATTATTGGCTTACATGAACAGAAAATTTGCTAATAAATGAAAATATAATAATACAAAGTTTATTCGAAATCAACGAGCAAAAGAACATTTTTATTTGTGACAATTTTTCAAACAATCTTCCACGCAGAGGGCTGGCTTCTCTCGACAGATTCGGATGCTCTGTAAATAATGAAACTCTTGCAATCTAATCTTTTTTGAAACTGGTTGAATCTCTTCTTCAATCATTCGTGTCGACGAATGCTTCTCTAAACTTTATAAGTTTTATTTGAGAAGAAGTTGCTTGATGAAAAAGTTTGTGCGCATTGTGTATGTAATGCAACCATTTTGGGTCATCTAATAGTTTTTCTTTACATGAGCCAACTACGAGATAATTCGCAAGATCCTTTTTTTTTTTTTTCAAAGAAACACATTCTATATGCTTTTTGATGATTACTATGTACTATAATAGGAGTTTTTAATAATATAATATGATTAAATTAAATTAGCTTCTTAGACCGGGATCCTGAAAAGTATCGCGGCAGTCAACGTGTTAAACTTAGTACAATCCAGTTGGCTTCGTTTGAAGTTGACTTTTTTTTTCCTTTTTTTTTCTTCGAAAAATTTCGAATCGATTCTTTTGTATCGTTCAACGAGGATACTTCCGTTGTCGAAAATTGTAAAAATTCAAACGCCTTCACAATTGTATTTATGACTAAATCTATTATAGTCTTGGAAATCGAAGACTTCCAATACAACTTCCTGTACTTGGTTTTTTTTTTCATCATTTTGTTGTACCTTGAACAAAAATTCAAGAAGTACTAACGTTATGTCATTTAACCGTAATGTTCAAGGTTTAATAAAATGGAGAACAAGAATCGTATAACGAGCCTCAAGAGAAAAAGTTGTAAAAAAAGAGGCTTCAGTGTTTAAGATTGTGGTAGATTTAGCCACGAAAAAAAGAATTTTTTGATACTTCCAGAGGCACTTGAATTTTTATAATTTTCACAATCTTTTACAGTAGCTTCGCTACGAAAAACATCTTTACGTCTCGTTTGCTATGAGAAACATTTTTCGAGGGGGTTACTTCTTAACGCGAGGCTGAGAAGTTAAAATGAGCTTAACTGAATTGTTCTACGACCTATTATTTTTTACAAAATTACGACGAATTCAGAGTGTCGAGAATTTTTCATCGAGCGAATGAACCTTCGTTCGTCTCTTCGTATATTTTCGCCGAAGAGCGAGTAGAAATTCGACGATTTTCTCCAATTAAGAAGAACAACTGCGACAGGCATGTCACGTTGCGCGCCATCGGAACGAAAACAAAAATACAGCGACGTTTGCGTAACGTTCTCCTAGGGTGTGCTTTTCGCGAATTCTCCGATGATATATATTTCGAACGGGACGGAGGCCCTGCGTTTGAAGGCTCTCCATCGTGAAAGAAAGTGAGAACAAAGTGACCGGCGGCTGGAAAGAAAAAGGGGAAAAGAGAGCATCGATCTCGAAGCAAGCGGCACCGAGAAAGAGAGAGACAGAGACAGAGACAGTGAGGGTGGCTCTCGTTTAAATTATGAAATTACCAAGTTCGTGTAAGAGCCTCGTCGCGTAAGCTTCTTATAGGAGTTAACTAACCTCATAAAATTAGCAGGTAGGTGTAAACTTCCTTCCTTCCCCGAGAAGAATGCCCGCCCTTCGCGTCCTCTAACCCTCTCTTTCCATTTCCATCCCTTTCTGCTACCTTTTCGAGTCTCTCTGGCAGCAGCACATCTCTCTCTCCTGTTTCCCTTTCCACGTCTCGTTCTATCGTCACCTCGTAAAACCCGGCGGAGACAATACCGAAAACCCGGAGCTCGAACCCGGGCGAGAAACCACCCCTTTCGCAGCCAACATCCACACCGGCTCCTCCAGCGCAGAGATCTGCAACCGTGGTTTCGCCTTCTCGTTCGGAAATATTGCGAGCGATCAGCAGGAAACGAGCTTCCTGGCGAAATTTCGCGAAACACCTCGCTCGCGAATAGGGATATAAAGTGGTTGGTGTACCATCCATACAGTTGCAGAAGGATAGTTTGGAAGGAAACGTGCGCGGGAAATTGGAAGAGGAGATCTATAGGTGATCTGCAGTTCGTTCGATGTCTTCGTTCGGTTTGCCGGTGGTTTACAAATGGGTTGCTGCTTCCCCCGTAGAGAGAAAGGGGTTTTTGAATATCCACTGGGAAATACCCCTGTACATTGCAGAAGGATTTTCTGTACTAGGAAACGCGCTCGCTCGCCAAACTGGTGCAAATGGAGATGGAGAAACGTTGGAGGATTAGGGAATCGAGACTCGTTATGATACGCGTTATGATCCTGGGGTTATGTTGCCGCGACAGCCAGGGAATATTCGTTTCTCGATAGGGTTTCGATCGTTGTAAGAGAATGTGCTATTTGTCGGAGTTCGTGTGATACAATGTGTGGTTGGTAGGACACTGGAAACTGGAATTAATAATTTTTCAGTAGTAGTCTTCGTTAGAGACTGAGAATCACGTGACGCTACATAGCATTGCTGATCATTATTATAGTGTTAACATAATTAATATATTATAATATCTATAATATTATAATATATATAATATATTGTAATATATATATAATATTGTATAATATCTAAATAATACAATATTTTATTATATCTACATAATATTATAATTATAATATCTATTATGTTATAATATCTATAATATGTTGTAATATCTTAATATCTAATAATGTGTTATATCTATATTATATAATATATACATGTATATTAAATATATATGTATATATAATACAATGATACAATAATATTACAATACAATATCTTATTGTAACATCAATAATACCTCGTTATAATATCTATAATAACATCTCTACGAGATCGACAGTGTTGCGGATTTGTTGCCAAGAATTCGTCACGAACGGTAAGAAGCCCAGAGAGTGGATCGATGCGGCGAATCATCTTTTCGAAGGCGGAACTTGCTCGCTTCTCAGCTCATTAGACGTAACTGAGTTAATTCTCGCGACGCGTACTCGTCTCAAGCTGACTGGAAATCTCCATGCAAATTCATTGGGCGGGCATTCGGCAGTAAAATTTTAGTGGTCTCGGCTCTCTCTCACCCCCTCGCCTCCTCTCTTCGTCGTGGAAACTTTACAGACTCTCGGTTGTATGTTCCTTCTCGTTCACTCCGAAAATTAACCGAGCCACCACCCGGTTTCTCCTCCGCGCCGCTTCCCCTGTGAAACGGCACCGACTCCGATAATTTTACCAATATTTATCCTTCGCGCGCTAACCGATCCCTGTACCGCGCGATTATCGTGTAAATTCCGCAGCAAGAAAATAGGAGGGTAGAAGACTGATGGAGAGAGAAAAAAAAAGCTGAGAATCGTATTTTCAACAGGATCCTCCCGGGTATTAGCAAGCTCCTCTCTCAACTCAAAGAGAAGTAGAAGTAGCTCGCGTGAGAGAAAGAGAGAGAGAGAGAGAGGGGGGGAAGCGAATAATTTGCAAGGTGGTTTACAACTCTTAATCCTAGTTCTTTCACGGGACCATTAGCGACTAACGAGGCATTGTCGAAGCCCTTCCTCCACGAAACGGGATCGCTAAACTTTCCGAGACATTAGGGACACGAACGAACGAACGAACGATAAACCCGGCGAATTATGTCGCGATTATGCAAAATGCTGGAACGGGACACGTCTCTATCGCCAAAATTCTCGTCGATCGACGTTTCGCCGACGTTTTATTAAGTCATCCCGACTCGGTCTCCTAATTTCGTGGAATCTCGAGGCAGCTCCGGCAGGTTTATTTAATCCTGCAAACTTTCGGTCTAATTTGTTTTTTTTCTTTTTTTTTTTTTTAATAGTTGAAGGCAATTGCCGAACGAAGATCACAAATCAGAAGACTAACTAATTCGCAAGCAAGATATCAGTTTGACATTGATGTAATTATTGTTCGATTGTGTGCTTCCTATTGAAAGATTAAGTTTGAACAGTTTGAAGTTTCAAGTATGTTGAACAATCTTCGTTTCAATTAAATTTTCTTTTTGTCGTGGAAATACTTTCGATTTACAAAGACGATCGACAATTTCTCGAGTAACATTTTCACGTGACGACGATCGAATAGATAAAACATTGCATACTCAAGTTCATCAGAACGAACAAAAAAAATTAACGACTCGGATGGTAAAATTATTTCGTTACACATTTTGCATCTTGATCCGTGAATCAACAAAAAAAAAAAAGAAAAGTCTCAACGAACGATCCAACGCTGCGGAAATAGAAACTCCAATATCTCTTAATAAAACACGAAGAATTATACAGATATTTCCCCCCTTCCCCCACTTTCTCGAAGCCGGAATATAAAAATATGGAGAAAAGAAAAGAAGTATTCTTCGATCAGCTGCTGCTACTTTACAAGCTGCTCACGATCCACGGCTCCCTTCCGGGCATCTGCATCATCGAACCATAAACAGTTTTTATTTACGAGAAACCGTCAGTTTCGCGAGGCTGTCTCGAAAGCACAAGCCCATTCGCATGTAAATCGCTTCTTCCTTCGCCGCTTGAAACGGCTTGAAACAGTGTCTCGCTGCCAGAAATATGCTAATATCGCTAATTACTGGCAGTGACGGGATTACACGGTTCCCTTCGGTGCGGTGGCCCCTTCTAATTTCCTCCTTGATTCTCTCTTCTCTCTTCCGTATCTCTATCCCCTCCCCCCGTATCGAACCACCCTTTCGTTTTGGCAGAGAAGAGAACAGGCTTTCAGCTCTCGTTGACACGTCTTCGACGTCGCTTTTTCGAGTAGCTGATGTTTCGTATGGAAGATTCACATTTCTCTCTCTTTTTTTTTTAAGTAATGCCTTGAATGTATGTATTACATACAATATAGATTTCATGTCACGCAATATAAATTGTTTCAAGTTTTATGCTTGTTTCATCAAAATTTGATTCAACAATTTGAAGGTAAAGAGAGCTTAGCGATTCTTAACCCGTTTTGTTACTTGCGAACTCTTATAAATAATTTTTCGTTTCTTCGATTCGTGGACTGTTACCTAGAACCAGTGGTTTCCAAACTTATTCGGTATACCACATCTTTTTTAGATGAAAAATTACTAAATCTGTTATAACTTCTTCAAGCTTCTTCAAGTGTTATCTACTACTGCACTTTTAGGATTTGTTTTACCATGAGATTCGAACATCATTTTGAGCTATAGTTATCATCAGCATTACCTTCTATTATATTGGTAACAACTGTTGAATGGATTTGAAGAGGATTTTTCAATTGATAACTCCATTTCAAACCGATTTTCATTTTTCATCTCATTTCGTTTTATTATATGAAATTTTAACCCTTTGCACTCGAGGCCTTTTTCGCGCGGACGAACCAGCAACTCGAGACGTTTCGCAGCATTTTTGGTGAATTTCTTACCTCTAGCTTAAAATGATTACACATACAAATTAATGTATAAAACTTTTATGTTTTAACATTTTGTGTATGTCTACACCTTTACGAAGATAATTTCTTAAACATTAATCTTTTGTAATTTTGCTTTGTACGATATTTTATATAACAATTGCCAAGATGCATGCCCGGTTTGTCACTATCATCATCATTGCTCTTGTTCTCTGTATCGTCAAGCTCTCTGCGTATAGCGATTAATAATTAATTCAATAATTTGGATAATTTCCTCGTTAAGCAACGTGTCAAATTCATCTTCACATGAGCTTATTTCATTATTACGTTCCATGCTTATAGGACTCGAACTCTAATAGTCACGTTTTGCCACGACTGTCAAGTTCGAACTAATGCGGAAAATGCAGTCCGGTTCGTGATTGCGGACTAATTTCAGATAAGAAAATCTTATCTTCATTTGAAGGGGTGTAATTCTACACTTCGTAAGATTATACACAAAGAGCTTAGGAACCCACTTCAAAGAAACTAAACATAAATAGTCATTGCCGCGCGTCGAGATTCCGCATCAAATCGTGTGGTGAGTGAAAGTCACCTCTCGATTGTAAAGGGTTAATTACAATTTCATTTCACCATTAATAATTTTAATTCGGCTCGCCGACATAAAAAAAAAAGTCCTCAGAGTCGTCCCGCGTTTGAAGCAGAGCAGTTAATCACATTCAAAAAACCAGCCTCACTATAACTAACGCCGCAACGCTGCGAAGTAGGTGTTAACACTCGTCGAAATGTCGCGTTGCTTCCTTCGCTCCTTCGTTCTCCTCCGCGACGATAACGGGAATGTTAGACTCCATCTGGGGAAGGGGGGGGGGGGGTAAAGCAGAGTTCATCCAGGGAATAGCCATGGTTTAGGTTTACCCTCGAGGTCGGAGGTTGGCGGCTGATAAGAGTCTGCGGAATTAAGCCTCGTCGTCAAACAGGCAAACGAGTCGTCCGCGCGCCGCGTTCGCAACGTGTTGCGACCTTTCTCTCTGGCGCGTGATTCACGCGGCCTAGGATAAGACGCGATGCAAGGGTGAAAAGAGAGAGAGAGAGAGAGAGACGAGGTGGTTAACGGTCGTAAAGGAAAATTAGGGAGCCGGCTAGGATTAGCGATACGAGACAAAGCTTCGGGTGAGCAGCATTCGGGAAATGGAGTCTATTCATTCCGGTAGCAATGAATCCGACCTCTCTCTCTCTCTCTTTCTCTCTCTATCGTAGTCTCTCTGGTCCACGGTTTACGCTGTGTGGATCACCCGGCGCTGGTGATAAAGGACCAAGGATTTGCCCGGATTGCGCTGTTTCAGAGCTTTATGGACTTGGTTGCGCGTTGCTTGTTACGTACTGTCTGGCTTACTATGGATTCGTGCCCCCCTCTCTCTCTCTCTCTCTCTCTCTCTCTCTCTCTCTTTCTCTACGTGCCGCGAATCCTTCGATTGGAATTGATCGTTCGATCGCTGCGAGCTTAATCACTGATTACACGAGCTGTTACCTGGTTTCAGGTTGAATTTTTTTCTACAATGTGGTTGCTCGAGAAAAACTGTCCCTGTATTCGATAAAATTTTTATCGAACACGCTTCATTAAACACACTTGAAAGTTATATTTGTTCCAAAATTAGAAAAATCAGTGCTTGATACAAGAAGAAATCAAAGTGTTGGTATACTATAGAATTATAATTGTTGATATATTAAAATATTTTATAGTTTGCGATTTTTAATACGGTTGAATTGATCCTCGTATTTAAAAAAAAAAAAGTATTATTGTAACATGAAATGGGTTCTTGATATTTTTAATAATATCTGATGTCGAGTATCCACGTTTCAAACCGTATATTTTTTCAAGTTTAAAACATGTAAAATTACGGTACGATAGAAGAATCAGTTTACGCTGAAAACTTTCTACCTCGTAGCTCAGTGGAAGGTTAATTTAGTTAAGATGCTTCCCATTTCAACTGAGTTCAATTGCAAATCTCTTAAAATACGAAACAGCATCAAGAATTGACCGTTTCAGACAGACTTTTTCTTCCACAGTATAATAATATACGCACAAACTAGAATATCCTTGAAAGAAAGCAATGAAAACCAATTTTCAACACTTCCGAAAAATATTTATTTTCGAATTAGAATTTCCACAAGTGGGGTTAACCCAATATATTGACTACCTGAATAGGCACCGAATTTTCAACACAAAGTGCTTGATATTTTTGAAAATTAGAATGCCTACAAGTCAGATACTCTACCGCTTCAAGTGAACGAAAAGGAAAATTCAGCGACAAATCCGTTTCATATTTTATGTATCTATATCACTGCGTACGATCATCCAACGTGCAACTTTTCTATATTCACCCTGTGTAAAAACGAAAGAGTTAGATTTACATCTTAACCCTTTTGCTACGGGCGATTTCTCCGCCGTGGCAGAAATGTGCACTAACTTTATTCGCTACGGACATTCGGACGGGTGCAACCAAACTGATTTGGCGACTTTCATGATCGAGCAATCTCGTGAGAAACAAAAACAAAAAGACTGATGCTACATTTCCAATGAAAATGATACTCGATGATGTGCAATAACTCCAATCGCTCCGTCATATGTACAATGACGCGGCATCTTATGCAAAGCGACCATAGTCGCCCGTAGTAACGAAAGGGTTGGTCAATTATTATTCAGATTCACAATTCAGAATTATACTCGACTTTCGTGTTAGAGCCAGCCAATATTCGTCAAGTTGCCAAACAGTGGCTGGAAAGAAGAGCTTTTTGCTGGACGTTGCGAAATCGCGAGTGTCGACTCTTTAATTCCCGTATATACACGATGGTATCGGTCGCGTAGTTGGAGGCGTGTGTATCCAACCACCATTGTTCCATGGGACGAGATTCGCGATAAACGACACGAGAAAACGACGGACGTATGTGCTGCCTGCTGCCCCCCCCCCCTTGCGCTCCTTTTGCTCCCTTTCACCCTTCGTTTTCTCGGTTCGCGCACCACGTCTCTCCGCCGAACCGGAGGCATCCTATCTGCCGGCTGGATCTTCGGGGCACGTACACGCGTGTCCGTGGCCTTCTCTGGCCGATACTGCTGCTGCTCCACGTCGCTTATTACCAGGCCAGGTATAATGAAAGGTTCCAAGTACCCGCCGACGGAATTATTCCTCGACTACAACGTACTTACATTACGTTACGTCACATCGGGTTAATTCGTTCGTGCACCGTTCAGTACACTCGCACTGTGGAGAAGAGATCGGTCGTGCAATTTAAACGCGTGTTAAGACGCCGCACGTTCTTCGGAGCATTTGTTAGATGGGAAATTATTTCTTATTTTTTTGGGGGGGGGGGACAGATTCTTTTCGAGATTCATTTTCAGCTAGGTAATTTCGATTTCAAACTCTCGAGCGGTTCTAGTTATCATCTGATTTGTTTGTAATTTATCTTCTGATTACTCGTTTACTTGAGATTTGTCTACTTTATATTTCATTTGTATTTTTCCTGTACTCCCCGTTGCTTGGTAACTATTGCAAAGATTTGAACGCGAGCCCAAGATATTCCAGATTCTGGATCATTGTCGATAGCAGTTTTTTTTTAGAAGCAGTTGTTTTCGCGATTTCGCACGAATCCGATGCCTTTCGACGAATTTTCCAAGTTTGCCACGTCGGAATTCGAACTTCGAATTTTTACAAAGTGTGTCGGATATCGTAACGTTGAGCTACACTCGGAATGCCAGAGGATGATCAAAGGAATTGCGATTCACACTTGAAATATTTTACTCCCGCTTCTGCGGGATCAAAAAAAAAAAAAAAAAAAAAAAAACAAGCAATAAATGTAAAAAATATAACATTCACGAATTCTCCGTGTTAGAAGATGTTAGATTTAATTATTTTTCAACATTGTCTTCCTCGTTAGTCGTCAGCTTCGATTACAGTACGTGACGAGTATTTGTATCTGAACATACCTGATCTAATCAATAAATTAAGGGTTCGTTTCCATCTTTTCTGTATTGTTCATATCGCGCGAATTCATCCAACTTTCACCAACAAATAAATTATCGAGAAAATAGAAGAATCACATCGAGATATACAATAGTACTCTCTCTCTCTCTTTCTCCTTGAAATCTCCTCGATAATCTAATTTACAAATCCCCCCCACGCCTCGCCACGTTCATACTCACAAAGGAATTCCTCTTATTATCGTAAAGATAAGGCGAATATCCATCATCTTGGTCCCACGTGGTGGTGGACTCTCGCAGGAATCCTCGAAGATAACAGAGAGAGACAGAGAGAGAGAAATACCATCGAGATGGTCAGAATTATTCGCGATTCTGAGACGTGCAGCCAGAGTCGTCGAGCAAACAGGCCAATAATCCAGCGTCGCGCAATAAACGGACCGGTTTCCCCTTCTCCGTGGACAAAGGGATATCCCATCTGATAAAGCTCCACATGACGATCGTGCCGGATGTATCGAGCTCTCTCTGGGGGTGGCACGAGGTACGACGGTTATTACCGAGCTATAATGAGAGGGTGGACGAGTGTGCACGCATCTTTTGGGGGTCATTTTTAGATAAGACGAAGCTTTCTCTCTCTCGCTCGCTTGCAAGTCAGGGGCTGCCTCGAATTACGAGAGACACGGACAGAGGGGCCATTTTCATTACGCCTCCCTCCTTTCTTCCCCGAGCTTTCTCTCGGGATGAAAGCACGTGGGCAAACAGGACCGCGCGGGGAACGCCTCGAACCTAAGAGATATATATATTCCCTTACGCTCGAACGGACAAATGTCTTAGCACCGGCTATTTCTCGATGGCTCGAAAAGGGCTCGGTCCGGTTGCTGAACAAAGGGAATTTAGGACGGGCTACAGGAAGGCCTGGAAGAGGAATTATTTTCGACTGTTTGATTGTTTCGTTGTTGGCGGTGGACGCGGGGGTAAGTTTGGGTGTATTGTATTGGCTGGCATCCAGACTATGAACGTAGTTTGATAAAACGAATTATAAATGGACGTAATTTCCAGTAGAGTTAGACCTGTGATAAGGCAGACACAAGATCTTTACAGAGAAAAAAATATATATTTAAAAAGTATTCTTCGTAAGTTCAATTAATTGAACTCTTCTCTCTGAATCTGAACAGATCTCTTCTCTGTTCTCGCGATGCTGAAATTCGTTTTTCCCCAGATTGTTGGAATATAGGCGTCAAAGATTTTTCGATCGGACCAAGTATGTTTAGATACAGATACTCGTTCACGTACTGTAATCGAAGCTGACGACTAACGAGGAAGACAATGTTGAAAAATAATTAAATCTAACATCTTCTAACACGGATAATTCGTGAATGTTATATTTTTTACATTTATTGCTTGGTTTTTTTTTACTTATATTCGATGTAAATATGTCTGACATCCCTACTTTTAGCAATAATAGATTTATATTTGCACGGTTGTACAGTGTATTGTTATTTTAATATCGAAATTCAGTTGGAAATATTTCTAACTTTATCGTTCTCTTTGTTTCAGGTAAGCATCCTCGAATGAGAAGCCGACATAGGAAGAACAATTTGTTTGAGTCGCTTGATAAACTGAGCGTGGGTAACTATAATACATAAGTCTCGTTCATAAATATTACCATTAGCTTATGAAAAATGAATTTGTTGAAATTCACTTGTTAATTATTGAGCCATTTAAAATTCCGTACCTACTATGGAAGAACTCGTATATATTCAATATCACAGTAAACTTATTAGTCATGGTATCATTGAACGCTTTTTTAATAACCATTAATTTCAATTTAATTAGTTTTTTTTTTACATATTCTTAAAATTCATCTTAATTAATAAGAAGATGAATTCTTAATTCATGTGTTCTGAAAATTCCATTCCTCCCTTAATTTCTCTATCATTCTTTCAAACTGATTCTCGTCAATTTTCTATCACGTGCATGCGAATCGAATTAGTTTCGCAAGATTCGATTATTGCTTATCTTGCTGCGAATGCAAAACTTCGCTCTCCCAATAATCGAAACTATCGTCAAGTATCGCAGCAGATGTCCTATATAATATTTACGAGCAAAGATACGTCGATTAATGTCGTTGCCAGAAGTCTATTCTATCATCGTTTCAAGCGTTTCGAATTTATCGCGTCGTCCGATGGTTTCTCTTCTTAAGCGCGAAATGTCTTCGCGGATTAACACGCGATCGTAATTTTATGTACTTGACAATATACGAACGAAGTGTGTATTTATTGGAAAGCGACACGCGAACGCGCGATTTGACACAGGTTAAGTAACAAAATCGTGTTCCTCGCGATTGCACGTCGATTCGATTCGATTCGATTCGTCGTCAGCAGTCGCTAAATCGGGACAACACACGTTTATTAGCCTCGCAGTTATTGCGAGTAAATCATTTAGAGAGATCCTTTGTGCTGTCGGCAAACAGTTCGACGTGCGACTCCTCCTCGTTGCTTGTCCGATTAGGAGACACGTTGCTGGATCAAATATTATTTTTGGGTAATTTTTGGGATAACACTGCGATGCGACGTGTGTCTGGTATTTGGATAAGTAGATCCGACGTTCACGAGTCAGACAGGTGGAGACACATGTTGATGTGTTTTATATATATTTAATATTATATAATTTAATATAACATAATATTTAATATATTATTAATTCATTCTAAATTTAATATATTTAATATTGTATTATAATTATATATTAATATACTATGATACAAGAGAAAGTTTTTTCTATTATTCAAAGACAGATTGAATCGAAGAAACTGGTGGGTTGAGTTTAACTGCCGAACTATTACGATTTATGTTGGGTCATTGAAATTTAGAGTTTGCATTTTGATCTATTCTATTCTATTCGCAGAAATGGAGCTGGAACTGGGGGAAAAAAAATAGATTCAAACGAAATTTTACGTTCAAGAAAAAGAAGCGAAATAGAAACAAAGCCCGTTTGTTAATTACAAAAAATGAAGAACAATCTCTCTTTCTCTGTCTATCTTTCATGCAATTATTTATTCTGCTCCCCGTATAAAGCGCACAAACTGCGAATTTCGCGTCAAAAGAAAATACTTACGTTTGTTAATATTGCAAGATTTCACGCGTAGAAAGAGAAAAAGATATTTCGATGATTTTCGTCTCGAGACACGCGTGTGCGAGAGGAAGAGAGAGAGAGAGAGAGAGAGAGTTCACCGCGAAATCAGCACCGAGGACCGGTTATTGCTTGTGCAATATAAACGTGGAGGACTGCAGAAGAGTGGGGGAAAAGGCACTGGAGAAAAAGAACAGTGATTAACGCAGAGTCCCAAGGGGTGGTTGTCGTCCTTGTACCATATTACGATTGCGAACGTCTCTCATGGCCTTTTCGGCTGTAATTATGGTACCGAAACTCGCAACATCCTGGGGGAGAGGGACACACGAAACAACCTCTTTCAATTTTAATTGCACAACTTGCACGTGCGTGAATTATTTGCGAATATTACAGATCCACGTGAAAATTATAACCAAAAAAGTTTGAAGAAAGAAATGAGACAAAATATTCGGTTGAAAACTTGTTTTATATTCTTTCAAGTAGGATACAAAATTTATTAAACGGTACTTTTCTACTGGAAAATGGAGTTCGAGAAATTTGATGAAATACTCGTTCACATATCAGCCCCGATAATAAAATTTCGAGCGAAAGCGTTTGTCGCAAGTTCGTTCGAATGAAACAAAAAACCACAAACACATTGTACGTAAAAGATACAATAGCAAACGTATGTACAAAATGCAACATACAATAAAGAATTTATTTAATTTATTTTTCCTAAAAAATTCTAGAAATTTCGAAGAATTTCGAAATTCTCTTCATTCTTATAACGAGCTTCTATTTGAAACACTTACTTTTCTCCTGGATCATAAAATTATATATTTCAAAATTTACACGTTAGTTTTACATAGACGTTAAGTTTTATTCACGCGTAATTTTGAATGCCGATCTCGATCTCGATCAGCGATGCAAAAGCGGATTTAAAGATTCTGGCGGGGAATTACGAGGCGTATGAATACGGAAAAGGTGAGAAATACTATTTGCGTGCAAGGGCAGATGACATTGTGTCCCTAAAAGAAGAAACAAGGGCGGGGGTGCGTCTCCGCGTATCGCGTTCCACCAGTGGGTGTTGCAAGACGATCCTCCTCTTAATCGAGCGGTGATTTACCGGTCGCGTCGCGAGATTCGCCACGATGATTGCCCGGCGATTTCACGTAGCTGCGACCCAACTTCGGCCTAGGATTTATGCAATTATCGTTACGTCACGCTCGCAGAAACCGAGCTTGTTGTTGCTGCACGCACCTGCAATCAGTCACACGACCAGTGGGGGAGTCCAAGGAGATTCTCGCACAGCCATCTTCTCAAATTTCCACTTTTTCTTTTTCTTTTTTTTTTTTCATTAAATTCTACAACATAGAAAATGTTTTAGCCGATAAAGGGATGATGACAGTCGTCGGGAGAGTTGTTTCATTTTTTTAAGTGGTAAATAGTTTTTCATTCAGTGGGTTGTCAATCATCTTTCACTAACATTAAGTCAAAATGACTGGTTTAAAAAAAGAAAAACGTAATGATAAAATATTTTTATATTTATTGATTTATTACTTTCTTACAAAAGAAATCTCATGTTATCTAGTATAGTTAATACCAAATTTGTCGGGTTTATTCGGCAAATATTGAATAAATCTGCATCTAGCTTTAGATGGAAAGAGTTGTGTTCGTCAATTGTAATGTTTGCACCTTATTTGTAGCAACTCTGACTATTTTGAATAAACTTATCCCATACAGCCGATATCGAAGCAAATTTATCACTTCGTAAACGTTGACTTTGTCACTCTTTTTTTTTTTATCAAAGCGAATAATTTTTTATCAAATCTCAATATTTCGGTAAAATCATTCCATGGTGATGGAAAAGAAGTTTGGTCCCCGTTTTCTGTTCCATAAATATGAAAGTTCCAAATTTTTCGTTTCATTGCATACAAAATTCCAAATTTTTTACCCAAAACTCGAGAAGCCTCTAATTCTGTGCAAGATACTGTACGTTCGAATATATGGTCGTTAATTAGTAAAGAAAATGCGCAATTTTCCTGATAATTATCACCATCATATTGCATGATAGCAGTATAAATTCTAAAAAACGTGCGAGAAGTTGTACGAAACTGATTAATTCGGGTTCGGTAAACAGATTGTAGGATTCTTTTACACTTTGATTAGTATCAGTCATTTTGGCTAATTGTGAGTATAAGTAGCCATGATGAAAAATTATTTTGATTTCTAATAAATACAAGTAAAATAAAATTCATTATATTATTTCTTTAGTTATCGCTGCAAAAGTCATTACATCATTGCGGGAAGAAAATGTAACATGAAACAGAAATTTTAAAATAAAATTGTAAAAACAATCATTTTGACTGGCGTGGTAGTTATAGTGTTAAATTTAATGTATCGTAGAATCCAGTGGATGAAAAGAAGGCGGTGATGGATCTCATTCTTCATGTATTTCACAACGGTCATTTCCATGCTACTGAAAACATTCTTTTTCTTTCTTCTCATGAAATTTTGAAGTGTAAAATTTGGCGGATGAAAAGATAAACGATGGTTCGGAGTGTACGGTGAAAATCACATTTTCCGGTTTTCAAATTCAATGGGTTGTCGATCATCTTCACGTTACTAAAAACCTAATCGTTAAATTCAATTAAAGCATAGAATCTAGTCGAGCGAAATCATATCTTTTATCTTTTTTACATAGAGTTTTCAAGCAAGTTACCAATCATTTTTCATATTACGAAAATTGTTCTTGTATTTCTTTTTCTCTTTCCGAACGTCGTACATACCTTCGAAGCTTGATTGATAACTGTAGTTCTCAATAATTCTGTTTATCAAATATCATTCGATCCCATTTGTAATTCTAAGAACCTTCTGTGTCTGTTGAAAAGATTCATTGCCTCTCGAGCGAACGAATGAAACACTGGCGTTTATTAACAGTTATACCTTTGGCTTTCGCGAAACCTCTTCAACCTGTGTTTAGATCCAACGAGTTCTTTTCCAATCATTTCAATCACGTTAACTCGTGGCTCTTTATTTTTGCTACTTACCGGAAAGATAGGCGAGAAATTTTTCAACGTCAACTACCGCCGTCGACCTGGATGCATTTTATTCGCCGTACAGTCGGTAATCGAGCGTACAAACTACTACAAATCGCCGATAAAGAACACAATTTCAGCGGGGCAGGCAGTGGTGTGCGCCTTGTCCTCTGGCAGCTCTTCAACGCTGTCGCGTATCTCGTTTCTAGTCAACGTGGGCGCCGGCTACGTGACTAATCAGTCCACGACCCTCGTCATCGGGGTCGTTAACCTCTCGCAGAGTATCGAGACTACGTGTCTCCCCCTCCCCTCCCCGCGTATATTTTCCTATCCCTCTTGCCCTACTTTTTTGCCCCCCCCCCCAATTCCTCCCTTCGACCTCTCTTTCTCCCATCGAGCGAGCCGTGACCTACTTTCTCCACGAAATTCGCCGATATTATTTCCTCTCTGAATTTCCTTTCCTGGGAGCGCTTCACGGTTTCGTGGATCCACCGAGCCCACCAAGTCGCGGAAACAAGGACACACGGACACAAATGGGAGAGAGAGAGAGAGAGAGAGAGAAAGAGAGGATCGGTGACCAAGTGTAATTCGAGATACGCATCGGGAACACCGATCGCTTTGGAGAAAATAAAGGAGAGGCAGTTGATCGAGGTGATCGGGAGAGCAAGGGGGGGAGGTGGGGGGCAAAGGGGGAAGTTTTCTCGAGGTGGACTCCGTCTCGAGGTCTCGCCCTCGTTTCGCTTGCACGGGAGGTGCAAGCGTACTCCTCTCTCGAGGTCTCTGACCTTAAAAGTTGCTACTCTCGCGGTCTGCAACCGCGTCGTCGATTCCTCTACAGTGTGTCACGAAAGAAGCGTTGTTGCATCCTTGCGTTCTTGTCGTCGTTGTTTCTTCTCTCTTTCTCTCTCCCTCTATTCGTTCCCTCGATGATGGCGCTCCGACAACTTTATATAGTAGCAGTTGGACCGTGCACGGGTGTAATTTGAAGGCAACGTGTAATTATAGCAAAAAGTTCTTCACGTCGAAGACGACGATATTGATTGGGCGCCTCGTTTGCCTGAATTTCTTTTTCTTCTTTGGAAAGTGGAAAGCCACCTATCTATGGAAGCTGGACCACGGTTGAGTTGTCAGATTACGCCTGACACACCGACAACGTGTTATTATAGTAAACATTTATTATCGAAATTGGTCATGTACAATAACTCGTGCCTTTCTTTGATACTAGTTTGGAATTTTGGAGTATCATGACTGTAAATGATGCGAGAATTACGTGGAAATATTACGAGGAACGTGTTATTGAAATTATTGTAAAGCAATTAGGGACGGCCATTTGTCCGTTTTACATAATTGGAACGATACCAATATCTAGAGTTTATATTTTATACTTGATTTAAATTAATATTTGATTATACTATGCAACGACAAACTTGTTCATTTCTTACGTCAAATGAACAACAAAAATATTCGCTGTTGACGTCATAGAAATTATTGTTGACATCAAAAGTACATACTGATATTGAAAAATTCGTGTATTTCACACACACTAAATTTTTGATCAGTCAGGGTATTTTTCACTGTTAATATTCAACGTTCACATCAATAACAGAAAATAACATTTTTTAAATTGCACACATTTTACAATACACTTTAGAGATGTTTCGTTGATTTTTTTTATCAAATGTCACTTAATTTTTTTATTTCTACGAGCAGATATGGTCCTGAGATTTTTGAGTGGAGGGGGGGGGGGCACGTTTCAATTCTTCACGCTCCAAATATTTCTCCTTTGGAGAGGAGATAAAAATATCGTTAATAAATTTTATTTAATTACATGCTCTGTTGCATAATAAGTCGTTTCTCTGATTGAATAAATCGAAAAACACCCCGTTACGGATCATGTCAAAAAATATAATAGAAAATTATTTGAAGATAGTAGTGATGATAAATTTGTTTCTCATCGTAGAAAATATGGTATGAAAATAATTTTATTAGCGATCGATTTTGAGACATATCGAGCATTGATTCTGACGATAGTGACAGTATTCCACCAAAAGAGATAAAAAAAAAAAAGCATCGAAGAAGACTTGAGTTCAGTGATTCCAGTGATAGTGAGGAGGATAAAAGTAACATTGTACGCGGTGAAAAATTGTCCTTTTAACAACTGGCAACAAATCCTTGAAGGTGGAGAGCATTCCTGAACGGTTTAAATTGTCTAACGTCGCACATTCTATAAACAATGATTCAACAGCTTTCGAATAAAACTGTCCACGAGCTCTTTCATATAATTTTTACTTTCAAGTAAATAATTTAATTTAATTTAATTTAGATATGCATACGAAGCCAAAAGAGCTCGAAATTGTGAGATACATAATAGATTGACGATTAAGAGGAAAGGGTTAAAAGCCATTTAAAAAAACAATGTGCTGAGACTTCTTTTATGACACCCTGTACCTGCAGGAGCGGGGGGACAGATCGGTCAGGTGAGCAAGAGGGAGGCAATAGGTGAGACCAAACAGAAAGAGAGAGAGAGTGAGAGAGTGAGAGAGGGATAAAGGGCGAGACGAGAGACAAGCTCGTTTATTTTATCGTACGCGGCGAGCAGACGCACACGAGCAGCCGCGAGTAACCACACCTAGCCGAGCAGAGCTGCCTCGTACAGATACGAATCCGATCTGTCAGGTAGTCCGTGATACATGGGCATGTGCACATAATAATATCGTGTGACAGGCTGCAAGATAGCTGGCGTGGGTCGACAGACAAGGAGTGCCACTTCAAACTGCGTGTCTCGTCTCTTCGTTCCTCTCTCTCTGTACTCTCGCTGGCCTGCTTCTTTCCATGTTTCCTCTCTCTTCCTCATCGTCTTTGACGTTCGTTCCCTCTTCGTCGTCTCCTCTTCTTAATGCAATTTAATGAGAGGCGCTTGCGCGAAAAAGCACACTTCAGTACAGTTCTGGGTCGATAACTTTTTGATTCGTGTGATTGAAAATTGTGACGACTTGAGGAAATGAGCGATATTATTCGAGAGATACTCGAATGAAATTTCTTTTCTTTCCTTTTTTTTGTTTTTTTTCCCCTTTCTTGCAATCCGATAATTTTGCAAGCGATAATTATCACCAATCGAGACTGTGAAAGCTGTAGCATCGAGACATGGCTAATTTTTTAATTGCACAATTTATAGATTGTACATACTCCTCGTTTGGACACTAGCTTATACTATGCTATAATATATCTCTAAGAATCATCGGAGTACTTGAAAATGCAAGAAATGTAACTTCATAACCATTGATACACATTTCGATACAATGAAACGTGATCGTCAAGTAAAATCGCAAATTTTTTTTAAAATTAACCAAAGATGAGCGCATGATTTTACTTCGATAAAACAATTTTGTACAGCTTCTCGTATAAAATGATCATTGATTACAAATGATGAATAACATTTATCTCGTCTTAATTAGAATTATAATTAATACTTGGCAGTTTTGTTAAGCATTATTATCTTAATCTTATCTTAATTTTGTTGTGAATCAAAGTTGCGGAAGATTATCTATTAATTCTTCAGTGTTAATAAAAGTCAGGGAGAGATGAACCGAAAGATTTCGTGAGGTCTCCTGAGTATCCTTTAACCTCTTGATCGCCGCGGATTATTTTCAATTTTAAGGAAAATGTACTTTTACTAATAAATAAATAATTTAAATATTTTTTACTTACACCATTGTTGAGCCACAATCAATTGGAACAAAAAAATGTAATTTGCACAAAAAAAAAAACACTTGATTTTCACTAGGGTTGCCACCACAATAGATCAAATGCTAAATATTAAAAAAATTAAAAAAGTTATATGCATGTTTGTTAAATTTTAAATAATAAATTTATAGTCTAGAAGATACACATATATATTATACACAATGAAACTAATATTTATTTATGTTGTGGTATGCTTTGAAGTAAATAGTTGGGCAGAGTGGAATTTTGCAGTTTTTGCCTTTTTTTCGAATAAATCCAAAATGAAGGAAGAATATATTTTTCGATTTTTTTTTTTAGCGATAGAAAATGATTCTATATGTCACTGTTAAGAAATCGAAATTAATTTCGCTTTTATAGTGATTGGTGCACGGCGATCACGAGGTCAACCGGCGGAATTGCGAATTATCGAAATTACGTATTTGCAGATCGGAAAATCTCTAGTGTTAGAAATTCGTTGAAAATAGAGTCGCTCCATCGTCAACGAGGAAGCTTTTTGCACGAACAGGATCTCCCGTAATGTCGGTTGTAAAACGGGATGTAGAATTAGAGGGAACACGGCGAGAATCGCTTCATTTAAGAGCGATCTCTTAGCCTACAGCTAATAAACGTCAGCCTGTTAATTCGCCGAGTTAACGACGATCGCACGTTACAGCTTTACGATCGCTTGTGTAGCAGCCCGCCGGGGCAATCTGTCCGTGGAAACTCGTAGCGGCGAACGAGCGGTGGGTCGATATATATCGCGCCTCGTGAAAGCAACGGCGTTGTTCTCGGCCGAGCAGCGAGCGACGATTGCGCGCGATTTCATCGATAATTTGGTTTCTGTAGCAAACATTTTCTTTCGAGTCGCGCAGATAGCTGTGTACGGATAGATTCATTGTAGGTACGATGATCGATAAATGATAAAATCTCACCGTACTGCAAAGGAGATTTTTATACTTTATTTTCAACGTTTACATAATACAGAATATAATGGATGAATTACGACTGTTTATTAATTTCTTATTTACTATTTTATATATATATATATATATATATATATATTCTCGGCAATTTGTTTGTAACCAATAACTTTTTATAAGACAATTGGATAGATGTCGCTACATCATCGTTGACGATCGTGTCCTCATTGACGCGATGTTCGATTACCTTTTGCGAAGATCGAATCATTGCCACGACGTTGGTCACACTTCGTTCTGCTGAATTCTCCTTTTGCGTTTGTGGGGGATTTACAAAATGTGCGAGAATGTGTACCTGTTATTCGCAATATCCAGACGACGAAAACTGCCACACCTGTGTGTAAATTTCATTTTTCTCGGTCGTACGTAACCGACTGAGAATCGACCGATAACTGTAATTATGTTCGTGAACGTGATTTATGATGAACCGCACGGTGAATAATTTGCGCGAGTCGAAATTGTAAATTCAAGAGAGAGTTATATCGGATATCATATTCGTATTTTTGGACAATATTAATAAAAATGACGATGAAAAATCGTAAAATACCAGCAGATTTTGAAGGATTGTTGTGACAGGGAAGATTTGAATCTTTGAATCGATCGTAGATCAAGATTCAATCATGAAAAATATCTTTCGATATCTCTACGTACTATAACAATTTATGGCATTTTTTGAAAAAAGTGTCACTTCACTTTGTCATCTGCTACATTGTGTAAAATATCTTACAATAAAATGAACGATATGTTTTGGAAGTAGAGCCCAAGTTTATTACCGCACAACTTCTTTTCACAAAATTATAGCACTTTCAACATTTAGTGCCCGAATATTAATAGTAGTCACGATAATATAAAAAGACATATAATATACACAAAAATACGTGTAATAAAGACATGTACATGTGTATTGACAATGTTATATAACATTAACAATAACGGTAATAAGCTAATTTCCGAATTATAAAGACAAATAATATTTCCAGAACAAATCTAACAAATTGCCAGAATGTTATGAAAGTGAATCGTTTAACAATCACTATCTCGTTTCCCGAATTATTCGTATTTCCGAATTATAAATACAAATAATATTTGCAGGGCAAGTCTAACAAATTGCCAGAATGTTATGGAAAGTGAATCGTTTAATCAGTGAATCACTATCTCGTGTTGAAATCTTGGATAGAGGATTTTACATACTCGGTGTCGCAATGAAGATCCCCGTTGTAATCCTAAAAAATTTCACGAAACTATCACATTTTTCACGCTCGTTGCGCGCGAATTTAACACTTCGCTATTTTAAAATTCTGTATCAACCAACATCAGCGCGGTTGGAAAACCGACCTCTGGGATCCGAATCTTGGCCCTCGACTGCATTTGTTATCCGTGGCCGCGAGATTTCTTCGTCACGCGATCCTACAGGAAGTATCTAACTCCCGGTCTGGAACACGGTTTAAGACCAAGTATAATTTACGGGCTACAACCGAGCCTTTGCAACCGAGGATTGTCAGATAAATCTGCAGCGAGTTTCTCTCTCTCTCTCTCTCTCTCTCTTCGGAAACACTCGCAGCACGCGCCCGTAGATCGCTGATACGCGTAACTACCACCAAATTAGTCAATATTCTATTTGCCCCAGTAGTCGTGGCTCGTACCTGATCAGACCGAACAGCGGCAATTTTCTTCGAGCGAACGATTTATCGCTTCCGATTCGAGTATCCATGCGCCCCGGTGTGTGCTGGCTTCTGTATCGATGGCTACGGGCAAGAAAGTTGCTATGTAATTTCATTATATGCCCGGTTGTCCAGGTTGAAAAATGATAGTGGAAAGTGGATACGGTTAAGTTACTTTCGCTATGTTCGCAGGTAGTTTTATTAACGTAGTAGATAACAACGAGGAAGTGTTGTTGCTATTTTACGTTACGCGCGTGAATGAAAAATTGATACAACCACAGGGGAGTTAGTTTCTCTCTCTCCCTTTGCACTCGCGTGGCGTTTCGATATCTCGTTCTGTCAAATATCTCGGTGTCGAACTTGGAAATCAAACTTACGGGGGAGAATAGTTTCTTTTTTTTTTCGAGAGAGAATTCGTCGCAAATGAACGAAATTTTTCCTTTGTATTTTATTAATACAATCGTTGAAAATTTTTTTTATGAATTTTTGTCACGAGTTGGTATTTTATTTCGTTTTATAAATTATTGTTGTAATTAGCATTATTTCGTGTTTCCTGTTTTTTTTAAACAATCGGTAATCACTTGTCTTCAAACTTCAAAACGGGGCTGTACATCAGTTGAGAAATGTTAATTCTAACATCGATCTTTACCGATCGATCGAATTCATTTGCATTCTCGAATCGTGTCAAATTTTCTTCTGGGCCGAGATAATACCTCTAACGTTTACTGTAAATTGACGCGATATCCCCGGAACGAAAGTATTTTCAGAATACAGAAACCAGATATGCGCGATAATTTAAAAACTACGTTTGTATTACACGAGGTATGCGTGTGGCAATTAGCAGACCGAGCCGAGAAAGTTGAAAAATCATTCGATAATGAAGTCAAAGAATGTAGTCCCATTAACCGATAAATGTGACCGAGAAAGTGGCTATTTTCGTTCTGCATATTGTCCAGTTCAAAGATCGAGGCCCTGATACCATAAACTGGATAAAGTTTCCAGTTATCTTTGCTACATTTTTGCGTTCCTGCTAATTGGGTGGAGTACATTCCTATTGAAATTACGTTTGCACGTTTGCACGGCCGTCAGGGACGCGTATCGAACAGGAAATGGAAATTACAAAGTTACACACAACGCCCACGCCGCCGCTCGACCGTGCATTTTATCGACTATCGAACGCCTGTGCTCGCTTGCCACAAGTAGTCGTAGAAAACTTTTTCGAAATGTTGTCGGTGGTTGTTTCTGCGTTGAATTTCGTATCACGAATCTTTTTTAGGAATTAAATTCGCTGGTTTCGCTTTTCAATTTTCAATTCTTAAGAGACAAATACTAGGAGAAGTTATAATAAGAAGGTGACGTAGGGTTCTTACCTATTCTTTTTTTTTAATAAAACATCAGAATCTAAGAGAAAACTAAAATTTTAAATTAAATTTAAGTTCAAGCGTGATTCCTTTTGGTTGAAAAAAATATATAATAAAAAATTACGGATTTCTTTTCAGTAGGAAGTGATTTTTGATTCACCCTGTAATAGTAAATAATAGTAAATTCCAAAGTTTGTGATACCATTACTAGGTTCTGGATTTTTGGATTTTATATTTTTTGGATTTTATATTTTTATCGCTACGTGGGAGAAATGAACATGTATTTTATTTACTAAATTCTCCAATAAAATAAATAAACATAATACTTTGGATATTTTGTACATTTTTATATTTCTATCGCTACGTGAAAGAAGTAGAATTTAAATGGAAATTTATTTCTTGCAATGAATGTTCTACCTTGGATATTTATAAATAACTATTTCTGCATATTCTATTTTGTGCATTTTTGTGCAGTTTCAAATTTTCCACAATAATAGAATTCCAATAATAATTCGCAGTCTTCTAATTCTAATCTTAATTTCCTCTCAACATTTCAATTTCATAGTCAGAATCGTGTCAATTCGTCGGAATTATCTGTCGCGGATATTTCATCGCGATTGAAAAATAAAATAAAAGGTATAATAAGGAGTCATCTTCGATTCGGTAATATTTCTTTTAACAAAACTGGAAACGTCTCCACTGTCCGAACGAAAGTACTTGCGAAATAAATCTCTTGTTTCTCATGTTTTTCTCCACTTTTCTCCGGAAGTTCCATTTTTGTTAGCCCAAATGAGAGCGCGATACAGATATATACAGGTACTATAATTCAAGGATCGTGGCAGCAGCATGTCCTTAGAGATATTCGTTGGATTATCTTACTAATTAGCATAGAGAGAACGGTCTTTCGTGGCTAATAGTCTCTCCCAGTCCACGAGGACGACCGATTTTTCCCCGATCTCGAACCAGGGTAACGAGAGATGGTCTCTCGCGAGAACTGGATCGCGATCTGGTTCTCCGCGGTGGATCTCCGAGGCGGGCTGGGGGGGGGGGAGGGAAAGAGATCACGAAGACCGGAGCAGTAAAGGGGAGTGGGAGGGGATGAAAGAAGGAGGACCAGTCTGGTGAGCCACTGCCACGCAGTCTCTCTTTCCCTCCGCGTCGTCACGATCTCGATTTCCGATGCTTGCTTGCTTTTCGCCGGTTCTTCAGGTTTCTAGCAGCTCTTCTCCTCCTGCGCTGGGCGACGATGTCGGGCGAAAAAGCTGATGACCGGTCGTGTTTTTTCTTTTTTTTTCCTTTTCTTGCCTCTCCTCCCCGCGGAGAGAACGTCTGCGCTCGTTGCTTTAAACCTCCTTACGTGTTCTATTCTCGACAGGATATATCCATCTCCTTCCATTTCTTTTTTCGAAAGTTTTTGTTATTTCTGTAGTCGTCGCCAGACTGCTCTGGATTGTCATTCTTTGGATATTTTCAAGAGGATTTTGAGATTTCTGTCCCTATTGGAACACATTTATGAAAATATCGATCATTTGCAAAAGTGTATTAAAAATTGGAACTGCAAGTTCTGCTGATTATTAATGAAACGATTAATTAAGAAGGAAGAAATTTGTCAGACTTGTTTCCAAAATTCGAAAGAGGAAAAAACAAGTCGTGAATTACACGGAGCTTTCAATAATCATATTGTACAATATAGGAAAGTGACAATGTTAGAATTATTTCTAGAAATTTCGAAGAATTATTTCTAGAAAATTTGTCTTGAAATTCCCTGTAGTTTGTGCCATTTACCTACGATGAACCAACCTATGGGAATAATTAATTTATCGTTTAATGAATTTTAACAATTTAATACAGACTTGAGTTGACCAACATTTTCGTTTCATATACATACTTCTTTTTCAAAGAGGAAATTTTTAGCCAATTACGGATTAAGATATTAGAAGTAACAAACTTCTTACATAATAATTTTCTTATCTATAAATAATTCTTTTCAATTTCTCTTAATTTCCATAATGTAGGAAGAGCTCTATGTATCACTACAACCCAGTGACATGTATCAACAACAGATGCAACAATCTTGCAATCTTCCCAAAACTTATCTTCTTTCGCACTACTTCCATTACTTTGGAGACTTTAACGACGGTGTTTCCTTTCGGTTTAGGTCAGTTTTACCACCAATGTCTGGCGCCACAGCGTCTCCCAACAAAACTGTCTGAATGAAATACAAGCGACACACGATCTCGCGGTGCTTATCAGGACTTTATCGCGCTTTCCACGCGTTTACTGGAATCATCTTCCATCACGTCTGAGCGAATATACGTTGCAGAGAAGCTGAAATACGGAGCTGAATACACTTTCGTGTTCCTCGTTTTTTTCCAGCGGAAGCGAACACGACACTCGCGAACGCTTGTTCCGCCGTCAGGGAATACGCTGGGAAACGACCGTGTGTCTCGATCGGGCATTGATTTCTCCAGATCGTTTGCACGCTCGGTTTAACCCGGTTTTAACGCTCGGTTTTAGTGCATCGAACTATTTAAAAAAAACAACTATATTGGATAGAGCTATGTGGCGCGATAAAAAGCAACGCAATAAAAGTAAAGATAAAGTAAAAAAATTGCTTACTTATTGCACGTGATTTAGATTGAATTGAGAAGAAAGACTGACGACGATATTGCGCTATAATCGAAACTGAACACATTGGACAGAGTGAAAAGAAAAGTTTGTCCGTGATCATCGTAAATGAATTCTACACCTTCGATTTGATCGAAAGAACCTGCCGTAAAAATCGATCATGACCTAGAATTTCAATTTTTTTTTCTTGCATTATATTCTACTCATCACGAAGGTAAAATTTTTCCAAAGAACCACAAGTCGCAACCTAATAGTTCTCTTAAAAAATGACAGAGAAATTTCTTAATCATTTAACACTGCGGACGCGTGAGTTCTAACAGCGACTTCATAATTCCGGATGCGTGGATGTAATGTTTATATTTCGAATAATGTTAACAGATAGTTCTCTGTTATTTAGTCTCACGCTGATGCTACAACTATGATAAAACAAATGTCAGTGAAATCTAATACGAAGATTACGTAAAATAGACGTCCACGCGTCCAGAATTGTACAGTCGCTGTTAGGACGCACGCAGTGTTAAATGATTAGGAAGCTTTTTCAAGAGAACTATTAGGCTCCTTAGAAAAGTTCTACCTTCGTGATGAGTAGAATACGATTAAAAAAGAAAAAAAGAAATGTTTCGACCTTGAGATTCAAGGTCAAGATTCTTTACATAGAAGGTGTAGAATTCTTCTATGATAGCCACGGACAAACTTTTCTTTTCACCCTCCATCTACATTGAGCAACCAAATGTAAGTTGTGGCACTATTCGACACGAAATCTAAACAGCGCGATCGCCATTTGGCGCGATGGCACCAAAATGGCTAATTGAACCTAATCTAACTCACAAGAGTAGGAGGGACACGTTCACGAAAAAAGAGAAAGAAAAGAGAAGAAAGAGAAACAAGCAGACATCGGTGATGAGTACCGGTTTTCTGCCACCGCGTAAGCTTGTTTTAATTTATTATCCGGCTCCGATTTCTCGGCCAATGGGGGGGAATGCTCGGCGTGGCTCGCAGAAAAGCATCCGGCATTCTTGTCCACCTTCGTAGCCCGTTTTCCAGTAATCATCGTTTTTAACAACGCTGCCTCGTCTGACTGCCGTGTTCACGACTTTGTTTTGTCGCGATCGATCGTTCCGTTCAGTCGCGGAGATCGCACGAGGTCGTAGAAGAACATCGGTAACGTGTTTTTGAATCGTGTGGGTTCAAAGGAACGAGCGAAGATTGTTCGATGAGTTAAAGTGTAGACAATATGCTTGTAACTTCTTTTATTTCTGAAATTATTCAAAAATGTTGGGAGAAGCAATATCTTTTGGATTTCGGAGTACCAAGGCCTGCACACTGCAGTTCAGGACTACGTAGAAAATTTTGATAATTTCGTCTTCATTGGATAATTTTCGATTTGATTCCACGTGTTGATGTGAAATTGTTAAGAAAACGGAAAGATGATGGAATGAATTTTCGTGTTACTTTGACCTGTTAGCTTTAGCGCGTATACCACCTTCTTGAACTGTACGCCATTGTAGTGTTACGTTGTTACGATTTTTCAGATTCTTTCTCAATTTCAAAACTTCCATTTATTCAAAGTTTATTCTAACGTGATTAAACACTGCCGGATATAAATTTCATTGTTACACTTTTTTGCACAGTTTGCATCAGGTCTTACCGTACAGAAGTACAAGCTTCGCGAAAGATCTCGCCGTAGTTAAGAGATTAACCGACAATTACGCGTGTGTTACAATTATAATACATAATTTATGTGTAATATGAATACTTCGAAATATCAAAAATATGTATAATTAGTCGTGCAACATGCCAAACTCCTAAGTTATCTTCTCTCAAATGTCGGCGATATTTGCAATTGTTCGAGCTTCAAAACATACTTGCTTCGCGGAAGTTGCGAATTCTCGCAAGATTTGTTCTGTTACCGGGCGCGATTCAAAGCCATCGCTAGCGATTGAACCGCGTAGGAGTTACGAAGATAACGGCGAAGATCGCGTCGGCTCGCGGCTCGTAAATCGTCGAACCGCGCGATGCTTTTCGGTGGAATTATGACGTCGTACGAGGACAGGATTACGACAATCTGGGGGACAACACGCGAGAGCCGGACGCGTGTAAAAAGCCGCTGGGAAACGATTATTCGCGGCCGGTATCTGCGGGCGGAAGTGAAGGTGCAATCTTCGCGCAGCTGCCCGATAAACCGAACGCGCCCGCGTGCGTGTGACGAGCGTGGAAAAGGTGACGTTTCTATGCGGAAGTGCGCGATCGAACGCGACAGAGAAGATTGGCTTCGGTCTACGACCAGTTTTTTCAACCATGTCGCTGCAACTGTCCGCCCGGAGCGATGCAAGACTGGTTCTTTGCCGAAGGAAAAAGTTGCCCCGTCCGTTTTTTGATGGACGAGGTAAAAGAGAAACGCGACCAAGATGAACATATACATAAATTTGGAGTTTACGAGATAGGATTAAAATATGGAACATCCTGCAATATATTTCGTGGACGTAATGCTGAAAAGGAAATGAACTTTTGCTTGTTTATTATAGGATTTTCGTGACAATTATTCGATTGAAATAATGAAAATGATACGCGTACGTGATAGTCGTTCGAAAAAGAATTTTTTGTTCAGGTCGTGTAATTACTGAACTTTTTTATTTCCGCATATTTACTAATATTGAAAGTAACTGGTAGAGAATGTAAAATTATTCAGACATATAAAGAAAAGATTGTAGAAGCATGTATTAGGGTTATATTAATCATTTGTGAAAATCTCGTTTTGTCTTTAATGTAGCTTATGGATGATCATGGTATGTAAAATCTAATGATGTTTTGTATTGCCCTTGGTATCATGGTGTAAATTAAAATCATTGTGAATTCTCTTTTTACAAACTACAACTGATGTCTTTTTTTTTTTTTTTTTAGTTTCGTCGAATGCAATGTTCGCAAAATTTTTCGTTTTATATCACGTAAAAAAATATTCTGTTTAGATATCAGTTTTCAATAAAGAAAGAAAGTTTTCATTTTAACTGTAATTATTTTTCTTTCTCCTCCGTACATGTAAATATATAGTAACTCATTTCTGAATATAACGTTCTATGTAACATTAATGTATTACATCGAGTACATTTTTATATCTTTTTATTTACATGAAGAATTTTTACACCAGAACAGTTGTTCGAGTGAAACGCTTCGATAGAAGTTTTTTGGAGTAAAATACAAAAAATCATAATAATAATATCAACAAAGGACAAACGAAAAATCTGAAATTGTTTTAACAGATTTGGTCGGTTCTATTCTAATCGGTGTAAGATATATACATTACACGTTCAATTTCTATTTTCTAAACCAAATTTCAAACGAGGACATAAACTCTCCCTATTTGTCAAAATAAAGTACCAAGTCCTCCATTGATCCAAGTCTTAATCGCAAAGGTGACAAACATCACCGCTCGGCAAACTACCTTCTTCCCCGAAACTTTCATAAACTAGTTTAACTACCGCTAACTCTCACCGGTATTATATGGAGACTTTGTCGCCAGTCGGTGGGGATGGTGCAACGGGTGGCGGCACGGAGAAGCGACATTTCGAAGGGGGTGCAATACATAATGGCGGGGGACAATCGTTAAAGGCGCGCGGGGCTGGCCGCCGCAGACTTTACGACGTTCCCGCGTCATAACTCACCGGGGGCCAATTATTGCGAGAACAATGGCTTTTTCTGCCTGTTCGGCTATTACGGGGACACCGGCGAGCTGTGGAGCTGTCTTTCTGTGGTGTAGCTTCTTCTTTGTGTGTTGTGCACCACGGCTGTGCGTGTACACGATGTACGTTTCGCGGTTGGTTCCGGCGCGCGCGTTATAATATCCGCTTCGTCCAGCTTTCATTCAATCGCCGCCACGTTTCCCTCTCCTCGTTTGCATGGTAAATGCGGATGGATAATTGACAACCGGCGGCCGTCGCGAATTTCCTTCGCGTTTGAAAAAGGCAAGAGGCTGTGAAAACGCGTTTTGCGATCGATCAGAAGCGGCGAGTAATCCGTGTCCTCATGTCTCTGTGAAAACTTGTGAAAACTTTGAGAAACGTAGCTTTCGTGACAAAAAGGAAAATCTGCAGAGTGTATTCAAATAGTTTCGGGGATGAAACAAATCTTTGTTTCTTTAATTATATGAAAATTTTGTGAATTTTCTTTTAATCGTGATTGTTTGAAATACTTGGTGTAGTCTGACGTATTTAAAAATTATAATCGATAACAATGTTCCGTCGTAAATTTTATATAATTCCTATACTCATTTGCAAGAACACATGGTTCTACTTATAGACTTATGTTGAAAAAAATCGATCAAAACTTTTCACTTATCAGTTTGTCGCTTGATACTTCCGGTTTGAAAAATTTGGTAAAATAGCCACGTGAATCAAATTGATTCGAACTTTCGTCCCAGATTTGATAAAATGACGAGACGTTTTCGTCTGACACGAGCCAAAATTAACTCGGAGATTCGTTGAAAAATTTCAATTGAGAGACGTAAGAAAATTTAGAGACCTTCGGAGCCAAAAATGAAGAACCTTCTTCAGAGATAAAGTTTCAAAGGGCAAACGGCTGGTTGTTCGTTGGCAACTTCAGCTGTGTTCACAGTGAAAGTCGGTCATTAGATGAGGGGTCAAAAGCGAGCGTGACGATTCCGTGAAATTTTTAATGGACGATGATTCCCCTAAAACTCTGAGCGAAACCGGGGGCGTGTTCCAATTGCATCAGACTAGCCTCACTTTTCACGTCGGTATAAAAATAACCCAACAACCTCGCGACGTTTGTCGACACCTTTATAAACCCGCCTTCTGGTGGTAGAAATTCCTCGCGAGGAAGGAACGAGTTCGTGGAACTCGTGTCAAGCAAGCACTACAGTCGACACCTCTGACGAAAACGGATAGCGACTTCTGAGAGACGTTTATGAAAGGGCAAGGAACACGAATCCACATCCGTAAAAACTGTCAACGGAACACGTTGCTCGGAGATAAAAAGAAAAGACTGCGTTTCTTTCGTTTTTCGAACTATGGAAATTATACAATGGTCGATGTATAAATTTATTGAAGGATGCAAATCATAGATTTATCGATTCATGAAATAACAAACGATGAATAAACCAATAAAGGCAAAATGAAAGATCGAAAAGGGCATGCGATTCAAAGTTTTTCGTGATATGCACGTAAATTTTGAAGAAGAAAACTTTATTGCTAAATAAAGAAAGAGAGAGCGACACTTTGAAGATTTCACTACATTCCGTGTCCTTTCGCATTCATTTATATTATCATAGAAATTCAAACTTTGTAGTTTCACTTGATCTAATTTTCTTTCTCTATCGTACTTCTATAATGTCCATTAATTACGTCCCCACTTGAATTAAAACGATCGAAAGATTTCTTACTTTTCTGCACACATCTCGACGAAACCAACTTGATCAAAAATATTATTATAACAATATCTACTCTTAAAGCAATGTTGTAAATATTATATAATTTCATTAATTCTTACAATTTTATACAATTTCTATAATGTCCATTAATTATGTTCTGATTTGAATAATGAAAAATAATCGAAAAGTCTATCAATCAGAAGATAAGAATCACTCTACACATTTCAATAAAAACAGTTTGATTCTTGTAACAATAAAACAATGTTCTGTAAATTTCATATAATTCCATGAATTCCTATAGTGTCTATTAATCATGTTCTGGCTTGAAAAATAATCACCTTGTACATATTTCAATGAAATTCAGCTCGATCAAGAATACACGGTGTATCATCTATCCTTGAAACAGTGTTCGTAAATTTTATACAGTTGCGCTAAATTCTGTCGAAGGAAATCCATCGAATTGGCCGACGGCGATTTCTATCCGTTCAACTGGAAAAGATCTCCCCATAAACAGGAAGGTTTCATTAGCCGAGAGGAACCGGTGAAATCCACGTTCCTTTCCTGGCCTGTGGTTGGTGGTGTTCCTCGGATCGAGGGAAAGCAGCAGCAGCGGATAGACGGAATGTGGCCAGACGCCATGAAGGGAAGAAACTTTAAATAGCGATCGTGGCTCGCGCAAGAATCGTCGGTGCTATCGAAAGACGCCGGGAAAAGAAGAGACGAGGACGAGGACGAGGAGGAGGAGGAGGAGGAAGTCGCCCGCCGTTGGACTTTCGCGCCGGAATTGCCTCGAAAACTGGCTCGGCGAACGAATCTTGCTCGGCTGTTTGAAAGTGAAACAATTGGAACTTACCCGCTCGGCTTCCGTCAAGTTTTAATTAATACCGAAGTTCTCCACTGCATCGTTTCGGTACCGCACCAATCCCCTCTCGCTATATTAGAGAATAGCAGCAGGGCCGGGTGTTGCGAACAATTTCGAAGGAATTTCGAGTTCGCGCGTCGCTCGCCTCCGCTTCCGGTGCACGTTTCCGGAGCCTCTGGCAAAATTGACTCGCGAGGCTCGCCACTTCGGTGTGTGTTTACTTCGATGTGTTTCGCTTCAATTCTAACGAGGGCAGAAATTAGCGAGAGAGAAAGAGAGAAGAAAAACGAACGAGCGAGTAATTATTATTGGTATATCTTTCAATCATTTGAGTGTTTAGTTCGTACTGAAATATTGTAGAATAATCCTTACAATATCAGTAGTGATGCTTTGGTGATTGGAAGTTTCAAAAATTACAATGTATTGGATATATGTTTATAAATGAATGGATTCTTCAAATTTTTAAGAACTCTGGATAACTATGTAAGTCTTTTCTCAACGAAATGACAAACAATTTTTATGAGATATACCATGGATAGACTTTATATGAAATATCGTAGTTATAGAATTTGAATATGAAAAATTTAAACCCATTTATACATTATTGCAGAAATCGTGAGAGAAAGGCTTAAAGTTATACACTATCTTCAAATGTTTAAGAAACGAAGTTTTGGAATCTTTTTCATAAGTAACAAACGGAAAATTCAATTCTCACAGTGTTAATACAACTTTCAGCTTCATCTTTGGAAAAAGAAAATGCTTTGACGTTAAACTTATTTCGTATGTATACATATATTTTTAAAATTTCATTTGCCATATTTTTCTTGTATATTCATCGAAAAGAAAAGAAAATTACAAAGAAACGTTGTTTTCAAATCAAACAAACATTGCCATCTAGTGGCAATAATTTAACTTATTATAACATAACCTATATTCTAGCTAAATATATTGACATTTAGTATACTTGTTGCTAAATTATATCATATATTAAAACCGTGTTAACTATTAAATGAAATAAAATTTTATATCCCTGATATTTTAAAACCATTAGGAGTAGTGCACTTCGTTGAGAGGTGAAATATATATAGAATTACGATCTAACGCAACAATGGCGGCTGCTGTTCCCGTCGACTCAATCGTCACTCGCATTTAAAATTCTTCCTCTATAACCGCGCCACTTTAGTGTCCATGAAATTGTAACATAAATTTCAATTTGCAATGAACGTTGTTGCTTATAACAATCTGCGCAATCGCTTCTATACGAAAGGTAATCGCTTTCGGTCGTAAATTTTCTTTGGACGATAACTATGGTTCGTGCGGCTTCCAATAAACCTCGTCGGTCAGGCAGCATCGGCTCCGGTAACGATAAAAACGGGGCCCGTGTGTCTTCCTGTCCAGCGAATTTATACACCATATGTGTACGTATTTTTATATATATATACATATCGTGTATCGCGAGGACGCAGTTGTCGCAGTCTGCTGCGAGACCTCGATTTAGGAGCGTTATAAACAATCTTCAGCGATGAACGCGAGGCGCTGTAAAGCGCGAATGATCCCGCAAATGCGGCTTAAATTCGTCGGAGGATCCTTCCGTGACGCAACTCTTGGTATTTAAGCTATTTCTTGAACAGATTTCAGTCCCTTCGGTTTCGTAATTTCGCGTTTTCTGAGGGATAGAAGTTGTGCGAATCTCCTATTTTGAGGGAGGAATATTAACGTCCTCGTCGCGCTTTTCGCCAGATATAATAAATTTTTAATGCATGCAGTTCGTTGTGAGTAGAAGGAAGAAAATTTCATTAAATAAATTTGGCACTTCAGAAGATGCAGCGATTTATCGCGCGACTGGAATTTTTATTCAACGCGGGTGTTTTTATCCGGTGTTTTACTCATCATCAAATTTGAGTTTAAGATGGACTACTTATTGTTCGAGATTTTAGTAGAAACTTGTCGTGATTATATAGAAAAAAAGTTGGACTTTGGTTTTACATTTCGAATGTTATTTTCTCTCCAATTTATTTTTGCACTTTTGTGCAGTTTCAGTGACCAATTCGTTCTAAAAATGGTGTTTTTAGAAATTTCATGGTATCGTGCGTAAGTATTTGGACAGTTCTGAATCATTGACAGTTAGTCTGAATGGCTTTAGTCACATTCAGAAAATTCACATAAATTTCATGAAATCGTTCTTTATTAGAACGTGGGACTTGATATTTTCATATTAAATTAAAGTAAATAATACTTAGCTCGATAACAATACTAAAGTACTAAATTTAACGCTTAACCTCAGTATAGCAAGACGTAGAAAATTAACAATGGAGGAGTATCTCTAAGAAAAAAAAAAAAAAAAGGAAATATCAGTCTTTTGCATTAGGTGCCCAATTATTTACGCATGCAATAAAAGACTTGTGTCGTGTATTGTATAACAAACTTCGTATTCTTCACAATATAAATTCCATATTTTATTCTGCCACTTTGCTTGTCAATAGTTAACAGTAGAACAAATACAATACGGATTTTCATTTCTTTCACAATTGCTCAAAAGATACCAATATTTTCAATAGTTATCTCTATCAGCTGACAGAAACGTAACTGTACAAATCTGTCTATTTAAATTATAATTGCAATAATTATGAGTATTTGTGGCATCGAAGGTCAGTTGTCTACCTCAGTGTCAAAATGTCGAAAAAAATCAGGAAGATTAGCAGAGTTCTCGGAGCAATTGACCTCGACAGAGACAGAACTTTGCGTATAACTTTGAGGGATGGTGCTCGTACCGAGACGTGTGTCTCCCTGTCCGGGAGAGATCGGCGTGTAACCACAACCGAGAACAAGAGCGGCGAGGCGGTGGGATGCCTATCTTTAGAACGACTGGAACGTAAAAATATTCTCAAGGATTTGCGAAGGTTCTCTCTCTCCCCCGGGGAGGAAACGCGGCCGGCAAGGTTGAACCGCATGACTTTTTACCCCGTGGCGTCGTCGTAAATGGCGGCGCTCTTAACTGCACACACGTTCGACACTGTGAGAAATCCACCTGAAAATAAGATTACGACCTCTGGCGGCGATGGACGTAATTTCACGTGGTCCGCGCGTGCCTTTTTTTTGCCTATTTTTCGAAAAATAAACGCGCGAGACGCGAGATGTGCTTACGAGTATAATTTTAACCCCCCTTCTTGTATTTCTCTCAGTGTGTCACGCTCGTGATACGAGTCCATCGTTTTCTGTGGAACTGCGAAGTTGAAATTCGTTAAATCAAGGATAAATAAAAATGAAAATTGTACCGTCTCAATGCATTATCACGATGCACTGACACGGTGCAACAAATTGTGTATTTAAAAGATAATCGCTAGGCAAGGAGTCAATTCAAGTTGATTAACTCGAGTCTGTTCTAGCGGAAAAAGTTGTGATTGTTACGTAATTAAGAAGATCGCTAGGTAATAATAGATTGAGCTTTTGAGAATCAGGTAAAATTATACGTGAGAAATTGTGAGATTTCGTCGAGATGTAGGAAATTTTCACAAGATGTGAAAAGATTCATTGGTAGAAACAGCGAATGAAAAAAAACGTTAGATCTACTTGCGCAGCTGTTAAAAATTAATCTCGCCGCGCCTACGTTTTTTGTGGTGGTCCAAATTGCACACATATTCGCCGCAAAATCGATATGCCTGGATCGACGTGCCAGGTTCGTTCAGCTTATCTATTGACGTGGTCCAGTTGGCGCAGTGAGTAATTATACCATAACGTCTGAACTCTTCGCGCGTATATTTCTCGCAAATGTAAAGAGAGTTAACGATCCAATCCGGAGTAATTCCATGTCTCTAGCGATCGCGAGAGAGAAAGAGAACCGAAAGATAAAACCAGTTCTTAGGCTAAAGACCGACCCTATTAATCGTCGCCAGGACTCGAGCCCACCACGTCCTGGCGTGATTTACATCGTCGGCAAAGTGGGCTCCGATTGAAAACACGATCTGGGAAAGCGATAATTCAGCTGGAAGTTTTTTCCTTTTTTTCCAGCGGAAAGGAAAATTACCGCTATTATACACGCGTCAGATTCGCGACCGGCCTGTGGATTATCGCACAGTCGCGGGGCTAAATTCAGCCAGCGCGTCGCTCGCGATATCTCGACGATGCATCATTCGCAGAACGCGTGATTTCGCCGCGAGTTAGTTCGCGGGACCGTGACTCGTGCGCGAACACAACTCGCCTCGGGACGCCGCGGGATCTATTATCCTTCGACTAGAGACTAAAGGGGAACGTGGCAGGCAGGCAGGCAGCAGCCATTATGGTAATATGCCCGAAGGAGCCTCCTGTGTTTCTGCCGCGCGATATTTATGCGCGTCGCCTCGCTTACGTCCGTGCTTTACCACACAGAGGAGGAGGAGAGAGCCTTCCACCACTAGAAGGGAAAGGGAAACTCCCACACGTGAGTCACGAAGGGGGAGAAGAGGCATTCGAAGGTTTCGTGGTTGATCGACGACGCTAAATTGTACCGGACGAGATTTATATTGTGTAATAAAGAATTTTAATTCCATGCGGGGGGGGGGAGGCAGCGTGTGCTAGTCTTGGGACGAGTGGTTGTTTTGAATGTATTTTGGTGAGTCGAAAATGGGGAGAGGAGAGTCTTTTCATTCGTGTGGATGTGGCTCGGTTGCTTGCTTCTTTCAATGTTATTTAGCTGACTTTGATTTAATTAAATTATTTATTATTGTTGTATGTATATGATATTAATATTATTATTACCATCATGATGTAGTATATTTTTATTTATGCAATAGTATTTATTATTATTTACTGTTATATAAACAATAGAACTATTCAACAATTGTTGACTGTTAAGTGATCTACATTCTTGTAACTTAACCCTTTGGATGCTTAAAATTACCGGAAACGTGAAATCACGATATTAAATGAGGAGTATGCAACAAATTAAGAATCCATTTCAGCTTTAAACGTTTGACGTATTTAAGTATTCAAGTATTCTCCTCTTCGAACCTCTAATTATATTTTATCTACACGATATTCCTAGCAACGGAGTGGTAAACACTCGAGAAAGATCGAAGCGTGAAAACGACCATAGTATCTGACTTTGTAAGTTAAATTTGAAATTTTATTTCGAGAGAATTACAATCCGCAATTCAGTCAGGATTTCTTCGTCAATTCTTGATTCATCGCTTCGAAGTTATTTCCTCCCGCGTGAGTTCGCCACCGTTCACCGCCGTTCGCTGGCGGGACGAGACGGATAAAACCGGCGGATATACGATTTCTCGTCGAAATTCTTTTTCTCCCGATGCTTGCAAACGACAGGCGCAGACAGCGTGTCTAGTCACGCTGGCATTCGAATTTCACCCGCAGTATTTTTCCTCCAGTCGCGTTTTCTTGTCTCGTTTTTTCCCGTGCTTCCTTCTCTTTTTTTTTAAGAGAAAGAGAGAAGAAAGAGAGAGGATTGGAGGTGTGAGTAGCTGCAAAAACACGAACAAGAGAAGGTGGCCTGGGGAGGAAGGAGGTGATCGCGTGCCAGGGCTGGTGCGGGGATGATAAAGAAGGTACAAACGACGACGGGGGGGGCAGGGGGCGCCATTTCGTAAGGAAACGTACGACATTGGCTTTTATGCGCGCAATAATGCGAGAGCGCCGGCTGTCAGGAGCGTGTTGCAGGAAACGCGAACGTTCTCTCCGTCCCTGCGAAGGTCGTTACTTTTCTCAATTTCGCGAGAAGAAAAGTGGAAAGGGCGTGAGAATGAGAGAGAGAGAGAGAGAGAGAGAGTGGAAAACGGAGAGAGGATCTTTCGCAGGCTTTTTATATCGCTCTGCTCCGAACGCCGTTTTTATTTTTTTCTTTTCTTTCCTTTCCTTTCTTTTAACTCGACGAAAGGATACGATGAAGAAGGGCCATTACGTAACGTCGAATTATGGAGGTCGTTTGTTTCTCGCGTGTAATTCTATGTCTCTCGCGGGCGAATTGCGATCGATCGCGATAACGTCGCGCATAATTCTCGAGGAGATGTTCGGCAAACGTTTTACGATCACGCTACGATGGTCGTCATCGCGACAAATTCACGAACATCTCTCGAAACTCTCTCTCTCTCTCGTGAAGAGTTCTCTCGGTTATTTCCTCGCGTATTTGTTGCTTTCAATTGCAAAATTCGCATGAAACAAGATCCGCGTAATTTCTTTTTAGCGCAGAAAACGAAGAATCTTCGCGCGAACGTAATTTGTATTTTTTTTTTTCTTTTCATCGGTTCATATATAAGAAATATCGCATGATATAAAAGAGAATTTAGATTAGAAGAACGTTTTGAAAAAACTCAATGATACATACATTGTAGTCCAGGATTGAGAATGAACATGTGTGGAGGAAACGAGATAAATGAATTACTACTTGGTTAGATAGATTTAATACGAAAGTGTTGCGATCAAATTTGATCGATAAAACTATGTGTAAATAATTCGCATACGCTGGCGAAAGATGCATCATCGGTTAATTAAAGGCAAACACTTTTGGTTTTAATCGTTCGTTAGTCAAACAGAGTGTGAACATTCGATAACATTATCGTAAACTCAAGAATTTGCTCGGAATGGCAAAGATAAGAATTTGGTTGAGATAAGAATACTAACGAGTTAACACTAGAACTACCAAAATTGTCAAAATGATCAACTCATAATTATTGTTAGAAATTTTGTAGATACAAAAACAGTGCGTTCTTAGAGATTTAAATGTTATTTTAATGTTTATTGTTGCCACGAAGCAATTTTTCTATTTTTTTTTTTTTTTTTGGCTCTAGTGTCTTTGATGGGGGTATTTTGTGCTTCGGTCGTCGGTAATTCTAGTATTAAGTCTTCGTAGAGAGGCAGAGCAGCCATCTCATCGCGCGAAACGATCGAGAAGAATTTGCAATGAACGCGAAAATCTGACTACCGTGCTGGCTAAAATAAGAAGAAGGCCACGAGGCACGGGCGCAGATGTCGTCTACGGGGATTATTATTAAGAAACATCCTCCCGGGCTTATTTATTCGCGCTTACGCCGTTCTCCGTGTTCGGATAAGTAAGAATTAAATATTCATTCGAGCGAGCGAACGCCCGCCAAGCAGAAAAGAGACACGGCGAGGAGAAGAAACGTGCCGAGCGAAAGAGAGATTAAGAGGGTGGAATGAAGAAGGGAAGAGATCAGAGATCACAGAGAGAGAGAGAGAGAAAAGACGCGTAAACAAAATGAAAGAGAAAGAAGAAGAAGAAGAAGAAGAAGAAGAAGAAAGAAGGAAGTTCTACGGGGAGAAAGCGAGAATGGAAGATGACGAAAAGAAGGCTAAAGGGAGAAAGGACGGAAAGATTTGTCGCACTCAACCGGATTAAACGAAAGGTACTCGACCAGGAAAAGGAGAAAGGATCCCTCTCGCTTTTCATACACCCCTGGCATCAGGTCTCTTTCTCTCTCTCTTTTTCTTCGATGCTGTTGGCCGTCTGTTTCCCACCCGCGTCATCCGGCAAATAAGACGCGAGGCAGCTTCTCAGCAGCGGTGTGTCGTCGTGCATTATTCACGACTAATCTGCACGAAGCAACGCGAAGGGACTCTCGCGGGATTCTCGCGTCTTTTTCAGCAACAATCTCGTCAGCGTTAAGAAAAGGATCTCTTAAATGCAAAAATTTTCGTTGTAATTTCGTAACTCGGAGAGATGAAAGTCCTCTTCGCGATTCTTCTCGCGCCGCATCTCTTGCGCGAAGAATATCCTCTGAAGCTGGTTTTCTCGTAATCTTCTCGTGACCTGTGAGTAATTTTAAGATTTCATTTCTTCGCTGACGTGTGTCGTTTGTTTAATTGATACGTTATTAAGGAAAGTCGAAAGTCGTTGATAATAACTGACAATTACAGTGGAGCTCGGCCAACGTACAACTGCAGTTTATATGATCGAACTTTTTCTGTATATATCAGAAGTTCAGATACGGACAAAAACAAATCGAATCAACCAGCGAGAATTCGTTTAATATGATACTGACTGAAATGGTTGAAATGTATAGGCATGTGAAGCCCATATAAAATACCTGTTCATAATAGCGTTTTTATTACCTTATTTTTATTATTCTTATTTCTGTGGTTTGATACTAGAATAAATGATACAAAAATTTATAAAAAATAAAAAGAAGTATATTAGAACTCGCACGACACTAATTGTCTTGAATAAGTATTAGTATGATTGATAGATTCTTTTTTAAATTCTTATACTTTATATCAAGTGTGAAATTAACACGCACTGATTCCAAATGTGCTCCTATCGACGAAACGGAATTATAGGATTAGTCTTTTTAGATTTTCTTTCATAGAAAAAATATTTACTGTTATACATAATTTTACGATGAATCAATTCTTTTCCAAAGAATCGGACTATCTAACCGTATTTTCTAAGGAAGAGTGTATGTACGCCAACTGATGACAAACGTACTTTTTTTTTTTTTACAATGATGCGACAATATCTGATTGTAAAAGCATGATCTCCAAACACACTGTATTCCGTATTCGTTACATTTTCGGTAAAATGTTAAAGTCTCTTTGGTAAAATTACAGTTTGAAGGACAAGCAGAAAATACTTCATTTTTCATGTAAAAACGAGCAAAAACATCAATGTGATGTAGCATGATACGACGCATTAAAAGCTGAAAATTGACATTTGATAACTGTATAATAACGAGATGGAGCCATTTATCCTACTTGTTTCAGTACCTGTTCATCCTCTCCTCTATCCCATATTACACCAGCGAAAAAAAAAAAAAAGAAAAAACGAAAAAAGAGGAAAGAAGATACGAACGACTTTCGCAGCACACAGACACCGACGTCTCGAGCGAATAACTTCTCGGATTCGTCGGCGACGGAGGTCTACGATCGCGCGAGAATTGCTCCGCGGGCCCCTCTGTGCGCAGCCGATGCACGCGTAGTACGTGCAGTGAATGGCATTGAGAGGTCTCTATCTATAGAGTCTAGATTAGAGTGCATTAGCCTCGGCCGCCAGCCCGATGGAGATATCTCTTTCGCTCCGTTTTGCGTACACGCACCGTCACGCACCGCGGCTATATTTGTAACCGGTCGTTCTCGCGCGTTTTTGCACGCCCCCCCCCCTTCCCTCACCTCCGCGTATTTATCTCGCGCGACTGATAACCCGCGCAAATACCTCTCGCGGCATTTTTATCGAGCTGTTAGATCCGTATTTTGAATCAGTTCGGTGTCTCGTCGAGAGACACCTTGTTTTCCCCTCCCCCTCCCCCAAGCTCCTCTCCATCTCTGCGATTCTGGTTTCCCGTGTAATTTCCCGTGGAATTTTCGAACGTAGCGGCGTTCAACGTAGTGCGTTCATGTAGAGTTCATCGCGTAAGATACTTGTGGGTTTCACGTGAGATTGCGCGAACCCCGTAGGAAGGAGAAATTCGTATGGGTGATAAGTGGCGGAGAGACGAGCCGAATGTTCATGCTAGATTCTAGAAGACTAGAGAATATTGCCAGTCTGCGAGCCCCCAAGCGTTCGAGGAATGCGAATGAGCACACTCGCGCTGGGATTCGCGCGGTGTGCGTGCGAGATTTTTCAGAGCGTGGCTCGATCGCGAAGCGGGAGAGAAGAGTTGTTCCTTGTGAATCCATTAAAGAATCTAGAGAATCGTTACATATCGTTGATCATCGCTGATACGTTACGTATCAGCTTTGGGAAATGTCTATATTTTTCAAACTTTGTTCTTGAGAGAAGAACACTCTCAAGTTCACGGAGTAAGGGATTAATTTCATTTTATCCCTTTTTATTTTCACTTCGTTCCAAGAGTTCTCTGTGAATCCATTTGAAGGATCTGAAGAATTATTTAAAAGTCGAAGAAGAATTTTAGTAAGAGAATTGACTTATTATTATTATTGTTATATTTTTATTTCATTTGTTAACTCTTACATTGTAAACGTTTTTACACAGTTACTACAAACGAGGACGTTTCTAAATAAATTTTTCATTATGTCAAAGTCTTTGAAACAGTCTGAAAGTATTTCGCGTAGTATTTTCAAACCTTCCAAGATGAGATTAGAATAAAAACGCTTAAACAATAATTTATTTATGTATATTATCATCGCCGACACGTTACTTATCATCTGTATTTTTCAATCTATATTTGCTCGGATAGAGAAGAACTCAGGTTCATGGAGTAAGGATCAATTTCTAAAAAAGCTAAAAGCTAAAAAGAGACAATCGTTTTCTCGCAGACAATTGCAAGCAATTGTTCAAATATCGAGAACTCTGTTCTTGCAAATGTATAAAATTTTATCTGGCATTAAATCAAGAGGAATTCATTTCGTAGTTTCTTAGGTATGAAAGATGCGCAATCAGAAGAATCGAAAGCCGTGTTCGTAATCGATCATGGAAATGGATTCGCGCCGCTTGAACTACACACAGAAGAGGAGATAATTGCGTTATTCTCTCCTTTCCGCGTTCAAATCAATGTTGTGTGACATAAAGAAGCATAGATTCAAGATTTGCGACAGTGGAAACGGCAGTTTAAATGTCAACGTTGATTTCGATCTGTGCGACACGCTGTTGATTTAACACCTCGTGAATGAGAAATCTCGTCGTTCATTGTAATCCATACACACACACACACATACATACATATATACACGCGCGAGAAGTTCAAATGCTTTCTCTGTCCCCGTAAAGATCATCCAGCGAAGAAAATCTTTCAGGAACAATACACAATACCGAGAGAGAAATACGTGTCGCTTTTTCATTCTCTCGTCGCACGTCTTTCTCCACGTGAAAAAGCGACAGAACGGAAAGGGCCCTCCACTCTCTGCGATTACGATCTCTTTCTCGTATCGACTGAATGCAAAATCGCGGAACACGACGACGAAGGGGCGAAGGGGCGAGGGCTCGCGGGACACGCCTAGCAATCAGGAACCGATCTCTGGAGGAAATTATTGTGTCTTGGGCCACCTGAACGCGAATCTCGTTACCCTACATTCCCTTGTATATAACGCGAGCAAAAGGGGTGGTTGGGATCCTTTCATTGGAATTCTCTTCCCGGCTTCGTGGAAAAAGGGTCTTCACCCTCCCTTCTCGAAGGGGGCACTCGTCGTCTACGTGTTACGTTTTACCCTCGTTTAAAAATGCACCGTGCATTCAGAAACGAGTTCTCTGATACGTGTGCCGAATAGATGGAATTCTTCCCAGACCCTTCCGGTTGTGTGATTTTACTTTATGGCTGATTGGGTACAATACATGCCCCCACTGTTCCACCAACAGATATTGCACAAACGGATCTAAGAAGTCTGGAGGTTCGAGTTTCAGGAATCTGAAAAGCCGCATGTATATTTTTCGTGCTATTAAAATTTATACGAATTTTCAATAAATTACTTACTTAATTTCAATACCAATGAAATACTAATAAAATTTATACAAATTACTGATCGTTTAATTAGACACAGAAAATTAGAATTTGAAATTTATTTTCTTTTTCTTTTTCCTTGCCGAGTGGGGTCAATCGGAACATTTCGTTTTTATAGCATTGCAATTTCCTTGGCTGGACAAGTTTTTCTAGGTATTACGATAATACGTGTGATCGGAAGGAGATTGGTAGGGGCAATTGCAGAAAATGTTATCCACTCATATACGTAAGAAGCGAGAAATACAAAGTCGCCGGCTGATACCTGAGGGTCTGATTAAGTATTAAAACATATTCGCTGCCGGGTTCTCTCTTGTTTTCTGGTAAGACAAGTCGAGATTAAGTTCCCCTGTGTTCGGTAAAAGTTTCCTCGGCTGGCGCAGCTGCGCCCCCACTGTTTTCTTCTGCACCACGATGGAATTTACATCTCCATCAAGGGTAAACCGTTCCTCCTCGCGCCGCTTAATCGCCGCCAACAGACCGATATTTCATGAGAAATGTAAAAAAGTAATTTTGTTCTTCTCTTTCTCCGACTAGTAGTTTGCCCCGTCTGTCGAGAAGGTATTATATCCTCGGCGGAATGAGCACAGGATTATACGAATTGAAGTATCAAATTAAACGAATATACTCGATCGATTTTTACCTGCAGATTTATTTCATCGAACTTTCGAGTCGAGTTGTTTTCCAGTATTTCTTTTTTTAAATTTTCAACCTTTTCTATCTTAAAGTCATTTACTTTCTCCGTCAGTCCTGGTTTTTGAATTACGGAAGGAAGATTATGGAAGATTTTACGAATTCACTTACAACTGTTTTACATTTATGAAATTTAGTGTAAAAGCACTGATGATGTGACTATGGCGTAACGTGATTTTGAGTGCTTAGTAATCGATGATGTGACCCTCGTGTGAGTAGTTAATAGCTGTAGTATTATGTCAATTTTGGCAGTAAATTCTTCATAGAACTTCAGCAAACTCTTGACGAAAAAAAAAAGTTACTCTTGAACATCATCGATCGTTAAAATATTTATTATTAAATATTTTATCGAAAATGTGCTATTCTTAGAAGATACTTCTTAGACAAAATTATTATTCGTCCGAACAGCTTCGAACTTCAATTTCTCATTTGGCTTGTTGCCAGTTTGAAGACGCTTTAAATTAAAAATACGACCAAATAAAGAGACTCCGCTTTTCAATAATTTTGACAAATCAACAAAAACTCAATTTTTCTGATCTACTGATTTTCTAATTCCTTCGATTTATTTGCCAGAAATCTAAAAATCAACAAATTAAAAATACATTTATTTTCAAGCCTCGTGCCGTTTCATATATTCATTCAGTATAATCTAGCAGTATGTCTTCGAACTTCCAACGAATAAACTGTTATCTTAGATTATCTGTACGACACTTTATAACGAAATAGGATTGTGATAAACAGACCGTATAAAAAAATGTTACAAAACCTTTCAATTAACAATTAGTTAGCTACTAGCGATCTCGCCGCTTTATTTTTCAGGACTTTTCTTATCAATCTTTCGTTCGAAACGGAAAGTTGTAGAAAAACAATTAATAAAATATCGGATGGAAGTGCTGGCAAAGCTTCTTACGCGGGAGTGGCTCGCTTAAACTCGTCGCAAAGGCGGGATCTACGCGTAAATCCGGTCGTTTTCGCGTCATTACCGGATTTTCCGGTGGCTGAAACCGGTGCAGAGCAGCAGCAGCAGAGCCAGCCACCCTTCCCCGGTCGTCCACCGAATAATTTCGCATCTGGCTTTAAGGAGATGAACTCGCGACTTTAACGCGACTGCCTTCTTAAGCAGATCTCCTTTTCGCGTAGCTCCTCGTGTATTTTCTCCCCCTTTGAAGAAGTGTAAATTCCTTTCTGTCTGGTCCACACTCGTTGTTGTTCCGGATGGGGTGTCCCGGCGATTTCCGGGCAGATTCGCGTTCCGAACGCTCTTCTTTTAATTATCCACTCGCGTCAGTGTTGCACGCGTTCTTGACTACGTGCGTGGCTTGATCCATCGATGTCGCACCATATTAACGCTAGAACTACCGACAGTTAAGACGAAGTTATTTCTACCAAAATTATTTTGATTATTTTAATAAATAAAAATAAAATAAAATTCATTATATTATTTCTTTAGTTATTACTGTAAAAGTCATTGCATCATTGCGGGGAAAAAAATTGTAACATGAAATAGAAATTTTAAAATAAAATTGTAAAACCAGTCATTTTGACTGGTGTGGTAGTTCTAGTGTTAATTTTCTATAGCTTCTCTTATATTTTTCTCAGTGTTCGACATATCGCACGTTTATTGTAAAGAGTGTTGTTTTATTATTGGAGTAAATTACGGATGCAAATACACATAATCAAAGTCACACTTTATGTATTTCTCTCGATATTTCTTGGAACTTTTTTTGTGGGTTTTTACATGTGTGTAACATTGTGTGAAAGATTTCCCATTGGAATCACATTTTAAGAAGCATTTAGAAATATATTAGTAAATTGTTGTTGAAGTAATCACGAATGTATGTTTTACCTATTCAAGTACTTTTCGAAAATTTTTTTTAAATGTATTATGTCAACATTTTTCACTCGAATACAAAATAATCAATTGCAATTTAAAAAAACATTCATGGCAAGATATATAGTATATTAGAAATAATTGCGAAAGTATATTTTAATTGTACAAATACATCCAGAAATCTGTTATGAATATGTTACTAATATGAAATATTTCCTATCAGAATATAAAATAATTAATTACATTATGAAAAAGACATATAAAAACATAATAAAAATGTAATAGTAAATAATATTCAAAATTAAAAATCTAATAAAAGTGATTAAAATATCTATACGAATGATCCTTTGATACAAATTGAGCTTGATACGAAGAACGAGATTCACCATTAGTTCGTTAAAGAATAAATAGTGAAATTTAAAAAAATGGTGAAATTTAAAAAAAAAAAACAGTTGTTCTAACGAAACAATTATCTGCTGCTTTCTCATTCATTGCAGCGAAAAGTCAATGAAAAATTTGTCCAATTTGAAACATTGTAAAACGACCAAGAATTATTGCAATTTATTAACTGATCAAAATTCTATCAACAACACTTCGAGTGCCATAATGAAGTTCCTGCTCGTTATTTTTAATACGAAAATAATTTTTTTCTTTTTGTTATATAGCGTATTTTCTAGTTATCAACATTTCTCGTGACAATAAATAAATTTCAAACCCTCGACAAGCTAAAAAATATATATAATAATTTCACATATTCACTTAAACTCCTGCACCGTGTATACGTTTCAACGTGTCAATTAATTTTGTGTATCGATATTCCTCCATTCGGATTGTTTCTAGCCGGCCGAAAATTGCGAAAATTATCGTCGTATTCTCCAAAGTAAATATCACTAGCGTCCGTAAAAGCAATAATTTCGTTGCCTTCCTCTTGTGTTCACTGATTGTCACATTTCAGTGCCACGTTTCTCCACGATGATAATTTTCCATACATATTACCGAAGAAAGGTTCGTTATTTTTCAAGGTTGATGCTTTATACACGAAAGCACGGGAAATTCCGCGACTAAGAGGGAAAAGAGAGAGAGGGGAAGGAGATCTCCGACGGGTGAAGGCAGCGTCTCGGCGTTAATTTATTTATTCAGCCCCGCCCGGGGTTCGTTTCGCGATTTTTGACAGACAGGGGAAGGTAACAACCCCTCGGTACGCCGCGGATTTGTTTCTCCTGTAGCTTGCTGCTGCTGCTGCTGCTCATTCTCCCTCTTGGCACTCTCCCGTAGGAAATAAACGGCCGGAGAGCAATAACTGGTTTATGCGGGAAAACCGGGCCACCGACAATTCGTCGGCGTGTGCATTATTAATAACATTTGGAATTTGGATTTATCGCCGTTCGCGTACGCGAGGGTTTGGAAACGTTCTCTCTCTCTCTCTCTCTCTCTCTCTCTCTCGGCGATCGCTCCACGCCCGGCGTTCTCCGTTCAACTTTCCGCCTCGTTTCTCCTCGATCTCTGATAATTAATTGCCGCGAAATTAGGAAATTTATCACGAAACCGAGGGGATCGCATTACGCCGGCGAGTTTTCACCGTTCTCGCGCGACTGCAACTGTGGAAATTGATTCTTCTCGCAGTGAGCGCGTTTGCTTCGATTAAAATCGCGAGATTTTTCTGTAAACGCGGTCTTGTCCGAGCGAATACGGATACCGATTCATTTGGAGGTGACGGACGTTTAATGGACGAAGGTTCTAGTCACACGACGTAGGTTGTTCGATGAAAATCTTATCTTAAGTAGGTAATTAGAGGGCCCTTCGTGACTCTCTAGACTTGAATGAAGCTTTTCTACGCCCTTCTCCCTTGTATTATCGTGACGGCACGCGATACTTCAAAGCCACGTTTTCCCCACTGAAAGGAAAACGGGCAATTCTTTTGTTGCCTGTTCTTAAAATCATTAATATCAACGTGGAGAGAAACATTGAGAGAAAAAGAGAGATACACTGAGCCTTTGTAATCAGAGGAACAAGAGATGTCGATAAACAAATTCTACTTCAGGCATAATGTATTGAAGCACAACGTTTTATTTACAATTTTTTTTTTTAAATTGCTACTCAACCAGTTTCTGTTTTTTTAATACTCTTCATCTCTCAAGGAGAATTCCAATGATTCATTTAATATCTTTTTTTAAAAATATTAAAATAAACTATCAGAACTAGCTTACTTAGGCTTTGATTAATTATCTACCGCTTTCCAATTATTACGCTGCACGAAATAATTAGACATGGTTCTTAATCGATTAATTCTCTGCCCGTTTTAAAAATCAACCGAACCGATTTTGTTATTAGATTACAGTTCTGAGACAGAAAATTTCAATATATGATATATTTAATATTCTTTTCGTCCCTATATTCTTACACATATTTTTTTTTTTATATTGCAAGCTAGAACATTAAAATAAATTATTAGGACTAATTTACTTAGTTCTTAATAACTTCACTGTCTGTCGTTATCTCTTTCTATATTAATTACTACATTGCATAAAATAATTAGACAGTTAAATCATAAATTTGAATGTTACGACCAACTAACAACGTTTTTTCTGTGCCAAACTCGACTTTGACGACCGCTGCATATTTAAATATTTGTCCATATATCTTTTTTTAAACATATTCAATAAAAACTGAAATATTGTAGTTTCATTGTGTGATAACTCCGCGCATAGAGTTCCTTTCAAATCAACTAGTCTGCACACACGCATGTTCCTTTAAAAATAAATCGCAAAGCAAGAGGTTAATAATAGGTTAATTCTCTACTCTATATCCCTATACTAATCACTTTTTTTTTCTCAAGAAGCCTGTAGTAACATGAACAAAATTTCTCATTGTCCCCCTCGGTGAGAATGCAACATCATTCGCTCGGTCGTAATTTCCTTGGATGCATCATCCGTGTATTTTAAACACAGCGCGTCAGCTAGCCGCGTATATTCAATTTTTAAAAAAATGTACCTTCACTAATAAATAAATTAAATATTTTTTATTTTCATAATTAGTGAGCCACGATCAATTAGGATATAATTTGCGCAAAGAGAAAAAGTCACTTGATTTTCACAGAGTTTTGCCACACAATAGATCAAATACTAAATATTAAAAAGATTTAAAAAGTTATATGCACGTTTGTTAAATTTGAAATGTTATAACGTTATAGTCTAAAAAAATACAAATATATACTATACACAATAAAACTAATATTTATCTTGGGTTGGTGGAATGCTTTGAAACAAGTAAGTTGGGCAGAGTGGAATTTTGCAATTTTCGCACACGAATTCTGTTTCTTGCCTTTTTTTCGAAATATATCCAAAGCTTTCGAATATATCCAAAATCAAGGAAGAATATATAAATATTTCTCGATGTTTTTAGTGTTAGAAAACGATTCTAGATGTCGTCGTTAAGAAATCGAAATTAATTTCTCTTTTATTTAGGGTACAGGGACTGGCGGACGCACGGTGATCAAGTGGGTTAATCAAACCTGCCGAATGATAATTCGTCTCGTGACCGCCTTCTAATTCCCAGGCTGCTCTCCTAATCGAGGATGGTCGTTTCGCGTTCGTTCGTTCGTTCGTTCGCCAGAAGGGGCAGGGTTAGCGCGTGATTAGCAAAAAAAAAAAAAAAAACAGTCCAGCCGAGTGGAATCAGAGACAGCGCCCCATCATGATAATTAAGAAGATCGTGTTTATCGTTGCGTGAAAGTATCGGGCAAAGCGTGCAAAGTTGTGTAATTTATCGTGCGCGCGACTTCTTTCGCGTCGGATGATTCGCGAGATGGCCGGGGATCTTGTTAGGGATATTATTTTTTTTTAGGTGAAAACCAGTCTCGGTTGGGGGACGGGACTCTGCCTGCGCTTCTTCATTCGAAGCGACAGCCAGAGAAATTAACACGAAGAGAAGAGAAGAGAGAGAGAGAGAGAGAGTGGGTAATCCCTCTTCGAATTTCCGTCGGATGCTTGGCATGTGCATGTCGGAAATGATTAACCTCGTTACAGCTGGAAACGCGTGGGGTCCGGCAATTAGGACGATTGCGTCGTGACGCGTCGTGTACCAACTTCGTACGAAGCTTTTCTTTAGACTGGAGGGACAACTCGCGCTATCGATCGGTCGTTTTCCTCTTGGAAGAAGGAATATTTTCTGAAATTTCACGAATGTGACACGGGGGCAATCTCTTATTTCTTTATGAAATAAAGATCAAAGAATATTCTTTTTTTGGGGGAGGAAGACGAATATTTTGAGTGATATGAATTTTTTTGTATGATATGAATATGAATATTTTGTCGTGATGGTGAATAATATACGTTGTTCGCGAATAATATAGATTTAAAAAAAAAAATGTTTCATTAATTTATGAATACTTATGATATCGATATTTAATGATCGAAGTTATAATTTTGTTTCTCAAAAAAATACATAGAAAAAGAATATAAAGTAAATGTCTTTAAACGTGCGTATGGAGCTAAATAATTCCGAACTATAATATTTCCGATCTTAAAACCGAGCTTCAATCGTACAAATATCACAAAACTTCTTATTGCTAATTACCGAAACATTCGAATCAAAGTACAAGAGAAAATTCTGTGTTCGTACATCTTCTGTCGAAATTAGTCCCCAATAAAAATGAACCTACATCAAACGGAATTTGTAGTAAAAGTCTCCTATAACGCGATTAATTGGTACCGCGTTATATGAAAACCGTGTTATAAGAAAATCAGAATTAATTGAAATCAGGAAATGTGTTCTATGGCAACGGCGTTATGAGAAACATAGAAATAAGACAGATCAGATTAATTTATACCGCGTTATAAGAAACTCAGAATTAATACAAATTGAATGAATTCGTACCACGTTATATGGAATCTCAGAAATGAATAAATTGTACATAAATCAGACCTATATAAAAACTGCATTCTCAGAGTATGCAAGTTGTGATTGATACGGTTAATAAATAAAATTTTACAATAGAAATGGCATTGAACATGTAGATTTTTACATATTTGAATTTAGGCTTATTGAATATAATACATAGTTCATATAATAAAATTATAAACTAAAAAAATTGTTTCCAACAAAAAAAACTTAATTTGATACATACTAAATTGTATTATTCATCGTCACTGTCAAATATTTGCATTCTAACCCTTTTTTTTTTTAATTGGCCGAAAATCCTCCTCACTTTGGAAATTTATTTATTTATTTATTTATTTCAGCCATTTTGCAAACCTATGGGTAACTATTTTTCTCGGGTAAATAATACAGCAAATAAAAGATTTTACCTAGATGTTCTCTAATGTTCTGCAATTCCAATAACAAAATTAAACAAGCCAAAAGAACTTTATTACACACACGTGTGAACTCATTTAAAGACAATCACAGAATAAATTAAAAGAGAGCAATGTTTTATTGTTTTCTCATTCCCTGATGACTGGAATTGATCAACTGGGAATACCCCATAAATGTCAACTACGTACAAAAATTTAACACATCGAATAAGTGCTGCTATAGATCAATTTTTAAGCCATTTAGAGTTGCTGGAATGTTCTTGTACGAAAAACGCGTTATAGGAGACTTGACTGTATAACCTTACAGTATTCCGACGTAAGACCGCAAACGGGGGTGAAAACAAATCGCGCGACCCGTTTCAATATTCAGATCGTACGAACACGCGATTTGTATCGCTCTTACAAAGCGGGTGTACCGTACGCGAAGTCCCAAAATGTTCCTCAAGGAATCACGATGATCGTTGGCCATATACCGAAGAGAGAGAGCCGAGGCTCTATCCATTCTCGGGGGATTGCGCCACGAGGGCGGATGCAAGAAACCCAGGACTCCCCGTCGCGAGATGCTGAACATAACTCCGTGGAGGACGCGGCGCGATAAATTTAACGGGCCTACTTTCCACGAGCAACCCTTCGCGAAGGATAAGCTCGTTTTGTACGCGTGTGCGTAAAAGTAGGGGGCGGTGCTGCGCGCATCCCGGCGATCCTGGCATTCCGTGTATTCGACCTTTTCGCAAACGCACTCGGAGCAAGAGCACACAGGCCATCCTTAACCTCTTCGGCGACGCGTGGCTGATTTATAAGGACGAGAGAGAGAGAGAGAGAATGAGAGAAGAAGGCTCTCCCCCGAACTCAGCGGGAGGAAGGACTCCGAAATGATGCGAAAAGCCAGCCCGTACGCGTGTACACTCGGTGTCCAAAGTGTTCTTCCCGTAAATCCTCTGCTGCTTTCCCTTCTCGTAGGCAACGTTGCGTAATTCTCGAGGGTTTTAGCCTCTCAGAGGGGTTGCAGCCAAGCGTACAGGTAAACGCTGATGCTGCTGCTTTTGTTCGACTGGCTGTTCGAAGATGCTCAACGATGTGTTCTAACATGCTGAAGAAGGTTATTAATTGACGGCGCTTGGTGGAATTTGGTTTACATGTATTTCGGGATATATTCGGGATTAGACGCGACGGGCCATGGATGTTCGAGAGTCTAATGGGAAGGGAAAATTATAAGCCTAAGGTTTATAAGGATCGTTCTCTGGTGGCGGCGGCTATTTTGTTTCGTAGTGTCATCTTCCGCGAAGCAAAATATGCACGGGAAAGATTAAATTTCGAAATCGGCGATTTCGGGAGAGTTGTGTAATTTCGGGAGATAATAATTTATTTATATAAACTTCATAAAATGAAAGAAAGACGAAATGTGCTAATAAAATGGTTGAACAAATTTTTCATTACATTTTACGGTTACAGTATATGTTCAATAAGCGCAATGTTGGTTTTTAATCAATCAATAATTGATTTTACATGTGGCGAAGATATGTGAAATAATGAATAAAATATTTAAAGAACGAAAGGACTATTTTGGCCGTGAATAGAAACAAACATTCAAAGTATACTTGTAATTATTTGTATAAAAAGAAAGAATTATATGTTCTTCGGTGAATATTTTTTTTTTTTTTCGCGAGATGGACGATCAGGTTTGTTCAAAGAACGCCGAGTACGTGAAAGTTACACGTAGCTCTGTTGTTCGTACGAGATATAGTAGTGTTCGCGGTGCAGCGTGGTTGTAAAATCGGTCAAACATCCAGGTTTACATGTTCCCCAGGTGTCTGTCGAAACCTGAGAAGATCTGAAACCGCAATATAAAGCACGGCTTAGCTGTGGTTCCGTCTTCTTGGGTACTCGTATAATTTTTCTCTCGCTCCTTCTCCTTTGCTGACACGTAACTTCTTCCGAACTCTTGCAACGGCCTTTTGTTTCTGCTCATTCTCTGCATTTATTTATTGGTATTTTATTAGTAAAATACTCGCGTTGTCTCCTCTTTATTATTGGATTTTTTTTTTCAATTGATGCAACTTCGTATTCGCGTCGCTATTTCTTTCTGGTCGTCTAACCTTGACTCGTTTCTCATTTTTAGAATCCCTCTCGTTTCCAGTATCGTTGCATTGTTCATAATATGTAATATGTATATGTATTATGTATCATTACATAATATTATAATTTTACGTAACAGTTTATGAAAGTAGATAGTAATATTGAATTCATAGGCGGACTGCGGATTTTTATATAATTCTGGAAAATCGGATGCGTGCAAAAATAACTGAAGAATATTAATTATAATTCTGGCGTGGTAGAAACGACCTTCTGTTTCAGGCTCCATTTCTTCAGTTATGTTTACGAACGTTTGAAATTATATAAAAATCCGCGGTCTCTTCGTAATCAAATTATATTCATACACTCCTCTTTATAATTTTAAGTTAAATTATAAAGCTAAATTGTGCAAAAGAATCCATAGTCCCTTTATTATCCTCGATTCTTATTTTTTTTTTCTTTTTATCTAGAATCATTTTTCTGCGTGAAATCAGACACTTTTTGTGAATAAAAGTACGCAGTAGCAAAAACCCACCCTCTGATCGCCGCTTGTGAACGTTTTACGAGTGACAGCAGTATGAGAAGGGTGGAAAGTCACACCCTTGGCAAAAAAAAAAAAGGACGGCACTGGCAACCGGTTTTTAATTTCTACGATACTTTCACCGACCCGCTAGTATATATCAATCAAACGTTGTCGAGCCAATCGGACGAAACATTGGTACACGCGCCATTCTCCAAGTGTCCAAGTGTTCGCACGTTTTTTTGTTACAATTTATCGCGACGCGTCCGCCTACTAGCCGCGACAAATGATTCTCATCGTTTGATGGATCGATTGCGATAACCCAGCCGCGAACATCTGCGTTCCGATAGAGAACTCGTGCGACATTCGTTTTTATGCCTCGATTATTTATATTTCTCTCTTTCTCTCTCTCTCCCTCTCTCTTTTTGAACGTTTAATTTTTTTCACCTTTCAGGAAAGCTTCAGGGAACATATAGGGGAAAGAAATTCGATATTTCATAAATGGAAACGAGTCTAATCCACGTTTACCATACACATTGATTCTGGAATTAATTTCAAGTAATTCTTCAATTAATGTACGGTCGTTGTATGATCGTCGATATTTTCCTTTTCAAGAAAGTTCAAAAAGAAAAAAGGCAAAAAAAATTTTCAGAGCTTCGCGAGCGTATTCCACGATCGAGGAATCTATGATACACTTCTTTGATCGATCGATGAGATTTTTCCTTTTTTTTAAGAAAATTCTTGGACACTTTTACGATCACAGGCGGGGCAAGAAATTCATTTCATATTCTCTTCGTAATCGAAGACTCGACGATACACGTTGGCTCTTTGGATGTTGGATTAATTTCGATTCTTTAATTAATACACGGGGTGGTGGTGGGATGGTCGTTGGCTTTTCAAAGCGAGCCTCCTCTTTTGTCGTCAAACGAAATCGACCCTCTTTGCCGTTCACGCGGACCAGTGAGCCGGCAATCGAGATAATAAAATCGAAAAAAGAGCTGCGCTTACCCCTAATTTTGATTGACTGCTTCGTCTGCTCGTCCAATCCACAGAATTTTCATCCCCACTGGAAAACTGCAACATTTTATCGTTTTTCTTTTTCTTCTTTTTTTTTTTTTTTTGCATTTAACACTGATTCACAAAGGTGCACGAAGAAGGATTTAGGAATTTTCTAAAACAGTTCTAAAAAAAATGTATAAAAGTTGCAATGATATTTAGTGCAATGTATTAGTGCATACTAGAAATTGTTCGTTATATTAATAAAACATGTCAGTAATCTATGAAACTCTCTATAATACTTATTGCATTCTGTAAATTAATTCTCTTCAATATTTTGTGATTTCATATTTTCAAATTGATTTTTTATCGTGTCTCGTTAGAACACAATGATTTCTACATTTTCCACATTTTCAAGTTGGTCTTAAATTCTACCAACATAATCAGAACTACAATCAGTGCTACGTGAAATTTGTTTCATACAAAATTTGTTTCATACAACACGTACAGCATGCACGTAAATATATTTTCCATGATAATCATTTGACTTATACTTTGTAATGTATAATACCTGCACACATATATTCATTAAATATATTTATAAATGTTCGAATATTTCTTCGAACCATTATATAAGGAATATAAAATACATAAAATACAATAACTTTTCAAGTTTGTTTCAATTTCTATCAACCCAGTCAGCACAATCGTGGAATTTCGAAATATTTCGCGTGACATGTATATAAAAACTTTTCTATGATATTTAAATATTTTTGCGAGCCCTATATTCATGAAACGTATTTGTTCGAATATTCCTTCGAATCACCATAAGTGATCACACACAAAATACAATGGTTTCTATATATATTTTCAAGTTCATTTCAAGTTCTACCAACGGTAATAAGAACGATCATGCCTCGTTACAATGCTAATATGAAATTTCAGAAAATATATATATAAAAAAAAAAAGGAACATACGGATAAAAATTTTTCATTCTTCGCGAGCTTCTTGTTACGTTCGTGAAACATATCTACAAATGTTCGAGCCACTCCCGAGTGGCATAAAACGCATAAAATGGGGAGATATAGCATTCGGATGGACGGAGAGTGCTTCCTTTCTTGGCTCCGGTGATCCTCGACGCGTATCTAGGGGACTGTTTCAATGACGGCAGTCCTCACACGCGCGGGGCTATCCTTGGCTCGAATCGGGCGAGGGTTCGCGAACCCAGGCTGTTATCCAGGCCCTTCTCTACTCCCTTCGCCTCTTCTTCATCGCGTGTTTCGCGATCGTCCCGCGATACGCCGGGGCCACCCTTTCGCGTGCATGAAAAATGCATTCCTTTATCTGGCGTGTTTACGTGTCGCATCGCTGGAAAAAACGCTCGTAATTAATTCCGCCGACGCCTCCTCTCTCTGTACTGGGTGCTCTACGAAAAATTACACACCGTCGATACACACCGTAATACGAAATTGTAGTTTAAATAACGAAAGGGATTTGCGCAGCGATTTCTTTTCCCCGCGTTGTCGTTCGTTCATTCGCATTGTTATTATAATTCGACAGTGTGAGTAAAAATTCGTAGAGTAGTTTGAGAATGAAGAAGACACTTTGAGACTTAGAAATTTAAACTTTCACCGACACAATTGATAATATAAAATCTAGTTTCTTTTCTGTTATTTTTTTGTACGTCTGTCTGTCGATACTTTTGCGTCATTTTTCTTCTTGTTTTTTTTTTAATGCGTGCAATCTGTGTATGTTTGATATATAAAATTTCGCATGAAAATTTTTGCATGAAAGTTCGCAGTCTGATGATAAAACGCCTTCTTTTCAGTAGTTTCCGCAATTTTATTTTATTTTCTATTGTTACTTTTTTTACTCTTTCTGTAGTTAGCTACAACTTTGCAGTTAAATCCTCATCGCCAGACTTTTTATGCATCTGCAGGAAATTTTAACGCGCGGAATTGCAGAGAACGCGCCGAAATTGAGAATCTCTGTTTTTTCACTCGCACGACTTCTTTTCAAAGAGAAAAGCGCTCGATGCCAAGAAAAGAGCACGATATGCTGTGCTTCTCACATCACATTCATACTTTCTCGTTCACGCATCTCCAGCAAACACAGGCCATCGATTAGAAGTAAATGTAACTGAAAATATAATCACACATTATCATAATTTACTACATAAAATTCTCGGAATTCGTCAGCAACCTCGTAAAAGCCACCAACCACTCGCCTTTTCGTCGAACGGCGTAAGACGGGACTTCCATAATTGAACACAATTCGTCGTTGCAACCGCGGCAAAGCTAGAAGAGCAAATTTCAATTTTTCTCTCTCTCTCTCTCTCTCTCTCTCTTTCCTTTTTTCAATTGTAATTACGTGTAGTAGTCATTCGACGTCGTAGGTAGTCGGGAATCGGGAGTATAAGCCGCTTAGGCAGGGATTATGGGGGAAAATTTTGTAAAGCGTCGGAACGCCCCCACTCTCTCCCTAAGTCCGCGAACGACGACTACCTGGTTTCTTTCTTCCTTGCCTTTAATTCATCTTCTCTCTCTCTCTCTCTCTCTCTCTCTGTTCCGTCGACGGTGTGGAATGCATTTGACGCGCGATAAACCTCGAAGAGCGTTTCCTCGCCTTCTTCCGGCGAACTCTCGAGGGTTGGATTTTAATTTGCCCGCGCGCTTCGCTTGAAATTCTCCTCCCCTCCACCCCCCTGCCTCCTCCCCTCTTTGTTTTGTTGATTTATCGAGCTTGCTCGACGACACAAGTACCTTGAATTAAATCACGTATATATATTTTTAAATACGTGTGTTAAATTACGTATCAGAGGAATGCAGAAAGAAAGCGAACTTTTTTATCCATCTTTCCTTGGAATGGGGATGAAAGTTTCACAACAGCAGCTGCGTTCTCGTTTTTTTTTTCTTTTTTTGAGAATTTCAGTAGATTAAGACAGTTATTTAAATGAAATTCATTTCAAAAATTGTTTCGTTTTAAAACGCCTGAGATTACAAAGGATTCGTGTGTAACGATTTCGTGAAAATGGTGAAATTTCTAATGAAATTAATTTTGCTATATCAAGGTGGCGTAATTAATGGTACATATTGGTTATATGAGTCTCATTCATAGTCTAAAGTTTCAAATGGTTAACAGTGGTTATATAACAACATATTTAATGCTAATGATAATTTTTATCGATTTCTTCAGTCCTTCGTAGTCCAACGTTTCAGTTGAAGTTAATATGCGATCATAACATTCGCGGTGTCCGATTGTATGAAATTATACGTAATTGTACAATTATATAAAATTCCAAAATGTTCATACATGCGTGTGTACGGTCGTCAGTTTTCTCACGGTTTACAATCAGTTACTGCTCGCAACACCTTTCCCTTGAATACAACATTCTGATTGATTCATCATTTCCTGAATATATTTGAGATCAATTTTCGTGTTTCACGCGAAAGCACCAGTTCTAATATTTGCGAAATGAAAGTGTGCGTCCCCGGAATTGAATTTCATCGATCGGCACAGAATCATCATTTCGATTCGCTTGGAAATTCCTCCTTGGATCGGACGCATCTTGCGTTATCGTTCGGGAAGAATAGTTTTTTTTTTCTTTATTTTTTTTCCAGAGCACCCTCGATAAAATTCAAGCAGCCAACGACACCGCGTCGTATCCTCGATCACTTGTCAATATAATATTAGGGGCTGCAATTTCACTTGGAAGGAAGTTTTCCCTTTCTTCTGTTCTCCCTACGATGGCTCTGTGTATTAGGGTGAAACGAAATATAAGGGAGTGGACAAAATTTTTTCTCTGCTATTCATGACTTTTAATAGCGAGCAGATGTTGCTTTCTACGATGATGTTCAAACAACGCCCAATGTCTGTCTTCTGTATCCATTCGAGAAATTTTTTGCCATGCTCTGGAAGCTACCGGAAGATCAGTTCCATTGTTCACAGAAATGTTCTCGATGTTTCAATAATTCGGAGAAAGTTAGGATCGAAATATCACGAGTAATTTGGCATTATTAACACTTTAATGGCCGCGCACGTCTACGCACGTCAAACCAGTCGCCAGGGGCTGGCAATATTTCTGAAGAATTAATTTAAAAAAAACTTTATGTAAATTCACGAAATAATAATTTGCTCTATAATTTTCGTGGTTAACCCAGACGGCATAGTGTTAATTTAAAAAATCTAAAATCTCAAAGACGTAGCGATGAAATATACGAAGCCAATAGCAATATCCACACTTGTTTGCATTCATCAATCATCACACAGAGTTAATCTTCTCGTTCGAGTGTGGACTATTTTACAATTCTAGAACAAATGTACGTTAATGACAACGCGATAATATTGAATTATTATTATTATTATGTGTCGTTGCGCTTGTATTGCATTACAGATTGAAGCTGAAAATTTAAAAAAAAAAACCTGGAACAGAAAATAGAAAATTTTGCTTCTTAACGTACAAAAGGAAGTTATATTATTCAATAAAATTCTGTCTCTGCTATCGCTCGTTATCTGACTTCACTTACACTTACACGTGAGAGGAATCATTTCACTTTAGCGAAATATATTTATAATCGTTCCTTGATCTCGCAAGGAACCTTTGCACCTTAAAAATTCGCCCTTTAAAACTCTCTCTCGCACGCGTCTGCAACTTTTCGAAAGTGGTCACACCTTCGATAGTTATATCCCGCTCTGAATCGCTGTATTCGAAACTCATATTGAGGGATAAGTGAAAAGACGAGAAGAGGAACACGGCAAACAGAGAGAGAAAAAGTTCCGCGAAGAAGGAACGGCGTCGATTATTTTCAACGCAAGCAAAGGAGCACCGCAAAGAGGGTTTCTTTGTTCGATTCGTCGTGACGGGAGCAGACAGTGGGTCACTCGCATCGACGTCGGAGGAGAAGAAGGCCGTCACGTCGCCTGGATTTTCCACATCGCGAGTGGGGAAGAAACATTCTAGAGAGAGGGGACCATCATTCGGTAGAAGGTCTTATTGTCTGAGCGAATATCGGGGATAATACAGTGTTAATTAATACCTCGGCTGGAAGATCGAGAGAACTTTGGGGGGCTGGCTTTGTTTCGATGGAATAGAGACGAACTTCGGGGTAAAACTTTTCGCACGTCTCCAGACTATCTACATATATTGTCTCCCCGAAATATTGTCTTCAACCTTTTGATCGGAGCGCATTTTTTTAAGGATCGAATTTTAAGAAAAATGTACTTTTACTAATAGATAAATAATTTAAATATTTTTTACTTACATAATTGGTGAGCCACAGTCAATTTGCACAAAAAAAAAAAAACACTCGATTTTCACTAGGGTTGCCACTACAATAGATCAAATGTTAAATATTAAAAAAATTAAAAAAGTTGTATGCATGTTTGTTAAATTTGAAATGTTATAAATTTATAGTCTAGAAGATACACATATATATTATACACAATGAAACTAATATTTATTTATGGTGTGGTATGCTTTCAAGTAAATAGTTGGGCAGAGTGGAATTTTACAGTTTTTTCGCACGCGAATTTTGTTTCTTGCCTTTTTTTCGAATAAATCCAAAATCAAGGAAGAATATATATATATTTTTCGATTTTTTTTTTAGTGATAGAAAATGATTCTACATGTCACTGTTAAGAAATCGAAATTAATTTCGCTTTTATTTAGGGTATAGGGATTGTCGCGTACTGATGCGCGCACGGCGATTAGGAGGTTAACCGTTTGCTGCGGCGACACCAAAAAGAAATATTGTTTTTTTAATTTAAATATTTCTTTATATTGAATTTAAATATTCTTTAGTTTCTCTTGGAAGCCTAGTTGCTGTTAGTTAGTCTGGAGTAGCTGATAGCCGATAGTAAAAATGACTCGGAGAGTTGCTGATAGGTTATATTAAAAATTGTACGGAGTTCGCAAAGGGTTAATTTTCAATCGTATTTTACGAGATACATGTATTTATATCTATAATTAAATGGGTTGATCATAAATATTAGCATGCCTTGTCGGTGAACGATGAATGAAAATAAAATGAAAATGAAGTAAGTAAGAAATACACAGCCGTGAAGACGCAAGCTATTTAAACTGAAGGCTCGTCAGAGATCTTCTCTCGCGGGTTTAGAAATTAAGGATACTTTCAGAAAACGACTCCAGGATTTTCTTCCAAAAAAATATTAAATACCTGCGTTCGTAGAATCAATTCCAACGAGGTACCCTAAGTGATCTGATACTTGATGTACAGCTAATTTAATATGTATATAAAATTACTGAATATAATGTAACGAACGACAGTCTAAAATACGCAGGAAAGCGTAACCTTTTAGAAAAAATGAATCGCGTAGTTGCGAATTTACTTGTGAAATATAAAATTTTTCACTCAACCTAATAGCATTTTTTGCATTCCAAATTATTTTTCCAATTATTATTATTATTTTTTTTCTGGCAATTTAAAAATATCGAGCGTGACTCGCCATATTATAAGTTGAAAGGAGTGTAATATTTATCTCGGTTCATACTTTCAGGCTGGTACGGCTTCAACAAATACATCGACTTGAAATTAGTAATAAGAAATCCTTTCTGAACCTCGTCGTTTCAAACACAACCATTAACATTTTCGACGCAAGCTCGACTAGTTTCGATCGCGGCGGTTTGCGCCCCCCTCCGAAAAGTTACAAGTGGCACGAAACGCGCGACAACTCGTCGCCCATTGAGAAAGCTAAAGCTTCAATCTGTCGCGTAGAAATCCACTGAGTCGTGAACGGGCGCGTTAAGCTCTGCCGCGAGAAAAGGGGGAAGACGTCTTTAGCCTCTCTCGGTCGGTGGAGGATCGGCATCGATTATTTTCACGCGTGAACGAGCACGACAGGGAGCGAAAAGAGCTTTCTTCTTCCTTTGCAGCGCGATAGTAGGTCAGTCAGACTGTAATACACGGTGGAGCGCAACGAGAGGAGAAAGAGGAAGAAGGAATCGTCCCCTCGATCGGCGGGAGAAGAAAACGAAAAAGTTTTTTCCAGTTTGCGATGGAAAGACGCAGAGAAGGGAGAGAGGATGGAAGAAATAGTTGCTTATCGCGGCTACTCTTCGCTCGAGTCTCTTCCTGTTCCTTTTTTCCAGTCGAGGAGATACGTGCTTCGCGCTCTCTCTCGCGTCCTTTGTCCCGACGCTCGTAAATCCCTCGCTGGAAGACGCTCGCGAACCCTCGCTACACGCGTTGACTGCTCGTGCCAACCATCCACACCACCCACATGTTCGTTTCTGTATTTACGAGGACAAGAAACGAGGAGAGGCTGAGTAAGATTTTTGCCACCGGCAGACACCGGAGAGAGTTTCCTCCAACAACTTTTCTTCGTACCTTTTCGTGCGTTTTGCTTAGAATAGTGTTTCGTAGCTTGTTGCATGGCGAGGACTTGCCAGCTATTCGGGCAGCTGTCTTCGCGTCGTCGCGAGGATGAATTGTCGACTGAGGTGTCGCGGTGGATGGTTGATGACTGTTGTGCGAACCAACCGGTCGCTTTACTGATTTATGAAGAAACTTTCGCGACGAAACTAGCCTCGGCTGTTGTTCGCGAAGGAGAAACGGAGAAATGCAGAGAGTAGGTGGATACTTACGCGATACTTCAATGATTTGACAAGTGTGCTCGTTTTTGGCGAAGTTGTCCATCAAGGTCAGTTTATTAACCCTTTGCACTCGAGGCCTTTTTCGCGCGGACGAACCAGCAACTCGAAACGTTTCGCAGCATTTTTGGTGAATTTCTTACCTCTAGCTTAAAATGATTACACATAGAAATTAATGTATAAAACTTTTATATTTTAACATTTTGTGTATGTCTACACCTTTACGAAGATAATTTCTTAAACATTAATCTTTGTAATTTTGCTTTGTACAATATTTTATATAACAATTGCCAAGATGCATGCCCGGTTTGTCACTATCATCATCATTGCTCTTATTCTCTGTATCGTCAAGCTCTCTGCGTATAGCGATTAATAATTAATTCAATAATTTGGATAATTTCCTCGAACTAAGCAACGTGTCAAACTCATCTTCACGTGAGCTTAGTTCATTATTACGTTCCATGCTTATAGGGATCGAAAATTCTAACTCTAATAGTCACGTTTTGCCACGACTGTCAAGTTCGAACTAATGCCGAAAATGCAGTCCGGTTCGTGATTGCGGACTAATTTCAATTTTTCACTATGCCGGCATTTGATCGATGGCAGTGCAAATAATGCCGGACAGATATGTGTTAATAAGCGAGTTTACTACTTATTTTCTTTCTTCAGTTCATAAATTTCAGATTCAGACCGAATTTCTACCGATTTCAAATGATTCTTCGCTATGAATTTAATGTACCTCGTCGTTCAGTATAGCAAGTAATATTAAATTGACGTTTATGTAACATTTTAACCCAATCACATCAAATGACGAGCTGTAGTCGCATGAAGTTGCTACGGCATTTAACTAATCATACTAGTTGCTATGTATATTGCTGAGTTCAATCATTCGTATTATGCATGCAAAATTTTGGACATTTATCTTTACTCGTTGATATTTAAGGGTATTTAAATCTGATTTCACAGCAACCAGTAGGTTATTTAAATACGATCTCAATGGGTTAATGATTTGATACTTGGATCTTTGATGGTCAAAAAATTTGTATTCATCCTTTCTCACAGACAAATAATTCGCTTTTAACTACAAATCCAATAAAAATTTTTTATTCGTGATAAAACAAATATTTTTAAAAAAACGTAAAAGCAAATAGTTGTGTTGATTTATTCCTGATGTGTTATTTCTGATCGTTGGATTATAACAATAAATACACAGCATCGAATTGACTATCGTTCACGTTTCATCATAATAAAATCTCTGTTCCAAAGATTCGCGTAGAAATCGCTCGTACGCTAAGTATGACGTATAACGATCGGCAGAATAAATCCAGCAACCATTATGGAAGGAGGATTAGGGTCGAAGAATCCTCGAAAATCCTACGCAGAGCTCAATAGCTGGTAGCAGCGGACCGATGAACGTATGGCTTCCGACTACTAGCAGTTTTGCTCCACTGAACTTGTATGCCTCCGACCATTGTACACTCCCGTTCATTGAACATTTTCAGTTTCGTATAGCATGAATGCGGATAGGTTAAACCCAAACGATTCACTCTGTCAAATACTTACGCGCGTGTAAGAAAGAAAAAAAGAAAAAAAAAAGAAATTCCAGGCAAGGAAATGAAAGATTAGGAACGGTGTCGACCTTCTCTTCTGACGTCGCGCGCGTAAGTCTTTCGCACGGTTATGGCCGCGTACTGCTTGTGTAGACGGGACAAAAGCGGAAGCAAAACCCGAGGCCGATCGTAACGAATTTTATGCTCGTCTATATAACCGAGCTTTTTATCGCTGCGGGACCTATGGCCGCTCGGCTGCGACGCTAAAGTCTAAATAAGAACGTCCTCCGCAGCGCGCGGTGTCTTGACAAATCCCTCGATAGTACGTTTTTACTTTCCACCGTTTTCCTCGGGATCTTCCTCTCTCTCTCTCTGTATCCCGTTTTACGCTCGTTTTGTTCTCTTTCCGCTTTGTTATGAAATTGTCTCGATCGTCGAGTGCCGCGTGCGCAGTGAAACCGCCCTTTTTGCTCTTTTCAATAACGTCGGGCATTTTGTCCACGATGAAGCGAGAAAGAGGGTGAACTTCAGGATTCAAGTATATTGCTGGATGATTAATCTAGTAACTCATTCAACTCGGTGTTAAACAGAGACCAGTCACTCAGAGACTAGAATTAAGTTCGAAATCTGAAAGAAGGGCTCATCCTGTGACAGGGTCACTGTCAAATAACCAAATACAACACCCGTCCCTCAATTTAAGCGAATATCCGTTTCACGTGTATTTGATTTACGCGAATAAAAATCGTGCAAATTGAATCGGTCGGTATAAAAGGGAAAATATTGGAAATAAAAGCTATAGTAAAAGTTTTAGAAATACACGTGTACATATTTCGCATAACTTGACAAAGAATAAGTAAGATATTTCGGAAAACAGAAGTACGTAAGTTTTATTCGATTAGCTACTGTAATTCAAAAACGATAAGCCATTTCTTTTTAATTGGCATAAACTCCATCATCTTCGTCGCTTGAAATATTTGAAAGTTCGTCTTCATTTTCATCGTGAATGTAAATTTTTTCGCATGAGTTTTCCTCAATATTTTCTGTTACTGAGTTTTCATAAATTCACCTGATATTCGCGCGCAACGTTTCATGAAATTCTGACGAAATTTTAAGGCTCATTGAATGTTTGGATCCAATTTTTTGGCTAACTCGAGAGCTTTACAAAGATTTTCCGCAGTGAATGAACTGTTTCTTCGTTGTCACTGCTACATACATCATGACGTTGGGTTTCACATATGATATTTATTAATTCAATATCGGTTAATTCACGATCTGCTAGTAAATCGTTAATGTCACACTTGTTTCAATTGGTCAAAGCATCCTGTTTCAACCTCTTGTGATAAAGTAATAATTTATAGGAAAATATGTATGTATATACATATCTGGCCGCGTAAATCAATTCCGCGTATAAAAAGTTTCGCGTAAATTCAGGTAAATTTGCCGCGTAAAACAAATACTCGCGTAAATTTTGAGGGACGGGTGTATATAAGATTCGGTCACGATTCGTTACATCGGCGTTACATCAGTTTAACGGCTGTGTCTTACGAAGAACTAATATGTAGTTTTATAACGTTGCAATCCCGAAACATTCTAAAAAATATATAAATTACCCAGTACATATAGTTTCGCAGAAAATGTACCAGACAAAAATTCATTGTCACTGTAGCAATTAAACACACCCGATGGTATGTTACGCTCGTTGCTTCTTTAATGGTTACTGAGTAATGAAATGCTTTTATGTTTCCCTGTAAATTTTACGACACGCGCTTTTCCTCTGGGCAGCCATTCACGTATCTTATCTATTATTGAAGTGTATCATCGGTCCACTGCGTTTCTCATCCGGTTGAAAAGAATTTCACACGAGGGGAACAATTTTATTTGAACAAGTATAACAAGCATCATTATTTTTTCCGGAGGAAAACTTTTCTCTTATTGTTAGTAAGTATCTCAAGTTCTCTTACTGTCAAAAATGCATCTAGCGTCGGCGAATCTTTTCAGCGGACCGTGAAGTATGTGTGCGATATTTATCGAATTTTATGCTGTAAAATTGACGAGAGAAGCTCGGCGGGAAGCCTTTCCCGCGTGGGTCGTTTACGAGTTCGTCGACCTTTTTTCTCCTAGCCGCTGGTTTCTCCTCCGCCATTATTATTTCGGGTATTTGGCTCTCGCGCGTGTGCCCCCCTCTCCCCTACGACTGACTTTTATATTTATTTGTACCGGGGCCGGTATTATTGAATTCCAATAATCCGCGACGCCGGCATCGTAATCCTCCTTCACGGTGACGATACGCCCTCTCCACGTTTCTTTTCTCTTACCCTGCGTTCTCTCTCTCTCTCTCTCTTTTTTATTCACTTTCACCCTTAGCCTTTTAGCCGCGGCGACGAAATTATCCGCAGGGGCGGCGACCTTCGACTTCGCTCTTCCGGACTCGTCGTCGACCTCTTCCAATTCCGGGGGGTGAGAAATCGCTTTCAATCGTCGTCAGCCTTTTCCCCGCTCGTGTCCGGTATTTACTTAACGACACTATGAAAACAGGTTGCTTTTTTTTTTCGTCTTCTTGTCGAATTAGTTCGAAGTTTCCATTTATTTGTCAGGTTTTTTTCTCTAATAAAATCGAGGGGAACGAGCAAATGACAGAGATGTATGATAATTCGTCTTCGCGCGTGTTATAATTTATATTTCCTTTTCTTAATTTGATCCATATGGATTGTCGCGATCGTCTTCCACGATGCTTGAAATTTTTATTTTCAAAGCGGACGATGTAGCCAATATGGCCAATAATGAGAACACGCAGATAGAAGATTCAAGTGGAGCAAGTAATCTTTTAACCATACGAATTGCAATATTGAGTTGCACACGTGGCAAGAGATTATGATTTCGATCTGAATGGGAAAACAAATTCGCGAAATACGAATCCGAATTCTCAATTTTAATTCTTCGAACTGAAGATTGATAAATACGAGTTGTGTTATAATGCTTTCAGTGCTTTACATCTGACACGATGTAATTGAAGAATAGTTAAATGAAGTTAGTATGGTGATAAATTAAATGAATGAAATAATTGCTATGTATGTAATATTTACACGTATTTCTAGATTTGTTTTACCAATACACATAATCATGATAGTGGAAACTGACCCGAGTCGTTCATTCGTAAGAATTCATATTTTTACGAATCTAATCAAAAATGTACGAATTTGTTTTGTCTGTTAAGTATGGCACCTTTAAACTTTTCATAAATGTCTTAAAACTCCGCGATCTATTTGTCAGAATGTCAATGAAATTTCGAAATGTTCCATACGCAGTGGCATAAAAGCTATTTACGAGCATTCAAATGCTTTCTTTCTTTTGTGTGTGTGTGTGTGTGTGTGTGCGTGTATTCGTCTTACGAAGAATTGGATGAAGATCAGAATGAAACACTGTCGGAGAATTTTCTCACCCTCAGTAACTGCAATTTCGCTCTTTGTCAATCCCTTTTGCTTCGGAATCGTAGAATGCCGAGGCGGCTGCGATTAAAACCCGGTCCCAGGGACATTAATTACGTATCTCAGGAAATTGTCTCTCGGCAAACAACCGAACGTTTTTCGTTCGGGCGATAGTAAAAAAGAATCACGCCGACGAGAAGGCACAATGCCTCTTTCCGCCAATCTTTTCTCTCTTACTCTCTCTCTCTTTATTTCTCCTTCTTTCTTCGGTTCTTCAGCCTCTAATCGAACTCGTAAAAAGTTGAAGTGCTTCTCCTACGGATCGATCCACGCGTGATCGGTTTCCAGTTGCTGCACCGGCTGGAAAAGTTACCAGACCAATCCAATTTATTTATTCGACCCGCTGAAATACGCGGCATCTGTCTTTCTCTCTTCTCTGTGGTTTTTTTTCTTTTCTATGGTCAGCTGGATAGATGGATGGATGGATGGATGGATGAATGCTTGGTGTTAGTGTGGTCTATACTCTTCAACCTCGATGGGTAGGATAAAGCAAAGAGGTTCTTCTTCTTTCTACCTCGAAGCTTCGTGGATGAGTGAACGAACCTCTTTTTCTCAACTGCTTCTTCGAGGCTCCTTAAGTACCTTATGTTCGTCCTTATGTTCGTCCTTCGAATGAGTATTCGATGAAATAATGGTCGTAATACAGCCAATAAGTAGAAATCAAAGTAAGGATAAAGTTTCTTTAACATTTCAACTCTCTTCACTCTTTGTTTGTTAAATGCGCGTAAGAATTCACGGTCGAATAGAAATTAATTATTCGATACTACGCGTCGATATTTTATTTAATTTTTGACTATTCGTTGAACGATATTGCTGTCTATAAAATTTAACACTTGAGTAACGATAGATTTCAAATTATTTTATTGTCGTCCCCATTATTTTTCAAATCTTAATAATAGAGTGAAATAGGGAAAAATACGTGAATCTCAAGTTGTAAAGACTTAACGAGATTTTGCATCGCGTATTTGACAATAAAATTATATTCACTTTCTCCTCATTCAGAATATTTCATTGTTTATGATAGCACTTTCTCGTAATTCTATCGTGTCAGCAAAGTATCTTGTCATTACATTTTAATAAATAAAGTATCTTTCTTCATCGTTGTCGTCGAAAGCACGATAGAACAACGATGGCGCTCGCGCGAGCGTGCAAATAGATTTTTAATCGGGAGTGGATCGCGAGGGCGGTAACGCGAGGCTAAGCTCTCTACTTTGCAGGAATTTCTAAGGAGCTGTAATGGGGGAACCAAGTTTTCGGAGATAAGGATCACCACAGTGTAATAAGGGATCGTACGAGGGACGTGGGTGATCCTAAACCGTCCGGCGTTCTAGGAGAGTTAACTTCTACAGAGATCGAGCGAAGGATCTAAAAGGCTCTCTAATAGCCTAGAACTTCGTAGACGGAATTCTTCGGAGCTATCTGCTTCGATCTCAATTTGGGAATAATCTACCAATAGAGCACTGACGCGCGTGGGCTTATCTCCTCGATAATCTCCAATCGTTTCATCCGTGTAATCTCGAGAGATTAACTCCTTCAACGATGTCTAAAGAGCGTATGATCAACTCCTTAACGATGTCCAAAGAGTTTACTTTATTTCTTTAAGTTAGGAATTTTTAATATGTATGAGAAGAATATTCGTAATATCGATATTTCTTTCTTATCGATATTAATATTTTTGTTGTCATAAGAACTAAAGATTTTGTGTACACGTTCTAGAAGTTGATATATTTTGAACGTATAAATCGCCTTGTTATTTCGTTCATTGTCTAGTGTAATTTAACGTTTAGATAGATTCATTAACAGATTCAGGCGACGACTGACAAGTTAATAACACCCATAATTACCACATGCATGTGTATTTTAATTATTATTACCACATATATTGTATTTTAACATCAAAGCGTATTACTACGTGTGTATTTTAACTACAATTATCACACATATTGCATTTTAACATTGAATTGTCTTGGTGATGGCATTTTTTTGTCAACAGACAGTGAAATCTATAGATGATAAATTTTGCAAATAAAAGATAAAGTGTTACTTCAAATAATAATATACTAAGAAGAATGTTCGAGAAAAAACTTCCAAAAGTGTAATTACACTTATCTTACATGTATCTTACCGTGGGTTAAGTGTTATCGTACCATCGTTATCTTACCATGAGGTAAGTGTTAACATCACCTTACCGTGAGGTAAGTGTTAACATTACCTTACTTGGGGTAAGTGTTAACGTTACCTTACTTGGGGTAAGTGTTAACGTTACCTTACTTGGGGTAAGTGTTAACGTTATCTTACCGTGAGGTAAGTGTTAACATACTCGTCGCTTATCCTGCTACAACAGGAAAATCTTCTTCTATCTCGACCTTAACCTCTTGTTATTCAGTCACCCCAATGCGTTACACTTTACCGATCCTTTTCTTCTCATTTCCAGTTTTCGTAGATCACGGTTCTTTTCCTCTTTCTCCTTCTTTCGTCATTAAAGACGTGACATTTTGCTCGTCCCCAGCGCAACCTCCTTTTCCTATCGAAGACCTTTCTTCGAAATCGGAAACGCTCTTCGCTATATCTTCGCGTATTTCCTCTCTTTGTCGACCGGTGCGATCTTCTGGCTCGTAATTCCATTTTATATGCGAATGTTTGCTCTTTGTTTCGCTGTTCCAACGTTATCGCGGCACGCGAAATGGGTTTTAAATAATCGATCGTCGGCGAACGATGCCTCTGTCGAGCGAACCGGAAACGAGATTGCGCACGAAAACGCAATTTTCGTCCCGGTTCACTGAGACAGCCTTTTTTTTTCTTTTTTATGCCTTCATTCCTCCCCTTTTACGCGAAACGAATTTAATCGACTGTACGCTCTTTCGTGGTACTTCTCTCTCAACGGGTGTGCGTTGTCGAAACTCACTCGCTGACGATTTATCCTTCGTTTGTTGCAGATGGAAGACGAGGGCAATCACGGCAACGACGACACCAGATGCTTCATCCTGTCGACGCTGGCCGCGTTACAGTGGTCCAGGGTATCCTGCGTCCTTTGTCGTGCGCCAATGCTCGTCTTTGATAGGTATCCGTTGGTGGATGGCACCTTTTTCTTGTCACCGAGACAGCACTCGACCGCCTGCGCCGAGGTAAATTTTGAAATTTCAATTCTAACACGTTGAATGCCATGGTGGCCACCGGCGACGCCAAGATTAGTAAAAATACATAATTAGAATAAATCTCAATACTATATCGAGGAAATGCATTTCAGCGTCACGGGGGTTACAGGTGACCTTCAATAAGATAAATTCATTGAACATGACTATATATACCTCGACTCGTGTCGATAATAGTACGTATCGCATAATAAGAAATTCATGGCGTCACGGAGACCATCCACGTAAAGTAGCGGTGACATTCAACGACATTCGATGATTCGGGATTTTCCGTCATGTATTTTAGAATCTTTTCACTGTATTTCGATCTTACTTTCATTTCACCGTGTGAAAAAAAAAAAAATGAAAAGGATATAAGAAGTCGTGCAAACTTGTAACAAATATTTATGCTTTATTGTCATTTTTACTAAACACGACGTTTTTTACTTTCTCTTCTTACGTTAGTCTCTCCTAAGTATTTTTTTCTGGAATATTTAAAATCATTATTTCTTTACAACTTAACGCCAGTTTATGACGTGGACTTCGCGAAACTTCAAATAAATTTGCGAGAATTGTAATAACAATGTTAGAATATCTGATATTGATCATGTTTCTCGTCGGTTCTTACTCGCTTTTACTATCTTCGCGTTTTGCATGCTTTGTCGAAACATTATTGCGAGCATTACGACGCGCGTAGAACTTGAAATGAAACTCGCAAGAATGAAACAGCGAGCCGAGAAGTTTGACGATAAATCTAAGTCGATGCCCTGCTGGATTGTTGCGTTCCAGGTGAAGGTGGAAGGTCGCACGCAATTCTTATCAGCAGTGTGCATGAGTTGCCTCGAGGGCAGCGGTGGCCAGCCGGTGCGTTGTCGTTACTGTACTCAACCATGGGACGGCTCTAGCTTAGTCCTTGGGACAATGTACAGCTACGATATCTTCGCTGCAATGCCCTGTTGCACCGAACGACTTAAGGTAAGTTCTTCATTTTGTCATTTCACTGTTGGATAATCACGGAGAATCGAGCAAGTTGCATTAAATGGCATATTACATCTTCACGTTATACAGTCTGTACGTTTTGCATTTAAAAATTTCCGGTATGTGCACAAAATTATTTAACCTTTTGCACTCGAACTTTTTCTCGGCTGTCAGCAGCTCGGATTTTTTGGCTTTGGATCTAGCTATGTAATATATCAGTTATTCGAAGGCAAAAATTGTATGTAAAATTAAAAAGGCAATATATTCAGTGGGTTCAATCAAATTATTTATCTGCGGACCTGGTGTTTTCTTTCCAGTTGAAAAATCAAATAATGTTGAGTAATAGTATCTCCTTTTCGCCAATCATTGAATGGAAGATTTTCACTATAGATAACATTATTTAGAGTTTGTGATACGTTTTCTTCACTGCCACTAGAATCACTGTATTGCTGCAATACTTTTTTTTTGTTTCTTTCTTCACTGGTAAGGTAATGTCACTGTCATACCTTAATCGCGTACCAAACAATCATTTTCTAAATCATTTTCATATTCGTCCATAGTAAATTCATCATCACTGCTGTCTTGAAGCAACACTTTTTCCATCACATTCTTAGCCATGGTGAATAATAAATTTTTTTTTTGTTTTATCGGTTAAATCAACGACACATGAAATCACATGAAACTGAAGTTTAACTGTAAATTCAAACAGTTTGACGTTCAGTGCCCATCATATTGTTGGTGGCACACTTCGAGTACAACGCCAAATTTTGGCAGTGTCTGCGAGGAATACTTCGAGTGCAAAAGGTTAATTTAAACCAATATTCAATAGATTTACACCTAGATTTGTGACGTATATATATAATTCTTTATTTTAGATTTTCCGTATGCGCGTAAAAGATCATAGTTCATTGACCATAGTTCGACTTAAACCGTTCATAATTTCAACAAATATATTAAATAAATCAATAATGTTTCGAAGTATTTGAAATATCAAGTTAATTCATACAGACAGCAGTATTCGAGTCGTTGTATGCAAATATTCCAGTATTTAATAATCGAAATAAATTTGGACCTATACTCATATCATCGTGTACTTCAGTCAGTGATATATGAGTATTAGCATTCCGTTTTATCGATGCATGGTAATGCCAGCGTGTACCGATAAAAATAGCAATTCCGAAAAAAAAAAATTAGCGCACGAATTAGCAGCAGGCGAGGTTAACGTTGGAAAAAGAAAAAAAAAAAAAGAAAAAAGAAATCCCCATGTCTCTGTTACAGTGCAACAGCTGCCAGAAACCGCTGATCTATCCCCACCAGCGGCTCAACTTCTACTCGGACTACAGCCGCGTATTCGCGTGCCCTCATTGCCGAGCGGTGGACGCCCATTTCGTAAAACCGCTCTCAGTCTGCTTCACCCGCGAGCAGTTTCAGCTTTATAGCCAGTGGCCGTAACCATTAGGGAACTTAGCTACCCGGCGTCTAGGCACCGCGACTGATCCGTGTCCCCTCTTCTTCGATCCACTGATCTCCCTGCTCCGGGCCACCTTGCTCTAGATCCTCCAAACACACGTCACATCTTTCTTTGCAAACGATCATGTCATTCACGTGAAGAAGACAGCGATGGCGATGAAGAAGAAGAAGAAGAAGAAAAAGTGAAAAACGGAGAAGAAATCTATATATTAAAAAAAAAAAGATATGATAGAAGAGAGCGAAATATCGAGGCTCGTCACTTCGCTCTTTACACTCCTTTATATTGGTTTATATCTCCGGATAAACTAGTTTTGTTTCTCGTCTTTTTTTTTTTTTTTTCTCTCTTACGATTGATCGATTTTTAGTTTTTGTCGTTCGAGCGTGTTCCGACTTTATGGAGGTCGACGAGATCGTAGATTAACAGTTTGTTTTTTTTTTCTTTTTTACAATTTTCTTGCGATCCGTTTTACGTCGGCGTGATGTGAGTAATTTAATTTATTAATCTTCGACGAGAGGATTTATTAACCCTTGTTCGTTCTTCGTTTTTTTTCCACTTTCATTCGTTCCTTAATGACAAGGAATTAAGGTAATGAAAAGATAAAGAAAGTTTCATACTAATTCTACTTCTATCACCTGTTCTATTCACAATAGAACAATATAATTTTTCATTAAAAAAAGAAAAGAAGTAAAATTGACAGAAGGAACGAACGAGAGTTAAGCTCTTCAGTCAAATTTATTAATCTTCAATTCCAAGAGTTAAAATTCCATTCCATTACAATTTATTTATTTCCTTCTTTTTTTTTAAATAGCAATCACAATTCGTGATGGAGTGACTCGGATACTACAGGACAAATGAGTTAGTAAAAATTTCGTTTGTACTTTAGAGTAGCAGAAATATCGAAACGCCTCTCCAATATCGGAAACTCTCGATCGACGTGTTTCTGCTTATTAACGAAGCGAATCAAGAACGAGCTTTATGTTACGAACGTGTCCAGATCTTGTCGGAATTTATCGACATAATCCGAGATATGTATATCGAGAGTGTGAAGCGCGCGAGTGTCAGGTCCTCTGCGAGCTCCCGTAGCAGCGATAACGTTTAAGATTTTCTTTTTTTTTTTCTCCTTTCTTTCTCAATGTCGATAGTAGGATTTATCTTTGTTAATTCAACGCGAGGGACGAGGGAATTGGAATTTGTCCGATCGATCGGCCCGCGCTCGACGATGTATCGATCGATTCGATGGAGGGGAGGGCTTAAAACTCTTGGCGAGAATTCGAGCCAAGGATTATCGTCAGTATTATCGTCAAGGGCAAACAGCAGATCCCAAGAGCAGCCTCTGGACTGTATCTGTATGGAATCGATCCTTTAAGTTAGTTGGCGAAACTTTCGGGGATAGGGATTCGCATTCGGTGAAAAATATCCTTGGTCTTTCTTCTTTTCTTTTCCTCTTTCGTTTTTTTTTCTTTTTTTATTGTTCACGTCTTCGCGTGATTCTTCGTGATTCTAAGCTTGGAAAAGGAGATTAATCAAATCGAAAAGCGAGAGTTCAGTTCACGCGTGCGCGGGAGGAAGCTAGTTGTGTTTAGGTTTAGAGAAAGTCGAGTCGAATTAGGTTCAAAAGAAAATCGAAAAGAAGGTCGATATATCGTCAGTGAGTGGCGGAACATTCGCGGAACAGCTCGTCCCTCGCGTTCCATAGTCGAATTGCGTTAACTGGAGGGTTAAGAGGAAATAGAACGGCAAACTCTTGCAGAGTATATAGGTATAGAAATATCGAGGTGTTTACCAGCAGAATGGTAAAAATAAAAAAAAAAGAACAAAAACAAAAAAAATTCAGGTCAGACTTCCCTGTATATTACGTAGGCATGTGTAAGGAACAAACGCGAAATGATTAAAGATTAAAACAGGAAAAGAAAAACCAAGAAAAAAAAAGAGAGGAAAAAGGAATAATAAAATGGGGTCACTTGGAAACGAAAAGGGGGAAGAGATATGAAACTATCGTTTGTTACTTAGATAATCGAGAACGTTGTTTTTTTTACATTTTATTAGTTTATACGTTTACGGCGGCCATGTTGATTTTGTTTAAGGATCTACGACTCATTCGATGGGTTTTCACGTTGATCGGCCGGGCGCCCGAGCGATCTTCCACCCTCGAGACCATTCCGATCCTTCGACTCTCCTTTCTTTCGGTAATTCGAGAACACACGCCTGACGAAGAATAAAGAGGAAAAAAACGAAGAATATCGATTTTTCGTGATGTTCAGTTTCATTTACAATTTCAATTGTAATATTTAGAATTTTGTCGCAAGATAATATTAACGATTTAACGTGCCGTGGGTTGGAGCAAGGAATTGCTTTGTATTGTCGCCATTTTGATTAATCTACTAGTTCGTACAGTATCTTGTTAATTATTCATTTTTGAGGTGAAATCGAGATATACTCTTCGTCTTTAACGAACGATAGTTTTAGTGGACTAAAATAAAGTCTTCTTAAGGAAGAAAATCTTATTTTGCGGCGACATTCCTTATTTCTTACTCTTCGGATGGGAGCTGCCTCATTTACTCTCCTCCGAATCCCTGATACCTTCTTTTCCTCCCTCTTTCGTGTCAATTTCATAGCGTTGGAAATACTCTCGAAGGGTGGTCGAAAGCCACGGGCGTTCGAAATAGCCAGTGTAAATACGTAATTAAGTGGGAGAGCAAGGAAGAGGAAAAGAGAGAGAGAGAAAGAGAAATGGAAGAACTTTGCACCACACGCAGGGTTCTTCGTGAAAGATTGTGTGTGAAAAAGAGAGAGAGAGAGAGAGAGAGAGAGAGGTATACGGGAACGAAAGCGAGAAAGAACGTGTTGAATCAGAGCGAGAGAGACGAGGGAGAGAACGTGAGGATGGGATGAAAGAGTGAGAAAAGGAAAAGAAGAGAATAAAAAGAAATCTTCGTTTTTTCTTTCTGGCGATGCTGGTCGTTGCTGTCCATCAATAGCGGCCGTCCCACAAACAGAAGACCGCCCACCGTTTTCCCCAAGGTAGTAGTTATAGTCGATCGTGTACCTTCTTTACGTTACTTCGATTTAAAGGAAAAATAACAAAAAAAAAAAAAAAAAGAAAAAAGTATACTTAATCCATTTGTACGCCGGAAAGTATATTTAAGAGAGTTCTTATATATATATATGTCCCTTAGAAGTTTTTAGCGTGAACCCCGTTACCCTGGCACCTCTCAACGAATCTTTTTTTTTTTCTCTCTCGCCTTCGTGCTCCACATCGACGGGCGAGCGAAGTTTCTCTCCTCTCCCCCGTCGATAAAGCAGCGAGTGGTGGTTATATATGTGGTTATATGGAAAAGGGAAAAGGTTGCGTTTCGTTTGTCGCGTGGTGTTTCTTTTTTTTTCTCTCTCTCTTTCCTTCGTTCGTTTCGAGAAATGTTCCCGAGGCTGTCACGGTGGCGGGCTTCATTTAAACCGAGCACACGCTATAAGACGATTTAATCTACGCGGACATTAAAGCGAGAGTGAGAGCGCTACGTGGAGATTAGCGTGAATGAGAGAGTGAGAGAGCGCGGGTGAGTGGTGTACAAATTGCTGGGGACATTTTCTGCGTGCATGAGTGGAGAAAGAACGAGAGACATGGAGGGATTAAAAAAGGGAAAAAGTAAGAAAAAGAAAAGTAAGAAGAAAAATAAAGAATATCCGTATAAGCGGACGCGCTAGTTTTCGGAACGTACACGTGCGTTCACGTGCGAGTGAAATAAACATATATTATGTCCGCGTGGAACTCTTTTTCCCTTTTTGACTAGCCAAAATATGACGAGCTGAAGAGTGCGTTTTCATCAACCGTCATCCGATTTTTGCCAAGCGACGAAACCGCGTTTCTCGTTCAATTTCTTCGTTTTTTTTTTTTTTTTGTTTTTTTTAATCATTCGGCTTTTGCCGCGTCGAAAGCATAGCCTTTTGCGTCCAAGTAGTCGAGAGACTCAGACGAACACACACACACACAGGCAAACAGACAAACAAACAGATTGAAAAAACAGAAAAGAAGGTGGAGTTTTTGGAGGATCGTCTCTCGTTACGGTTATCTCAGAGTGCCAAACAGAGGAGAGAAAGAGAGAGAGAGAGAGAGAGAGAGAGAGAGAATGAAAGAAAAATAGTAACTTCGAGTCTGCAAGACTTTCCTCTAAGTATTTATCGGTTGCTCGGAACGCGCGATTCCTTGCTTTCCATCCGGTGTTATCAAGGATATATACACTTTCATTTTCAAGTCACAGGATAATTGGTGAATTATCAAAGAAAACCCTCTTATCGAGAACTCTTGATATTAAAAAATGAAAACAAACGCATCTACTTGATTTTAATCAAAGGATCGAAGTATTCGTTGTCTCGAACTAATTAATGATTATTTAACAAATTCTTGAATCGGGCGATTTAAAAATGAAAAAAAAGAAACAACAAATTTACTCAATTATACTTTCTAGGTATATAATTCAAGAATTTTCAGATACTATTTATTTTTAGTTACATATACAAATACTTCGTGTACGTTCACATGCAATTACAATTCCTCCGTGCACCAAGTGTTCCGTGACTTACAGACACTGGTGTTACACACACACACACACACACACGATCGCAGAGCTAATCGAAACGTAATAATCCCCCCAGCCACATGCATGCAGAAGTTTTCGTGCTCGAGTTTAAGAGTTAGGGGAATAATCTCGGAAGTTGATGTGGTGGGTTGATGTAATTCGTTCTTATTATCTTCTTTGTTCGTGCCCGGTGATTCTAGACGTACATATTACGTGTAACTAAATAACAAAAACGCGCTGTACGCGTGCGTGCGATTTCGTTCCTCGGTTCAGTTCAAAAACGCGAGAAACTCGCGTGGTACGGTGATCCTGTGCGCGCACGTTCCAGGAACTTCCTTGTTCCTGCGTGGCCATTCGCGCGCATATTTCGAAAGCGTGGAAAGCGCGAAAGCGCGAAGGAAAGAAAAAAGAAAGAAAAAGAAAAAAAGAAAGGAAGAAGAAACTTCTTTTTTCGCCGCGCCACGAAGCGCGCCAGCGCGCCTACTTTTTGTACTCCCTACCGTTTTCAATTTTCGCCCTATGTGGTTCGCGTCGTTGAACACTATAAGGTGCCACCGCGATACGTATATTCGGGACATTCATCGGCTCACTTTTAGTTCCTATCGCGACTCGCGATCGATGGAGGAACGATGGAAACGATCGTGGAATGTTCCTCCTTTGCGAGATGTCGATCGCAACGCGCCGTCCATTTCGATTCATTCATCGCCTTCGAGATTTCTTCTGGAAATGCATACTGCGTCGTATTTACATTTGCATGGAATAAAAATTAGTTCTCCAAGACGTGGATAACATTTGGTTTCAACAGATTCACAGTCAAATTCACATTGGAATCTCCGACTGTTCTATTTAAGAATTTTTGTACGTGGGTTTTATACGTTATAATCGAAGAATTGAGAGAAAATATGGGTTAACTGTGATTCGTTCGTCTGAAACAAATATTTAGTACGAATTAATTTCGTTGTGTCATCTGATTTTGACTATCACTTTGGACTAAATCAATTCCACTGAAAAAAAGAACCATGAAATTGAATGTAACTCATTGTTGGTCTTCGAAGCTTCATCGAAGAAACACCAAAGAAGTCGATGGAACGATCGAATGGAGCGCGACTTTCGAAGGCACCTGATTTGTAAAAAAAGAAAAGGAAAAAAAAAAGAATTAGTCAGTTTCAACGCGTCGGCGTACCTATATTCTCTAGAGTCGTTAAGGGGAAAACTTGAGCGAAGAAAGCGCAAGAAGGAAAATAAATCCTTCAGCTTCCAAACGAGAGAGACGATTAAGGGGGTGGGGTAGTAAGAGCGCGATTAGTTTCCGCACCGGTGCGTAACGACGCATAACGACGCACTCGCTCTGTAGTTGCTTAAGGCTAAACATTAAAGGCTAAGCTGAACCTTTATTTTTCTTTTTTTTTTTTCTCTTTTTCACTCACCGAGTAAAAAAGTCTCGCTGTAACGATTTTTTCTACTTTTCACTGACGCTCGACGAGACGCGCAATTGGTCGGCGAACGGAGGGCGGTTTCAGGTAGGGAGGAAACGACAGGCACACGCACATCGCGAGACGATCACCTTCTTCTCGGCAAAACTGTACACTGTACGCAATTTTTCACCCCCGCCCCTCGTTGACGAATCTACCTCGATCCACGCGATCCCGGGAGGAGAGAGAATTTTTCTTTCTTTTCTTTTTTCTTTTTTTTTTTTTCTTTCGATCGCGAAGGCAAAACGATCCTTTTCTTTTCTCTCGCGACCGACCGCGGGATGCAATAATTCACGGAAGCCCGAGAAGATAAAAAAGGAACAACCCCTTGGTTACCTCCTGACCAAGTGTTGTTTCTCGCTCGCGATTGTTCGAATCCTCCCCCGTGATCCGTTCGCGCTGCCACGTCCGTCGAGCCTAACGATTTTCTATGTCAGTGTTTTATATAAAACAAACAAACAAAAAAAAAAAGAATACGAAAGAGAACGGGGAAACTTCGTGAGACACACACGGCGAGACGATCTCTTAGAAGTAAAAGATTCTTTTTTCAAAAAGTAAAGAAAATCGAGAAAAGAAAAAGAGGCCGTGCATGTATCGTTTGTTCGTGGTGGTCGTCTTCACGCGGTTTCTCTGGATCGTATCGATCGTCGTAATAATATCGTGTCCGTGGATTGATAATTAATGATAATTAATCGAATAGCACATCTATATGGCACGTTGAGGGGAGATGGGATTCTATGTGGGGTTGTATGCGGTTTATCACGTGTACGCGACAAAGAGGAGAGGGAGAAGGAAGGGAGGGGGTTCTATATAAAAACGCGAGAGGAAAAATCTTTCCAAGGGGGATGGGAGGGGGGAGGGGGTCTCGAGGACGGAAATTTAAAGGAGAAAGGTTATGAATGGTTGAACTATGAATAGAGTTTAGCATATAGTCATTATGGTGGGTAAAGAAGAGAAGGAGGAGGAGGAGAAGGAGAAAAGGCGTAATTGAAAGAGAGGTTTTGAAATCATCGATATAAATATTGTAAGTTTATTGAAAAACGACGGTTTTTCAGATTCTAGTTAAGGGAATTTCCTTCGTTTTTCGCCTGTCGGCCGGCGGCCGGTCGGCCCGGCCGGTTCCGACGCCCAAAGAGATATCCTTGAATTTCGTTGAATATTTTAGAGACTTCGGCTCTAACTCGGTTATATATCGCTCTCGACGCTCGTCGCCGCGAGTTCCTCTCCCCTTCGTCTTATATTATCCATCCGGACGATTGTTTTGCTGCATGCAACGTTACGCCAACGGTCCATCCGAGTAACGTTCTCGTTGCTTTTCGTCGATCGGAGAGAGAGAGAGAGAGAGAGAAGATCGAGGAAGAAGAAGAAGGAGAAGGAGAATTCTCAGCGCGAAGGGAGGGGGGAGGCGAGGGAATAGAAAGAAGAAAACGAACGGCGAAGAGAAATCGTATCGTCGGGCGATCGAGAATCGTTTCTAGTGATAGGCTATCGTGTCGTATTTGTGGATGCTCGATATGAGGGATATAGAGAGAAGACGAAGAAGAAGTGTAAGAGGGATGAAGAAGAGATGAAACAAATTTTATCCTGCAATTTATATATCGGTTGTTCTTCGAGGCGTTCTTTTTCACGCGAACATTTCACGCGGTTTAAAAATAATCTAATGAGAAGATGATATATTATATATAGATATTATATATGAAAATAAATATTTGAAATATTATATATATGAATCTACGAGTTTAAGGACCGGTTTTTTTTGTCTCTTAGTGTGTAAGGTTCTCTTTACAGCTGTGCTAGACAACTATAGGTATACATAAACGACGACATATTTTATATATATATATATATATATATATATATATATATATATATATATATATATATATGCATAAACGACATTACTACGGTAATAACAAAATTCAACGCATATTAAACGTATAAAGAAACGAAAAAGAAAAAAAGAAAAAAAAATAATACGCGGTACGAGAGAGAGAGGTGCGCTCTCGCCAGTCGCGAGCGCACGAAACTCGGTACCGCCTTTCCTTAGGAATATAAAGAACAAAAAAAGAAAAAGAAAAAAAAATTAAAAAAAAAAGAAATAAAATACGTCTTGTATCTATTTAGTGATTAATTACGTACGACGTTTTACGTGGAAACGAGAGAGGGTGGACGCGTGGAACGATCAAGTGGCGATTTGATGATCATATATCAATACGTGCGGTAGCCCTTCGTTTTCCTCTCTCGTATTTTTCCCAAACGCGCGATCCTCTCTCTGTGTACTTTCGAACGGAATGACAGAGGAAATACGAAGTACGAGAGACAATAAGAGTACCTTACGAGTACCTTGCTAATCGTCCATGGTTCGATGAAAAATCAGTGCAAATTCTAAAAGCTAGGAACGACAAACTGAAAGACAGAGGAGAGATACGTTTTGGCAAATCCTGGTGAAAGACGAAACATCGCGACATTGAATCAGCGATTCGAGAGAAGGAGAACAGAGAGGAGGAGCAGCGTACGTGAGAAAGGAAAAAATCGCCACGCGATCTTTCACTGTAGTCGCGTCTTTTTTCTTTTTTTTTTTTTTTTTTTTGTTTTTTTACGTCTGTGACACACGTACAAAAACACGCATATAGATTACACACTGACACGAACATGCACGATACACAGGCGTAACGTACCAACAGGTATACTGACTGCGTGTCCATACTCGTGACATACACGTTTCACACACACACACGTGGTTGATGTTCAACACACAGATTGATGTTCTTTCTGTAGTCGCAATTACAAAATCGTCGAGCCGCGTGGACCGGTGATCAATCAGAATTTCGAGGCTTTCTTAACGTTTCATCGAGCACGCCGACTCGCTCGTTAATCCTTTTTTTTAATAATTTCATTCCCTTTTTCTTGTCGACGACGAGAGTCCTTCCGTGCGACTATCCAGATATCTTTTTTTTTTTTTTGTTCGTACAGATATTTTTGTGTTTTATGCTCTTCTCCTTCGGTAGCTTGAATCGATCAGCCCTCGAAGATTTCGATTTTCTTTAAATAAGTTTGTCAATAACTTGACCTCGAAATCTTTGCAAATCGTGATTTGACTTTCATTTATATTCTTTCTCGATGAACACTTTTGCAAAGTAATATGCCAACGAGTCGTGTACGGATGATGGCACGTTGCAGAAGGGAATTTTGCCGTAATCGAGTCGCGATTGATTGAAACGCTCGATCTATATACGCGATATATACGTGCCCTGGCATCGAACGATTGGAAACACACGGTCCAACAACAAATTGTCCAATCTTGAATGTAATCGTGATCGCTTTAGTTAACTTTCCCTTTCGCATAGATTACGTTAATCCACGACGAGAGATGGTAGCGCTCGTTTGATTTATTTCTCGGGTCGTCCGTTTCCGCGATCGATGATCGTTCGTAATCGAGCACCATCTGTCGTCGTCACATCCTAGTTTTCTTTCTATTGTTTTAGATCCGTTTCGCACGAATTTCGAGCTCGGGTTACCGTGATTGATTTTTCTTTTCTTTCACAGTTTCGTTGGCGAATGACAGATACAGGATGAGAGTCCATCGAGCACAGAGAGAGAGAGAGAGAGAGAGAGAGAGAGAGAGAGAGAGTAACGCGATTTTTTTTTTTCGTTTTCCTTTCGTTTTGACGTTTCTCTGGATCCTGTCGTCCAACGCGCTACGGCTCGATCGCGATTGTTCGTGATACACATATACATACATTATATATATATATATATACATATATGCATCATTTAATGATATACGTACGTACATATACAACATCGTTTAAACAACGTTTCTAGACTACGTTCAAATCATTCGTCTAGTTTTTAGTCGCGGGTACGTTTTCCGGTGGATTATATCCTCGAAATTGACGGATAACGAGAGATTCTTGGGGAAAGAAAAAAAAAAAGAAACTACGGATACCTTGATTACCTCAGAACGTTATGAATTAAATTATTAGAAACGCGCGTCGTGTATCGTCCACCGGGTTGTGATAAAAGAGAGAAAGAAAGAGAGAGAGAGAGAGAGATTGGTCGTGCCCGCGCGCGTTTTTCTCGTTTTCCAGCCCGGAAAAGGTTATTTTCAGGCGCAGAGACGCGGAAAGAGCACGAGAAAAAGGGTTATGAATGAGCGCAGAACGAACGAGAGCGAACGACGTCGAAGCGACGCGAGGCAAGAGAAAATCATCGGTGTGAGAGAGAGAGAGTGTGTTGTTAGAAAAGGAAAGAGAAAATAACTAAGAGGAGAAAAAGAAATGCGGCGGAGAGAGAGAAGCATTTAACCGAATCGCGCGTCGTTTGTCCGTCGACAGAAGGCGACTTTATCGAAAGACGTACAAAGTGAGAAACATGAAAGAAAAAGAGAGAAAGAAAGTATGTGTGTGTGTGTGTGTGTATGCGCGTGCGTGTGACAGATGGAGCGAAAGAAAATTGTGTGAAGAGAGAGAGAGAGAGAGAAGAGGAGGAAAAGAGAGACGTGCACGATGCTATTAACACGAACGTGGAACCGGAAGGGCGTCGTTCCAAAAATCCGGGGAAATCGAAACGGAGACGAGAGACAGAGAGAAACGAGAAAGGAAGACGAGAGATTGGTTGTACGTCGTAATATCCCCTCCTGCCCTTGTGGAAAAGAATTCCTTTCGGTTTCGCGGTGTGTGTCGATGTCCCGATTAAGTTTGACAGATTATAAATCTCACTCCCTCCCTTTTTGCAAACGCTGATTCAGAGGCCACTGTTTTTTCCACGCCCGACACGATGATGATGATAATAATGAGAGATGAATGAATGAAAGGAAGAAAGAAAGAGCGAGAGAGAGAGAGGAAGCATTAGGGAAAATGAAGAGGAAGAAGAAAAAAAGATAAGAGATTGATTATTCCATGGAGATCTCCTGTAATTGATGCGTGTAATTAAAAAATGAAAAAAAAAATGTACATTGCCCAAAAATATGGTGTTGTTATAATACTGAGACGTGTTACGAACGACGATGAAATTTTATCGAGTGCGCTACTGGAGAGCGATTTTGTTTTTTCTCGCGGACGGCGTTTACGTTGACTCTGTTTTATCCGCGCCTTGCCTCTCGACGCGATTATAATCCTTACCCGTTGATCTTTACGAAAAAACAAAACGAAAAAAAGAAAAAGAGGAAGGAGGGAAAGGAAAGGGGGGAGGGGAAGTTTTATTATCGAGAGAACGAAGTCTTAGGGGAAAAAAAAGAAAGAAAAGAAAAGGGTAAAGAGAGGATAGAGAACGAAGTTGAGAAGACGAAGACAGGTTGGTTTTTTGATATTACACGACACGCGTACATTGAAACGAAAGCTCCCCCCTTTTCGCTCAGCAACGGACGGGTCCCGGTGAAAAAGAATTCTTTGGCGCGTTTTTTAGAGAAAGATTTTTATATCGAGAGAGAGAGAGAGAGAGAGAGAGAAAGAGAGGTCGATCGGGAGGCAAGGCCGACGATCGCCGACCACGCAAATAGTACACACACACCGGCTGTCTTTCACAATCTAAGAAGGAACCGGGCTCCCAGCGAATCGAGCGGGATCTACGATTTTTCACGGTGAACTGACGGGATCACGTCGCGAAACCAGAGGGGGCGGAAGCATTGTGTATATCGGTGCCAAATCACGTTAAACGAGTTGCTGTTGCTAATATCACGTTTTTTAAAGCTCCTGCGAACAACTTCTTGAACTTGAACAGTCCAAATTTGCTCAACTTGACAAGAAAAAAAAAAGAGGGAAAGATATATATATATATATATATATATATATATATATATATATATATCTGTGCGTGAGCGTGCGTGTGTGTGTGTGTGTATCGAGCATCTTCATCTTTGGCCCTGTAACGCATGTATATTGTAAAAGTAATCTCTCAAGAAGCTGATTTCTCTGTCCCCCCCTTTTTTTGTTTTGTCTCGGAAGAGCTCGAGAAGACGTGAAAGGTTCACCAATCCTGGGAGCCCGGGCCAATATCGAGTCGATTGGAGATAAGTTGGCTAAGGTACAAATGTACATAGGAACATAATGTTGTTATTTAACCTGTAATAACATCTGCTTCTCGTTCACTTCCTCTCGTCGTCTCGAAATAATAATAAAGAAAATAAATACTATAAAAAAAGAGATTATCAAAATTATCAGTGTGTTGTACGATATGATATTTCACGCACAAAAAGGAAAGAAGGAGGAGAGATAAAAATTTAAGAAAAAAAGGAAAGAACTCGGAGAACAAATGTTTTCGACGTTTTCGACGTTTCCTCAACGAACGAGAGGGGGCAAACGAATGAGAATGGTAATCGCAAGACAGAGAAAAGATAGAAAGAAAGAAAGAAAGAAAGGTAGAGAAAGGTGGATATGCAAATTAATATCACAGACGAAAGATGATTTTAATCGACGTGCAACTGCGTAGATAATTGGCTCACGGCTCTACCTGCGTGTTTTATTCTTTCGAGTCAGTTTCGATTTGTTCTTCCCTCTCCCCTTCGTGTTCTTTTATTTCACCCACCGTGCTCGATTTTTACCGAGAGCCGTGATCCAATCGATCGCGTGAGAGAGAGAGAGAGAGAGAGAGAGAGAAAGAGTGAATGTGTCTCGTTATGATTGGAATGAAAGCAACGAGAAATTCTACAGAGCAGAAAGAACGAAATGGAGGGAGAGAAAGCGAGGAAGAATGAAAGGAAGAGAAAGAGAGAGAGAGAGTGTGTGAGTGAGTGAATGAGTGAGGAAGGAAATGAGAAACACATATACACGTAGTATAGATACATAAAAACTCGTACACGGCTTCTATTACTCGTCGCGCACGATGGCGATCCAATTTTCATTTTCGTTTCGTTTTCGTTCTCAATTCTCTGCGTTACGGCGCGTCTTCATCTAGATTCTCTCAGGACTGGCGTTCGATTTTTACCCTCGTGCCAGTGTTGTGTGCTTCTGCGCTTCAACGTGTCCCCCCTCGAGTGTCTTTCTGGAACCTGAGGGCGTTTCGAAAATGAAAGAAAAATTCTCGTCTACGGGAATGAAATTTCTTTGAGAAATCCACCGAACTACGAAATCAATCCTCTCCTTTTTAAGGTTCTCGCTTCGGAGAGCGGCACAGCGACGATTCTTTTATAACACTCTTCGCTTCGCAAGAAGCGAAGGATTTTTTTCTCTCGTTTTCAAAGTTCGCCGTTTCTCGACGGACACTCGGGGGAAAAGAGAAAAGAAAAAAAGAAGGGAATACGGGGAATAACGGGCGGGAAGCGCGAGCCAGAAAGAGGTGAAGAGAGACGATTTGGATGAGGATGGAGGATAAGCGGATACGCGCGTGCAACGATCGTAATTAAGCTTTCAACTGTGGAGACGCGTAATTAATCGTTAGTCGGTAGGCCGCCCTCCCCAAAGTATCGAAACCCGTTTACAGGCAATTTCCTTAAGGGGTAAACCAATGTGTCTGAATGGCGTGTGGATGTGCTATAATCACCTACTACCCCCACCCTCCCCTACGTACATTTAATCGCGTTTTACTCTATGTGTGTGTATACATATATATATACATATAAGTCTCACGTATATTACATGTTATGTAACCGTGTGTATCGCTAACCTATTCCCTTCTCAGTAGCGTATTTTCTTCTGCCGTGTCTCTAATTGTAAGTATACATATATACATATACATACATACATATATATATATATATATATATATATATATATATATATATATATCTCACGGCAGAGTTCTTTACACGGATTAGGTTAGAGACATTTCTGAAAATTCTCCCACTCTCTGTGCCCCTGTGTGTGTGTGTCTCGATGCCTGTTGATGTTTACGACAGTGATTAACAATATTTTTTTTTCCCTTCAATCGTAGCTTTGAAATCGCAACAAAGTCGAGCGCGAAGCTGCGTGGCGTAAGAAAGCATCTCGACTTTTTCTCGTGGAATTTTGCCGATTGAAGATTCAAAAGGTCCAAGACACACACAGGCACACACAGAGGGGAGCGTGATTTTTCAGAGTGATACTACGAATCGTAAAAGCGTATGCTTGTACGTGTACTGTATTTGTAATACGATTTTCCCAGCGTATACGTCACGACACCTTGCGTGTAAAACTGCGACATACATTTTGCACTTGGTTGTCAGAAGAAGAAAGAGGAAGAAGAAAGAGGAAGAAGGAGAGAGGCGAAGAGGGAGCCTCGCGAAGAAGTGTCACCCGTGGAATATATCGACACACCGATTCAGCGACGTGTATATATATATATATATATATATATATATTTTCGTTTCCGTTCGGTCTTTCCGTTTTCTCATTGCGCGCGCCGGATGGTCGCGCGGATCCGAAGAGCGAGCTCGTTTCATACGATACTCGGCGTTTTTTCTATCCAGTCATTCGTGCGAGTAAAATTCATCGAGGAAGAAGAAGAAGAAGAAGAGAAATAAAAGAGGAAGCAAAGAACGAAAGAAAGGAGGGGACAGAGAAGAGTTCTGTCGCGCGAAAACGATAAGCAATCTCCTTTTTTTTATATCGGCGAGAAAAATTTGTAATAATTTTTCTATTCTAACTCTACGTGTCGTATTTTAGGATAGTCTTTTTTATACGTATTTCGAAAACGAAGAAGAAGAAGAAGAAAAAAAGAAGAAAAAGAAAAAGAATCGTCGAATCGAGGGGAGTTTCGTAAGGATTTTTTCATTCGAGCGAATCGCAATTCGAAATCGGGGCATTTTCATTCGGCTGTGTTTTATTGGGCAGGGGTTTGAGAGAAAAAAGGAAATCTCGCGAGAGAGAGAGAAAGAGACAAGCAAAGAATTAAGAAAAGAAAAAATTTAAAAAAGAAACAAAAAAAAGAGAGAGAGAAGAGAAAAGAATCGAAACTCGCGCAGTATTGGGATAAGACTTTCGAAATTTAGATGAATAATTTTTGTACCCTATTTTTTTAAGCGATCGCCGAGGCGATCAGGAAACGAGATCGGGCAAAAAGGGTCGCACGTTCGTTTGAAACGCGCCTAGGATTTTTATACAGCTCGTGTTAAGTTTAGTTTAAGCTTTTAGTGTAACCGCGTCGCGTTAACCATAAGTTTAGTAACTGTCGACGAGAGGAGAGACCGAAAGATGAAAAGAAGAAAAATAGAGGATGGAAGCTTTCTTCGTCGAGACGAGAGGAGAAGAACAAACGAATCGATCGTGTAACAAGAAAATAAATGAAAAATACGCGTCACAGAGAAGAAAAAGAGGAGACGAGAGGAAAGAAGGAAAGATCACTTTCGCGATCGTTCGAGGAACACTTCGATCGAGGATGTTGTTCACAGCCCTTTTTGCACGTGCCATCGAGGCGAGAAACGACATATTTCGAGAAATTAGCAAACAGTTTTGACGTTTACTTACGCTCCTCGAGTGTCGAGATAAAACATAATCGAGGAAATTGTGAGGTTGTACGAAGGATAATGCGAAGAGAGACACAAAGCATTTCGTCGCGAAAAAAGAGAGACAGAGATAAATAGAGAGAGAAAGAAAAAAGAATGAAGTCCGCGAAACAAAAAAAAAAAAGAAAAAAACAAAAAAAAAAAAAAGAAACGAGTACTATTCGCGAAGCCTGCGTTTTCTTCTAGTTGTATAGTTCTTCTAACGCGTGTTTAGCTTGTACTAATTAATTCGTTAATTAATGTCGATTGTAAAGTAACGCGAAGGCCGTGAAGTAGGAGAGACCGATCGGAGGGCACATTCTATGGAAAGAAATGTAAAATCAGGAAAGAGAAAGACAGAAAGAAAGAAAGAAAGAAAGAGAGAGAGAGAGATAAGAGGATGAATGGCGGAGGAAAAAAAAATGTTAAAAAGAAAAAAAACAAAGTAATAAGGAATCATAGTAAAACACAAGCATTCGTGTGCATTGCGAAAGCAACAAAATAATGCTGGTAGTGCGGACCAAACGGGACAACTGACAGAGGGTGCTTTATAAGGCAAGGATAACAGAGTGAGGGAAGAAAATGGCGACAAAAAGAGAATAAAATGGGACGTGAAAGACGAAGACTTGTCGAGGCATGGGAAAAATCGAAGAAATCGAGAATAGAGAGAGAGAGAGAGAGAGGGAGGAAAGAAAGAAAGAAAGAAAGAAAGAAAGAAAGAAAGAAAGAAAGATGCGAGACTCGTAAAATTGCCGCTCCATCGGAAATTCAACGTTTACAAGACTGGTTCGTAGTGGTTAAAGAATAAAAGAAAAAAAAAGAAAAAAAAAAAGAAAAAAAGAACACTTTTTTTCTGCGAAGCGTGTGATTCTCTCGAACGATTTTCGCTTCTCGAAATCCACATATTCCTACCGGTAAGTTTAGTTCGTTCTTCCTTTCCCACTTCTCAGTTCAGTTTTGTCTTTAAATCGCTTAAGTCTTTTTTTTTCTTCTTTTTCGTTTTCTTCGTCGGTGTAGACCGAAGACTTAAATACTTTAAAGATTCGAATTTTTCGACGGAAATGACATCGTTCGAGAGTAGAGGACGCTTCAAAGTTCCATGATTGGCTACGTGGTATTCAAAAGCGATACACCATTCTTAACGTTTAAGGCTTGTACGAAATTCTTCTATCGGACTCGGTGCGTTTGTCTGTCAGGGTAAGCTCGTTGACGGGAATATTTCTGTATCGATGTACGCGAAATCCACGAGGCGAAACACGGCCGTGCGTCGTGCGAAAGCATGATCGCGAGAGATCGTAACGCTCCAGCGTATCAAAGACATTCCTCTGGAGGTTCGTTTTCGATTGTTAATTTTCTAATTCGCTCGAACTCGCCGCAACTGATTTTTATACAACGTCTTTTTTTCAGTTTCAAACTCTCGTGGAGATTGAAATTTTTGTTAAAGGTGATGATACGGTACGATAAAAAAAAAATCGAGTGTACTAAATTTGGTCAGAACGCGATGAAAAGTCAGACGCGTAAAAGAAATAAGATAAAACTCGTGCAAGAGTTCTTCTCGAAGAGCAATCGTAACGACGCACCGGCGATGATTTCCCTTCGAACTAACGCGCATTCGATGTATAATGCAATATATATACACGCAATTAATCGTATTAAAATCGTAACTGTAATCGTTATTCGCTGTTTCGATCGTGTTAGAGGTACGACGAGACCACACGTTCCTAGATCGCACGTGCAACCTTCTTCAAAATAATCGCCCTCTCCGCGAGTGGAGAGGAAGAAGTGTTTGCCCGAGCGTTTCTAAGAAGGCGAGACTCATGCATACATAAATCGTAGATTATCCTTTGCTCGTAGGAATTAAATATTCGATCGGATGCTATCTCCCATTTTTTTTTTTTTTTCGTGTAGCTTGTGAATAACTGGAGGAACCTCGGCGCGTTCACGTCGCGATAAATCGATCGACGTTTGAAAAGAAAAAAAAAAAAGAAAGAAAGAAAGAAAGAATCGATTGTTTCGAATCGAGCAAAAAGATGAATTGTATTCTTGAAAGAAGTAAGAAAGGAAACGACTTGAACACGCCGCGGTGGATTAGTGATCTCGAATGAGTGGCGAATGAGTGCGAGAAACGAAAGGATCTCTGAACCTATCACTGAAATTTGCAGCCCGCCAGGAATAGAAGAAAAAATGAAAGAGGAAAGACTTTGTGTACATGTTGGCTCGCCAAAGTATTCCAACAATTTGCTCGTATCGTGCGTGTTACGCATTCGTTTTCGGGGTCATATCTCGATCAAATTTGAAACCAAATTGGAGGTAATATGAGAATGTATGTTGTAAGATATCTATATTGTTAACCATCGTACATCGCGTAGCATCCCTCTTGAAAATTCGAACAATTCGTGTATTTCACAGTGAAAACTTTTCAACATTTGTATCAGTGAGAATCGTCGGTAACTGACGATCGTTATCGACGAGAATTTAAAATTTTTCGCGAACCAATAGAGGTAGGGATATTTTTATGGTTCCGTGTATTCAGTAAAAAATTGGAAATTTCCAGCATGTATTATTGTCTGAATATTGATTGGATACTTTTCTGATCTCTGCGAAATACCTACATACTCGTACCTCTGAATATCCAGATCTGTTTCGGATATGGCCAGTAGAATGTAATAAAACAGAGAATTTCAAAACAATTGTAGAATGTAATAAAACAATAAAAATTTCAAAATGTATCGTACACGTATAATAAATATAGCCGGCAAGGATTGGAATACTCTCGCAAGCCCGTGTACATCTATAGCAAAGCTTCGTTGACGAAATCCGGAAGCCCTTGTGCGAACGAACGAGCCGGCAGGCCATGCTATAGCTTTCCCTTCCGTTCCACCGCGTTGCACATCTTTTTTTTTTTTTCGACACGGGAGAACAAAGAGAGAGAAAGAGAGAGAGAGAATGATAGAAAGAGATAGAAAGAAAGGACGCGAAGGGAAACGAGCGCCCGCCGTCTCCGCGTTGGTCGTCGACCACGAGAAGAAAGATCGACTCGAGCCACTTTGCGCAAAACGGCTCCTCCCCCTCTGTTTCACGAGTGACGATCATTGCATTACAAATGAAGAGAACGCCGGAACAAAGAGAAGGAGAGACACGAGGAGGAGAACGTGGAAGAGCCCACGGAGCTGGAAAACAGAGGAGAAAAGAAGGATACGCGTCGTCCCTTTTATTTTGAATCGTTGCTCCGCCAGGAGGATTCATCGATCCTTCCTCGACACTATTTAATTTAATTGGCAGACGTCTCGAGTGCTGTGTAAATGAGAAAAAAATAAAAAAAAAAGGAAAGAAAAAGAAAAAAGAGAAGAAAAGAAAAGAAACGAAGAGGAAGAAGCCAAGGGAACAGAGAATAGCTGTTTTCCTTTTTATCGCGTAGAACGGAAGAAGCGAAGAAGCAGAGGGAAAAAAAAGGGCGGGGGGGAGGCCGACAGAAGAGGAGATTCGCCCGTTTATATACGGGCGGGACAATGAATAAAAGAAAAGATCGCCGGGTTCTCGCGATTGTGCGCTTTTAATTGAACGGGGGAGGGCACGTCCTCTTTCGCGACGATGATGGCCATCCTCGTTCCTCGTGGTCGGTCACGGGCAACGGCGGAGCGTTTCGTTTGACTGTCGACCTTTGGCTGTCTTCCGCTCGATGAATTCACGGCTATTTCACCGATACATATATACATATGTATTCGAGTGGTTCGATGGAAATCGACGATTTGAAAAAGAAGGAGAAAAAAGGAAAGAAAAGGGCCGCCATCGGGCATCGATTGATTGATAAAGTCGTTTCGTCGACGACGAGGAAAAGATGCACACGACGAACCCACACGGGGTGAGATGGCTGGAAATTCGAAATGGTGGCCGAGACAGGGGCCCGAGGGTCGTCTTCTCTATACCTCCCCTATAAGAGTACAAATTTTTCTAACAAAAAGTAATAATTATATTTGCGAGCGACGAATGGAATATTGACACAACAGGAAGCAGCAACAAGAAATAAACGACGAAAGAAGAGAAAAGAAAGAGAGAAAGAAGAAACATCTTGCGCGTGCTGTTTGAAAGGATGAATTTCGGCGTGCTTGCTCGAGCGAATAAGTAACACACTGGTGTGTGTGTGTGTGTGTGTGTGTGTGTGTGAGAGAGAGAAAGTGCGGTATGCATGAGAACGTGAGAACGTGTAACGAGAAAAGAAAAGAAGAAGAAAAGAAAATGGTAATATTAAGAGGAAGAGAGTAAACGTTTAACGATGTTTTTCCTTGGTGGTAGGAATTATATTACGATCTAACGATATGAAAATTAACAAATGATTTATTATATATATTATATATATTATTATTATTATATATATATATATGGTATGTACCGTATACTTATCTAGAGTTAGTTAGGGCTCTATCTAATTTCAACGTGTTGCGTATTAAACGAGGTACGATACGTATAACATTATATTATTGTATACACTTAACGAGCATACGCATAACCTGTACGTTAACGATCTAGACTGCCATTAGCACTTAAGGCGCGGCTTCGCCCGATTTATCTCGATTTAGCCCGAATTCTCTCAGGTATTATCGCGTCCCGGGGATCGCTCGTTACGTTCGCCATGGGAACCAAGTTTCCTCGAGCCTCACGATGACCTCCGGTTCGAGGTGAAAGACATGATCTCGCAAATCAGACATACAGGATTTGGCTGTCATAACTTGAAGAACTGTCTAGAAACCAAAGTTTTCGTGTTACACAGACAAGTAAAAATCTATTAGAGTTAACATATCCGACGAAAGAACATTAATTATTATTATAAATAAAATAATTAAATTTATCATGTAAAATATTTGAAATAAATAATTAGTGGAGTTAATAAAGTTAATAAAGTAATTTCAATATCAAAAATTAAGAATAATAATCTAATCAAAAAAAGAAAAGATATTGAAAATAGTAATGAAAACTTAGAAATTGGATTAAATCCACATTCAAACGGAATTGTTTTTTTCTAAGTTTAATATTTCATTTAATGAAATTAATTTATTTAGATTAAAAATTAAACTTGAAATAATTAACATACAAAAGACTCAGAAACTGTCAGAAATTTCACAGTCGTACAAATTTATGGAAAATAATGTATCAGATGTAATGATTGTTCTCCAGAGGATAGAACAAGTAGTTCTTCAGTCGTTATTAACGAAATGTCTGCAAAATTGTCATAAAAATTTTATCATCCGGTGAAATTGGGAAATGTCCTCGCGATACGAACTCTCGAGGAAAGTGAATTCTCCTCGAGGCGGAAACGAAGCGAAAACTCGAAAAAGTTTCCACGGCGGAGAGACGTAACTCCCGGTCCCTGCGACGCGCGAAGCAAAAATTTCCAACGTTTTCGTCCGCCACGGTTGCGAAACGAAGAAAGAAACAAGAGGCAAAATGGAGGAGAACAGGTATATGGTAGCCGGTTTCGCGAAATCCTCTCGAAACGATCTATCAGGCTGATGTCTTAAGTGAGATTGGTACGGTAATGTCTCCGTATTGTACGCCAATAGAAGACGGGATAAGGAACATGCGTGCGTTGAAACAACAAGAACTCTATAGTTGTGCATGTATAGGGAGAGGCAAGAGAGCTGTTCGAGGATGAGACGAACTCAGTAATCAGTAGTTAGAATTCGGTGTATCTATATGCATGCCAGCACCCCCGCTCCGTAGGCTTTATTAGAAAACCACGAACGTTCCCGAATTTTTAATCTTGCTCCTATATCTATATACCTTGAGAAGGAGAACGCGTTCCATGCGCGTCTATAGGTGAACGTTCTTTCTATTTAGGTGTATGTGTCTCCTTTTCGCCTGCTCGACGCGCATTATTCGTCGCGAGAGAGAGAGAGAGAGAGAATCTGTAAATAAACACTTCTCAGCTGTACACGCGTAATCGTACGAAACGATGAAAAACGATAATACGAGTAATTGACAAGCAAGAACACACGTATATACATACGTAATACACACACACACACACATACACACATTTACGCATCGGTCGTTCACACGAATGCATCAGTCAACGTCTACTTCACTGACCGACGGTTTCTCTTTTTTTTTTTTTTTTTTTTTTTTTAACAAGCTGCGATTCCCTTTTTGCATCGGTGTAGTTGCAAAATCATGACTAATAATTCCGTGTGATTTGCTCGGTCGTGTACCTACTCTATTCGCTATTAGCAGCGAAACGAATGGAAACAAGAAAGAAAAACATAAAAAAAAAAAGAAACAACACGTAATTTGTCTTTTGAGCAGTCTCCTCTTCTCTATCTGGGGGAAAGAAGCAGAGCGATGAAAGCCTTCGTTCGGGCTTTTCCGGTCGAGCTCCGAAAACGCAAAATTATCCCGAATGAATCGTCGTCGCTGGAGCAGCAAGATGATCGACGATGTGTTAAACGTGTACTCTTGCTGCGTTTCATCCGCGACGAAATCGCGGCTCTTGGCTAAAAGTCGAAATGAGAAAAAAAAAACGGTTCGATCGGAACAGACGGGGCGGATAAAACTCTGCTGGTGGACTCCCCCCCCCCCCTTTGGCGAGCGGAAACGGAAGGCTCGAGGGACAGATTCCGGTTGTTCACCAGCCGAACTGCCGACCAATAAGACTCGAGGAAACATAAAACTGAATACAGCCTTCGATTTTTTCTGACGTGTTTTTCCGACGCCTTTTACAACCCCGGTTAAATCAGACTGATCTTAGCTCGTAGATGAGCTGAATGATGATAATCGTAGAAAGGAAAATATGGCGAAAACGATGGTCGTTACGGATCAAGGATCGCGCAAGAATTGAAGTGAAATTAAAAGTGAAAACTCACGGCGGAATTGTTTGAATAAAACGGGCTCGATAGACGACAAGCGTATTGATTAATTAACGCGAGGCAAAATTGCGAACGAAGGAAATCGACGAATCTGCGGCGGACAACGTCGGCCCGGCGACGGCTCCATATCCGAACGTTCAAGAATTCCTTGATAGTTCGAATATCCGTAAGAATTTACTCGAGGGCCGGGCAGACGATCGACGTCGCGCTCAAAGAGACTACGTGTACACTCGTGTATGCGAAATATATTTTTGATAAAAATCTACTCGATAGTACTTGAAGAAACAACTAAAAAAAAAAAAAAAGAAAAGAAAAGGAATAATAGAGAAAGAATTAAAGAAAAAAAAAAGGAAAAGAGTAGAAATAACGAGAGGGAGGATTTTTCGAGACGATAGCGAATATATAAAACAGTAGAAGTAGAGCGGTAGTGGTAGAAATTTACTAACGGTAGTAATAGAAGTAAAATTAGTATTAGGAGTCGTCGTCTGTCGAGCGTAATTCACGTTCTCGAGTCTTTCAAGGTCTCGAAAATTTTACGCGATAAAGAAAAAAAAAGTGAAATTGGCGAATTTTAATTAGAATGATTTACGCGTTCGACGATGTTCTTGATCCGACGACCACTTCGCGCGAATCCAGTTCGATATATTACACATATATATATTCTGTCTAAAAAAAAGTCGACTGAGCTTTCGATAAGGGAATATTCAGGTATTAACTCCTATTACACGTGGGTGGTATCCGTGTTGGCTGATTTTTTTTTTTTTTTTTTTGGAAAGGTACACAATGCAGCAGAATAGGAGCAGCGTTTTCAGGCTCGAGAAATGACGAACGTGTCTTTTCTTTTTTTTTTTTTTTTTTTACTGCCACTGGAATTGGTCTGTCATTGAGAATTTCAGGCTGCAGCGCTAACGGAATTTCCGCTTTGTATCCTATTCAGATATTTTCTAAGTAGACACTTAAGATGGACAAACTTCCACAGGGAGTGGAATTCGCAACGAATCCTATTTAGCTACGTTCAGCGATATTTATCCTTCTTACAGTCCAATTACCCTGTTTACTTCGGTACCAGAGGAACTTGTAACAATCTTAATAGAAGGTTCTTTGAAACTGATATATGTACTAATCGCGTCGTAAGTCTTAAACTTATCAAGAATTGAAATATTCAGGAAGCGAATATTGATTTTAATTCTAGTTAGTCTTTGCGAACTTCTTTGCTTTATCAAGTTTAATTTAAAAAAAGGAAACTCGCGTAACTAATTTCGCTGATTTTAATCACCTAAGGTGAATAAATTCCAAGATGATTCTTCAAGAAAGATAACAACCTGTTACGTGTAGAAATTAATTCGACATCTTTGCATTAAATTCAACGAGAAAAGCTTGTTTCCAGCAGCGAGAACGATCTCAGAAATCAGAAAAGCAATTTCTATCGGAATGATCCAAAAGTAAATTCAAATTTATCGAAAGAAAAGAAAAAAAGCACCGAATTAATTTCTACGCTTAATTGAATGGAAATTCGTTTTGAGAAGTTGGTCAGTCAGAGATTTCTGATCAGTTCGATCAATGAAACTTCCGCTTAAAGTAATTAGCAATTAAAGCACGCGCCGTTAGGGTGTCCTAAAAATCATCTTTACCGATCTCGACAGGTTCGCGGTAGCTTCAAACGTGTGGTCGTGGTCCGTCAATGTTTCAGTCAATGATTCATTGTGTGACGATTGCGAGGACACCTGGTTCTCGTTCACCGCGAATTATTCGACGATTACCGCGTCAACATTGTGTAATAACAGAAATCGTTATCCCGTGAAGCAAAAGCGTGTCACCTTTTTGCTTTCACGGCGGTGCGAGCTTTATCGTCGATCGCGATGAAGATTCAAAAAAAGAAAAAAAAGAAAAGAAGAAAAAAACGAGATAAGAAATAAAAATCGAAGAGAGGGCGTGAAACGTAAAGGAGAGCAAAGAAGAAAAAGAAAGAAAGAGGTATATGTTAGAAACAAGAGAAGCTAATTAATCTGGCGTACACAGTGAAAAGAAAAAAAGAAAAGAAAAAAAAACGTACATACACGCATAGCCGGCGACGATTTCTCTCCCGGAGGCGTTTCGCAAGCCTCGGGGCGGTTTTTTCTCAGCCGAGACACAACCCTATTATTATCATTCTATTGTTAGAGTATAAGAGTTGATATTTAAGAATTCGTATTGTAATAATTGTATGCGAACTATATTTGTTTGGTTGGCTTGAGGGCGAGAGTCTAACTCGGGTGTTATTAGATACTACGCTGTACCTTTAGCTGGCGGGCGATCGGTGACCGGTTATACTAGGATATTTGGAACCTTTTTTTCTTTCTTTCTTCTTTTTTTTTCTTTTTTTTTTTTCTTTTTTTTTTGAAGCGATCCGAAGGAAGAACGACGAGACGACTTCTGATCTCGCGAGAATCTGTAGATTTTTCTACCTTTTTCTTTTCCTTCTCGATGTGAAAGAACCGTTCTTTTCTCGTGGAAAAATTATATCTATACCGCTCTGTTTCTGCCAATAAGAGGATTGTGCTTTCTTTCACCGATGAAATCTCTCGTAGAGAAAGAAAAGGATTTGGATTCCGTTCGAGCGACGAATGACTTTCTGTGTTACATTTTTGTGATTAAGTCAACTTCTCTAGTGTAAAAGAACCGTTCTTTTCTATGGATTTTATTAGCGAAGCTTTATATATATATATATATATAAAAAAAGATATTCGAATTTCTACGTTACTTTGCACACGGGATGCGATTAAGAAATTCTTTCAACACTTACACATATATGTATATGTATATATATATATCGATGTATCGACGTACGTTTATATTTCACGATACTTTCACAAGTGCGATATCTTCCGAAGATATTATTGCCCGTAACGATTTGCTGGATCTTTTGCGACGAATAAGGCATACCAAAAAAAAAAGGAAGGAAAAAGAAAAAAAAGAAAAGTATCATCGAATCAAAGAGAGAGAGAGAGAGAGAGATACTCGTGCTTAACAATTGTATACGCTAGATACGTTCGTAAGTTTCGTATATTAAGACAGCCAAGACGAAATTTGTTGTTCCGAGTGCAAACGATGAGAAACGATGAAATAAAGAAATTTGATGAAACCTCACAGAGAGAGAAATTATCCTGACAAAAACCATCAAACACACCTTGCTCAATTGATTGTGACCGATCGATCGCGAGGATCGATCGTCTCGTGTTGCGCGGATGATCGACGGGGACGAGCAACATCTCTTCTCGTCTGTGCGAAGCGTGTAAAGATCAGCGTGCGATGGCGTTAAACGGAACGAGCGTGAAATATCGGTGAACAGGTATCGAATCGCGTAGCGTGGAAAAAGAGAGAGAGAGAGAGAGAGAGAGAGCTTGTGCAAAGGGGACGAACGTACTCTCGACGCGGAAAAGAAAAAGAAGAAGGGGTTTTCTCGAGTGGAATTGCTTCGTCGATGCGGCATTCTCCTCGACGCTGGGCGTTGGAGTCGTTCCGCGAAGAATTCGCTCGCGATTAAAGAAAAGAAGGGTCGGCGGGGAGGGGAAGGGTCGTGTAAAACCCGTCGGGAGGACGGGATTTTAAGAAAGCAGTCAGTCACAGTCGAACACGATTGAAATTGCTGGAAACGGTCGAGGATACGTTCGCTCTTCGTTTGGGAAGAAAGCGAGCAAAATAGGGGTGGAGAAGGGGGGGAGGGTTGAACCACGGGGGTTGTTTGCGCGTGAAGAGAAGAGGGAAATGAAAAGGCGGTGTGAAGAGGAGGGAAGGAGAGGAGGGGGAAAAAAAAGAAAGGAAAACGAGCGAATGAAAAACCGGTGTGCCCGCCAGCGACTTCGAGGGGGAAGATAGACGCACGAAAGAAGCGGAAAGTAACGAAGGATGATTTACGGTTGAAAAAAAGAATATATTATCGATAAGCTGTGTCGATCGAGAGAGAGAGAGAGAGAGAGCGAGCGAGAGTTAGTGCTTAATACGTGTTAGGGTCGTTTCTTCGAGGAAAAACGAATAAATCGAAAGCGAGCAAGTCTTTTGAAGTAAACGAAATATAAAAAAAAAAAAAAAATAAATGGGTAAAGAGGAGAGAAGCGAAGTGAGAAACGAGGGAGAGAGGGATGCAGAGATGACTAAAAACTCGTCTGAGAACAAAAAAAAAAAGAGAGTATCGTGGGAAACGTAAGCGTATCGGGAACGTACAAAATAAAATATAAGCGAAGGCCTATCGGACGTGCTAAAATGGTTGGGTGGGGGGGGGGGGATTGGGGAGGGATGATTTCTCGAAGGAACGACTCGCCTTTAGTCTTTTAATATTTTACTCGAGGACGTTGCCGACGGTTGGACCGACCGGCCGCTGACCCGAATTTTTCAGGGACAGATCTCGAGGGTCAAGGTCGCCGGACTGGAGGTGAAAGGAGGAAAAATCCCCATTTCCCTTCGTTTTGAACACGCCGTCGTCATCGTCGCGCTAAATAACGAGTTCGCGTTAATTAATCGATGCTCTTAGACAGAGCGGAGGACACGGTCAATATGGTCCTGGCAGTTTTAATTTCGGGCTCAACGCGTTGTCCCTCTCGCTTGTTTCACCCACCCTCTCCTGGTATCGAGCATTCGGATATTACTTTTTCCTTCTCCGATCGTTTCCTTTATTCTTTCCTTCTCCTCTCCCTTGACAATTCAATCGTATTATTGCTATTATTTTTTTCCGTTCTCGTTCCGTCAACCGGTAACTGCACATTGTGTTTTCCGATCGATGAAAGGGCGAAAAGGCGGAGACCCAGCGAGAGGGACGTCGACGAAGTACGACGCTTTAAAGAAGTACGCCCGGTAAGCATTAAGACGAAACGTATCGTGGAATTACGCGCGCGCGTAGCGCCTAGGTTTAGAGGAAATAAATAAACGCGAAAGAAGAAAAAAAAAGCATCGGAGAGCGAGAGAGTGAGAGAGAGAGAGAGAGAGAATTATGAGGGATGCGCGAGATGAGATTAATGGATTATGCGAAGAGAGCTGAAAAGAAAAACGAAAGAAATTTTCGCGAAACCGCAATTTATTGAGAAGAGAAAATTGAAAAAAAGTCATTAAAAAAAGAAGATGAAAGAAAAAAAAAACGCAGATAGCACACATAAAAGTAAAACGAAAAAAGGAAACAAAAATCGTGTGGTGAGACGCGACAATTTGTAATTATCAATTGGAATTCGGGTGAGAACGGACAACAAACAAAGCGAAAGAAAATGATGCAAAAAGAAAAAAAAATCGACGGAAACAAAAAAAAGAAAAAAAAAGGGGGAATATTAATTAGCGTGTGCGGATCGAGCTTTATACCGCTTTTTATATGTTTAGTAATGGAATACCTTACATTAAAGAGTAAATGAACAAAAAAAAAAAAATAAATAATAATAATGATAATGATAATGATAATGGTAATACAACAGGAAAAAACAACCTACGCAAACCTACTATGTAATTGACTATTCTCTATATGCGAAATACATATACATAATATATATATATAAATAAATATAGATATATATATATATTATAATGATTATATATATTATAATTATTACGCTATGAGAATACGAGTATGGATGATTTTAAGGAAAGTATACATATTATATTAATAAGCATTTTTTAATGCCATTGTCCTAAAGATAATGGTGAAATGAAATGAAAAAAAAAAAAATCACTGAAATCCTGTGTGTTGCATTATTTTCTCCACCACCAGTGTCCACCTTGAGTGTCCAAATCTTCATTCGGTTCGTTTCCCCGCATTCCTCTCGAATCCAACATGTGTCGGTCGTCGGTCCTGTGCATTAACTCTTCAGTCCTGAAGGTGCATTTTTCACTCTTTGAGTTTCACGTTGCGATGTTATCGACATTCTCGACGGGCGTAAACTCGATCAAGCTTATACGCCGTTCCGCTCGGTTGGTCTCTTAACGTTGGCGGCAACGCAGCTGGTGAAACGTGTCAGAGAAGGGGGATGAAGAGGAGAACGACGCGAGAATCACGGTTAAAAAACCGCGATGCCTGGTGTGTGGTGTGGTGTGTATGTGTGTGTCTATAATTGGCCGCCAGTTAATTACACGCCACGTCGCGCGTCATATAAACGAAAATCCATCCGTCACTCGGCCTGCCAGCCAACGGGGGTTGATAATAATTAAACGGTCGAGAATGACGTCGCAGAGACTGCTCTAGCGGGGGTGTTCTCGTTTGGCAGAGATAGAGAGACACGAGCCAGGAAAAGAGGACGAATGTGGAGATAGGGTAAATTGGATTAGGAGAGATTATACATTTATCTCGAGGCCGACTGCTTCTCAAAGGAAATTGCAAGGAAACGAGTGGTGGGTGAGTAATCGTAGAAATCAATCGAATAACGATAATTCGTGTAAAATATTCAGCGGTGGTATTTGGAAAGAGTGATATTAAATTAGAGAGAAGAACATTGAACTGCGAGGATGGTAATTCAGTTTGTCTTGAAGCTTCGTCGCTTCACGTTGTATCATTATATAGTTGTAATTGTTGCTCAAACTTCGAAATAGTCCTTAAAAGCTTACAGTGTGTGAGTTGTGTAATTGTTTTACTCGAAACAAGTCTGAGATCGTTTTTTCGTGTTATTTTAATTTTCACGTTTATTATTTTCTACTGTATTTCTTGTTTTTATGGCAAGACAATGTTTCGCTTGAAGTCAATAACTATCTTGCAAGTCGATCATTTGTGATACAATTAGCGAGGATGATTGAAGAAAACGATATGAGACGTGCTGCTATCACGTCAAGCGATAATTAATCTTTTGGCATTTTATGTCGTTGTTAATTTTTTTATAAGGCACAAACTATCAAAAGAATGAACCCAACATTCATTCGTTCTTCATTTTTATTTATACTAAATTTGATTAAATTCTGTTGAAAAGTATTCAACAGAATCCAATATCATTTTCTTCGTTCCATTCGTCTTTCTTTCTTATTCATTGAATTATTTACTGATTTCAAATTCTGTTGAAGAATCTGGTTATAAAGTTCTCTTGAGAAATATTTAATCGCCAGAAATATTGATTTTAATACACCAGGAAAATATCAATCGATTACCACATTTTATGTCATTGGAATAGATTGTTTTCTTTCAATTATTATTTTATTAATGTAACTAGCTATGTATTAACTATTGCTTTCTCTTTTTAATTACTGATTATATCGACTAGAAAAATGATGTTTCTGAATCGAGAGAAGCTTCTGCATTCGCACGAAAGGAGAAGCTGTTCGTCGATCATATCCCCCGGGAATCGAGCACGAGGAATACAGTTTTCGTTACACATGGCTGGCCCATTAGCAACACCTGCTCAATTATACGACAGCGTCGCGTGTCTTGATCAGAGATCCATCGGCCGATCGGTGACGTGGAACCATCCTATCATCTCCCCTTCGCTCCCCCCTTGGGAATTTCGCAGCTCGTTCTAATCCTTGATGGGGCACCAAAGCTGTTTGGATCGTGGAGGGACGCAAACTTTGGATCCTCTTTAGGTGTCGACTTTCTTTCCCAGGGGAGATGACAAATTCTTGAAAAACGTCCAACTAAAATTGAATCTGTTTTCGATCGGCATCCTGCTCCTCGGTGGATTTCAATGTGCATTGATGGTGATGGAAAACTAATGGAAAACGAATGGCTTTTCTTTTACGAGATTGCATCGTACAAGGAGAATACAATAAATCACATTTCCCAATTTTCGAGAGAGAAGTTTCGAAAAATTCAGTATGCCATTAATCTTGCTGAATACGTTGATTCCGTGATGAAGTGAAATCTATATTTTTCTTTTATAATTTTAAAGATGTCGATTGTTGTAATGTTAAAATAAATTGATTAGCCAATATAACTCTTTCATTTACAAGTCACCAATTTTTTTTTAAATATATTTCATTTCAACTTGCAAAATTAAAATTCGTCAAATTTGCTCTTATTGAACTTGAATTTTGTCAGTCACACATTTCTCGTCAATAAATTCTACGAAATTTACATAATTACACTTTTAGTTACTTTGTATTAGAATATTTCTTTAGCTACAAAGTGATACATTGAAACACGAAAGATGCATTTGCCACGTTTCTTTCTCGTGATCTATAAATAAGGTGCTGGGGCGTTATTATCCATCGTCCCCATGAACGACGAGCTTGTATTTTACCCGAAACGGCCGCCGGCTAATTGCCCGTCGGTTACCGAGCTTTCGCGTGCGATAAATTTTTTGATCCATCGTCCATTAAGGGTGAGCCATTACGCTCGTAAAACGTTCACTGGCAAATAGCCTCTTTCGATCGATCCTTGATGCATGGGCTTTCTTAGTCCTCCATTGCTGATCGAAACGCGTCTTCCATTCACAATGTGCGAACTTTGCTTACAGCGGGCCGATTAATTTCAGAGCATTCTTCCTCGGATAATCTTCTTTAATTTCTTGCAGTCTTCGAAATCGGGGAAAAATTTTAGGTTTGACACACTAGACCTACTAATGATCAAAAATGGTAAAAATCGTGTCAGAGAAATTGGAATGTAAGAAACGGGGGGAAAGTTTATGATACGACAAAGAACAGAAACTTTTATACTATTCCACAAGAATTCATTCAAATCTGTGAAAACGCGACATTGTAAATCTGCAAAATTAACGTGAACAAAATTATAGATCGGTCATTTTGATTAGTTTTAAAGTAGAGAAAACCACAAGAAAAAATGGAACTTTGAGATATTTCAACGCGATTGAAATTGCTTATTTATGCCAACTATGAGTTGGCAAATCTTATGATAAAAAAAAAGAAGCACTTTTTAGTATCATTTTATTTGTCAGGGTCAAAGAAAGATACTTAAACATAACTGGGATCGCTATTTTCTGAGAAATTGACGAATCCGAGACCTAAGATACAAGACGAAGCACACGATATTATTTTAAGGAAGACTGAGAAAGATCTCGATATTTAAAAATCAGGTAACTATAGGCGTTAGGACGTTAATGAATCTTAAATGTGAAGATCGAATTTTCTACCATATATTCTACCGACACCAAAGGGGGGAAGAAGTTGGCAAAGCCAACGCCAACTTTCAAACAAATCGGTGGAAGTAAGCGGAAGAGTTCGATCGTAGCTCGATCAAAAGTTAATGGACAAATTTAATTTCTCGGGCCATTGCTTGCGAGTCGTGGCCGTTATCGGCCGCGCACTGCGCCGTCTGCTCGCTCGGTCGAAACGCGACCGGCGTGCATCGAGGAAGCAGAAATTGGAGATGGAGGAGGAAGAGGAGGAGGCAGAGGGGAGGCAGGTACGTTGATAAAAGTATCCAGCCAGTCGGGGAGAAGGGGCAGGGGATTATAAATTGGCTACTTTGTGTCGCGGTTATTGGGGAGGCCAAATTGCGAACGACCATCCATCCATTTCCTAGAGCTGGCCGTCTCTCGTCTCGTCTGGCCCTCGGACTCGATCCTCTCTCGTCTCGTTCCAGATCGTTTTCAGTTTTTGCCTTCACCTTTCTCCTCTCCGTCTCTGTTTTCCTCGTGGGAAAATGTTGCTAACGGGCCGGAAACTTTGTTAGGAACTGCGATTTTTAGCCCGAGAGGACAGCCATGAACCGAGAGAACAATCTCGGTGGAGATAATACTTTTAAATCGCTCCACCTTCAGGTTCCACCATCGAAGCTATTCCAGAAACTTCAGCATTTTCACGATTTATCGTCTTTGAATGGTTGTTCGAACGGTCCGAAGGAATTTTCTTTTTTTTTTCTTTTTAATGGGTCTAAAAGATCGTTGCGAGGGTGAGCAAGCGAACGTTATTGGATCTTGTTGACTACCCTTATTGCCGACGTTCGCGCCGCAGTCAGCGGTAAATGTGTCAGGAACGGTCTCCTTACGTTATCGGTCGCAGGTGGCAAACGATCTCGCTTGATTTCCTGGCTTTCTTGAATATTTATGGCGGCGCAAGGTCAAACTCCGTTTGGACCGCAGCCATCCGGCCGACTGTCCCCTAAACTACGCCCCCCCGAATGGGGTGTCGCGAACGTATCTGGGTTAGGGTGCTGTTCTACATCGACCACCGCGGTCACTTTTCTCTCCGCGAACTTTCGTCCGATAGACGTCTCTTCAGATCATAATTTCGCAAAATTAATTTTACCCGAGGGTTGATTATCGATTCATGCTAAACACATTGGCAAATATATTTTAAAATTTAATCAAATCACTTTCACTTCATTATTGCAACAATGGCTTCGATGATCTTTTAGTTTTCAATATGTACATTTTTGGCCAATTACTTGATGGTCTCTCGATAGATGTATTTAACGAATTGAAGAGACTTTTTGTTAAATATTTATCACAAAGCAACGTCCGGTTGGTATAAACTACTATTTCGAACCATGATCTGCACGAAGATGCAAAATATTCATTACAACGATGAAAAAAGGGTTTTCAATAGAAAAGACCAATGTTCAAATATTCCTTATTTTCCAACAAAACGGTTCTCTTTCTTTCTTTTAATTAGATTCCAACAGTTTATTTCGTAATATCAAATTTCCGTGATCATAGAAATACTTTTAAACTGTACGTGAAATTTCATGCAGTTGAATCTGATCAAGAGTCAAATACTGCAAGTATGCAAATATTAGGCCGTCCAAAAAATAATTTCGTATCTTTAACCAGCGAACTTCATTCTAAATCATACTGTCATTACATATTTCAAAGCTAACATTTCAACGTTCATTTTTAAGAAAAAATTCTTTTCATCCGGTGCAGTTGTTTGCTCTATAATTTTTACTGTCGTTCCATTTTCTACCCGATATTAAGACCTTCCTGCTCAAAGTCGATCGGGCGACGTGTCTCCTCGGCGATTTTTTCACGTGGGTAGCTGATGCGTTGGCATTTCGAAGCGGCGAAGCGTGTCTAGGCGAGAAGGATGATCGACGGGCCGCGGAGGATGCAGGGCGAGGGAAGAGACGTCGCAGAGAGGGTGGATTCTCGGCGGCACCCCAGGGTCCATTGACAAATTTGCCAGCGGGCAAAAAGCCTGCTTGGCATGCATCCCTTGTTCGGTCCATCGGCCATGCAAGACTGAGCCAAGGTTTGCGTGTGCGTGACGTGTGTCGTGCGTCAGCTTCTCCTCTGCGCGCCGTTCGCGTGAAATATTCCGCGTTCCTCCGATCCATCGTCGAGACACATCATCGACTTCTTTTTCTTTTTCCTTCTTTTTTTTTTCCAACGAGTCTGCTCTTTATTCTCTTCCGAAATCTTTCTTCGACTTTTTGACTTTTTTCCTTCTTTTCTCGTGTATTTCAATATTATTCTCATTTTAGTAAATAAAGATGAGGTTTCAAGGGGAACTGACGTAGGAAATCATGCACGTCGATGAAACTCGTGGAAAGGAAAGTGGTTATTATAAATGACTTGACTTTGAATTTCACGGTTAAAAAAAATTTTTTGTTTTTTCTTGTATTCTACTCGTCGCGAAGGTGAAACTTTTCCAAGGAACTTGATAGTTCTCTTGAAAAATGGCAAGAAAGTTTTTTAATCATTTAACATCGCGGACGCGTGCATGTTAACAGCGACTTTATGGTTCCGGATTAGGTTTCACTAACATTTGATTTATCGTCGTGGTATCAGTGTCAAATGATTAAGAAATTAAAAAGGATTGATAAGTAACAATTTTCACGTATTTTTCATTGAAGATATGTGCAAACGAAGCTTGTTTTTTCCAATTAGATTTCATATTTCATTTTTGTGTTTATACGAAAATATTACTAAATGATATACGAAATTCATGGTGTTAAACTGTGATTACTCGATATTTGAATGTTATGATTAGTCTGGAGATTTTTTGGGAAATTTAAGGATGCAAAAATCCATCGCAGAAATGCACGTAATAATTAAGACTGTATACATTTATTATAATAAATTATTTGTAATATTTAATGAACGAGACTAATTTCTATGACGGGCTGAAATTCTTTAGCAACGTTCCTGAAAAGTATCAAAGCTGCGTAAGCATTCGCAATTTAGTCATAATTAATCACAGTGAAATGTGTGAAAACTTCTTGTTAATTAATACTCTAAATCAATTGAAATATTTTTCCCAATACCTAACAATGTGAACGCGCTTTTCAATCCTTTCTAATTACGTTCTTTCTTGCCTCTGTCAGCAATCTATCAAATCGATCAACCGTTTCGAAAGACGTGCTCGATTCGTTTCGCGTTTTCTGCGCGACGTATATTTTGAATAAACATCGTATAACGAGACTCGAGAGAGATTCCACGGAAAGCAAGAGATTCAAAGCAACCCCCCGCCCCTCTTCGCCGCTGTTGTGCTCGTTCCTTTTAATGGGACACTCGAGGAATTTTTATTAGCCGAGACGAGTCGCAGACTGTGACTAATAAGCCGATCCCCGTGCCAATCGAATCTCGTTTCCCTTCCCTGGGAAAATGCACTCGTTAATCTGCCAAGCGAACTAGACGGATTAAATCGTAGCGAGAGAGACACGCGAGGGGTTGGAAAATTTAAGATGGTCGTCACGCTGGCCTGGAAACTCGTTGCCCTAGCTACCTTGTCCGCGCTGTTTACGCGCTATTCCGACCCTTGTCTCGGGGATCGCTAATTAGTTATCGACCCCTGGCACAGCTAGACGCAGCCGTAGGCTACGATCGTCTCCTCTCGAATTCGTTCCGCGATATCAACGCGCCTCGGAATGCCGTCTAGTGATCAGACTGATACCGAAACAACTTTACCGATATCGATCAGCAAATTATGGTATACCGATATCGAATATCACTTACAAGATCAGAAGACGTCGATATCCGATTTAGGTATCTCCAGCTGCTCACGGAAGAGAGAACTGTTGTGAACATTTCTAAGAACTTTTTATACGTTCTAGCATTTTGAAATTTCATCGACACTGGTGACACGTGGTACATATATGTCAGGATTATAATTGTTTGAAATAAATTGAAATTTTATTGACACTAATACCAGAATTACATTCAAGTCGAGCTTGAAACAAATATTTAATGCAAGTACATGTTTCACGTCACAATTGATAGGTCTTAATATTCAGTGGACATTTTTTGCTGAATATAATTTACAACAAATTTCTATATTTCCAGATTGGCTTCAAATTTTACTAAATAATTATCTCTCATTACGTCTAATGAAATTTCTAGATGTTCTGTATATTACGTGCAACACATATATGAAGATTTTTCTGTGTTAAGACTTTGAACACTTTCGTGAGCCACAGTACACTATATACATAAAGGTATCGTAATTCTCTTCAGATCACTTTGTTCGATCAATATAATGTAATTCCTTTCAGTTAAATGAGTATATAGAATTTCAAAAGTCTAATGTCTGCATCCAGTTCAAAGCATTAAATAAATATCCAAATATCTAGCAGTTTAAAGTATTAAATATCAGAACCTTTGTTAAGCAGAGATATTAATATTTTCGTGAGTTCATTCATTGATATCGATTCAAGGTGCACCATTATCAATAATTATTACCAAATACATATCGGCGCTTTCCGAACATTTTAGTATCGAATTAATTGAATATCATCAGTAATATCAATAATATTCCGATTATTAACGCCATCATCTTATTATTCAACTGTTTTTTTTTTTTCATAACAAGGCTAGTTCAATCGATTCTGTCGAGCTTCTCCAGTAATTACAGCTGGAAACTAATTTCTGTAGTCAACGCTCGTGTCTGGAATGTGAGCAAAAAAAAAAAAAAAGAAGGAACTGGTATTTCCAGAAGAAAATGTTTCGAGAAGAAGTTGAATCGTTTCGTTCGCGAAAAACATGGTTCACCAGGCGAACTGGATGCTACTTCTGGCTATCAATTACAGTTTTACAGACTGTCAACGTGACGGAACTTCCGTCTGGTAAACTGAGATTTCCCTTCTGGCTGAAATCCGCCAGACTCGTGAAAAGTTTCGGGATAAAACTTCCACAATCCGTGGAAAACACGGTGCTTGGACTTCTGTTTGTTTTTGTTACGGACGTGCTGCATCTCAGGATAATCCAAATATTAGGATGTAATGTAGGAATATCCGTCGCAACGATTCTCTAAATCTTCTTTTTTTTTTTTTTTTTAATATAACATCCTTACATACTTCGCGGCGTATTTTAAATTTTCCCGAAATTTTAACAATCCAGTCTCGTCACTGTGTTAATGAAACATTCTGCGAGCTTGTATTTTCTAGAATTTAACGAATTATTCGAAAATCCAAGAGTCAAAGTTTTTGAAAAATCTTCCATCGTATGAATTTTCGGAATCTTCTTTTTTTTGAGTAAGTGTTTCCATGTTTTTAAATGTATCATCTTTTTCCTTTTCGAAATTTTCTCTGAAATTTAAAAACTCCAGTTTCGTTACAGTATTATATATAGTGAAATAATTTCCGAATCTTCTTCTTTCAATAAGTGTATGTAATAATTTCCATGTTCTTAAATGTAACATCTTCATCGTTCGCGAATTTTTTCAGATTTCTCTGAAATTTTAAAAATCCAGTCCCGTTACAGTATTATGTATAAGTGAAATAATTTATCGAATCGTTCAAAAATTCAAGAAAGAGTCAAAAGTTTTCGAAAAATCTTCCATCGTATGAATTTTCCGAATCTATTTCATTCAATAATTGTATCCATATTCTTAAATGTAACATCTTCATCGTTCGCGAAATTTTTTCAGATTTCTCTGAAAAACTTTAACAATTCAGTTCTCCCGTTGTAATGAAATGCTTTCCCTTTGCTTTTCCTGTCTATTCTTCTTAGAATTCAACGAATTCGCCAGAAAGATAGAGAAAAGCCTCTGGAAAAAAATCTTCCATCGGGAGAATTCCCCGACGAATCCAAGGGGAATAGAATTTCCTGCGACGATCGACTCTCTCCGACTTTAATTCCACTTGCACTTTCCCCTGCTTGGTTCCCACCGGCTCTCTCTCTCTCTCTCTCTCTCTCTCTCCGTTCGACTTCTCTCCTCTCTCGTTAGCCGCGTGTATCGAGTTTGCGCTCGACATTTTCCATCGAACACTCGAAACAACCCCCCGTGTCGCGGGGGTTGTCAGTCGAGTGCCACGGTGGCTGGAACACGCGAGCTCCCACTCGAAACTCGGACAATGCCTGCTTCGATTTTGCCTCGAGCATCTCCTCTCCTCTCCTCTCCTCTCCTCGCTGCGTTCCTTTCTCAGTGTTTCGTCCTCCTTGTTACTTTCGCTTCGCAAAAAGGGAAAAGATCGTCCGCCGGAGCCGCTCATGAGCCAAGGCAACCGGCTGTATTATTTATCGAGGAAAAGTGGGTCTTCGCGAACGATTCGCTGGGAATCGTGTCCCGATTCAATGATTCAACAAGGCCTCTTCTCTGCTCCATGCAGCTGCGTCGTAGAGGGGATGTTTGTTGAATCGTATTTGTCAAGGCTCGACAAGATGGATAGAATCGACGGAGGGATTGTGCTTGGTCTGCCGCTTGGATTTTGAATCGGGGGATTTTCTGTATTTGACGGTTCTTTGTACGGTGCACTAACTCGTAAAAGTGTTTCGTTATCATTTGTACATCCGAAATTTTATTAGTCCTGTGACGTAGCTTGAAAGTTACATACCTCTATGTACTTACATTTGGAAAAAAATCTATTTTGATTCTGCTTTATTGATTTCGTCGTTGCATTTCGTTGATACATTGTCAGACAAACGAATTATTTCTAACAATTTACTGATTTTCGATGTTTTAATTGCAGTGAATTATTGCAATTAATTAATCGTCTTTTTCTCCCATTAAGCGAACGAAATTTTAGGAATCAACGTTGTAATGATTGTGTTGGTTAAATATGAAATCATCCGATTTTGAAAGAGATTGTTCAAGGTCATTATTGTTAGCTGCGAGAAGATAATATTTCTAAAAAATATTTCTCTCATTTGAAATTTATCTCTTGTGTCGAACAGAAGAATTCTCGTGTTGTCACAGATAAAGATACTTAGGTGATTAGATTTACGCAAAACACCCTGTAAAAAAAAAATAATATACTGCACGAATCGGTATGAACAACATACACTGTATCAAATATATTGCATTATACAGCGAATAATTGATTGCTTAAATATTTTTACGCAAAGCATGAATTTATCACTATAACCTTGTAGTATTTACAGATTTGTTCCAAACTTAATCAATATAATTACGACGTAATTATGCTAATAAGATTTGCAAACTCTCATCCAGTAGTTTACGATAACATACTCATAATAATAATATTCACAAAATATTTCTATAGCTGTTGGAAACTCTATGCACCATCCCTTGTGTAATACATTCTGCTATTTTTAAATTCACCGAACGAAGGACGACGATTTCTTTTCAAGGTATAGCGTATTATTCGGCGAAAGTTGTGTAGTTAGTTTCTAAGCGATTTAAATCCAAGCCCACCCGCCGATGAAGTGCGAAGTTTCGACAACGAAAGGGAGAGTTTCTCTCGGAAAGTGGCTTTAGACTGCAAAGCTAGGGGAGGAAGAGGAAAGAGAGAGAGAGGTTGGAGAGTAGAGGTCGAAATTAGATTTGGCACGGGGTGGCGTTTCGTTCGGGGCAACCCCAACGAACGCGCGGGGGAACATCTTCAAAGCGGTACGAATTTCATCGTTTCGGCAAAGAGCTCTCCTCTCACCTTGAACAACCTTCGCCGGCCGGAGACCCATTGTGTAACCGGTAATTGTAGTTTGTCCGAGCAATCCATTTTGCCTTCTATTTTCACCCCTCGCCCTCGACTATCGACTATCCATGCTTGAACATGCTTTCGTTTCCATCCATCATCACACTTTTCACCTTTCTGCTTCTTCGGACGACCATTTTGGAATGCACGATTCGGAAAAAATTGATTATGTTATGTTATCGAACGAATTTGTTTATTGACGGGAATTTAATGTACGAATTATAGAATCGTAGGAATTTCTGCAATTGTTTGAAGCCTGTAGACTTTCTATGAACATCTCAAAGAAAGGTCTGAAAGCTTCCTTTATTTTGTGTTACAAACTAGAACTTTATCTTACCTTTAGAACCAAAGTATCAAAAAAATTAGACAATATATCTAATACAATTAAACGAATATAGGGTTTTATTTGCATAGAAATAAAAAGAATGTCACTCTGATGATTCTTCGAGTCTCAAACATCTATCTTATTTCGTCCTATCGAAAGGAAACGATTACAATTGACGAAGAAAAATTTGAACTGTATGCCGCAAAAAGATTTATCTATTTCATCTCATTGGAAGATGATTATAATCGATGAAACGAAACAGCATCTTTACAGAATGTACTTTCGAATGACCGTATGTCCAATAAAATTAACCCCCACTAAATCACCCGAGATAGATCATGATCCCCTTCCGTGACGAGGGAGGAAAAGGGCCACGCCAGGAATTAAGAACGGACACGGATCGTCGAAAAAAAAAAGGGCGAGCCAGTGCCACGTGTTGGAAATTGATTAAAAAAGCTGGTCGATCGGCGATCGGCCGGTTCCCGCGGGACGTCTCTTTTGTAGTAGCAAACCGAAAATTCGATTGAACGTCGCCGTTCGTTTGGATAGACGCGGTCCCTTGTCCCCTTTTCTCGGTCTCGCCAGCATCAAAGACAGAAAACCCGGAGCCTCTGGTTCGCCATCCCGTTGCTGACCGTGCCCCCCCCCTCTCTTTCAATGTTCGTCTATTTGATCTTTCTTCCTTGCCCCGAGTCGAGTGCTGCTTTTACGATCGGACGGCACCTATCGAAACATGTAAATGCGACTTAGAATCCCCTTTAGCCCCGTTTCACGCCTCGATCTCTTCTTTATTTTCGCTTTCTTTATTCGCGCAACCCTCGTTTTCGTTTGGGGCCGTGCGCGCGCTTTTTTCCACGCCGATCTGACTCGCTCGTTATAGCAGGATTACGCCGATAGCGTATTCAACACTGGAGAATAAACACGCGGATGATCGACGGACCAACATACATATAAACTGTCACGGCTGTTTCTCTGCTAGCATCGATACCTTTTTTTCTTTTTTTTTTTTTTCACTGTGAGGGACTCTGAAGACGCCGTGTATTATTGCTGAAGATCCATATTTTTCTGAAGATATTTTCTTTTCCTGCGATGGAACCATTCTCGAAAGATATACAGTGAGGAACAATGAAAAATTGTCGGTAATTTAAATCTTACATTGATGTAACATTGTGGAAAAAGGTCATACAACGATCTATTGGGTCTCTTTTTAAAGCATGAAGTGTCTTTGACGGTCATAAGTACGTTTTTTTTTTTTTTTTTTTTTTTGGAAGATGATTTTACATCACGTAGCGAGCGAGAAAGTGAGAAATACAACCGCGTGTAAAAACTTTTGAAAATTTTTTTTGTAACTTCATCCACTATGATATTCAAGATTGAAAGTTTCTCTTTACCAACGACTTCTTTAAATTCGCTGTACGATTTTTGTTCATCATTTTATTGAATTTTAAATGGTAAGGTTTCCAACAGATTTGTTAGGATTTCTTGAATTTTTGTCGTTTTTAATCTTAACATTGAAAATTCAACGAAATGTTGAGGAAAAATCGTGCAACAAATCTGCAAAAGAGATATTTGATTGTTCAAGACGGTCTTGTCACGAAAAGATTTTTTCAATGTTCTTAGAGATGTTTGAACTTTTATAATTTTATAAATGCGTATACAGCGCTTTACATTGGCGAAATTTCAAACCAATAGAAAAATGTTGCTTGACAAGTTTTCATCTGCAGATTTCATTTCTAATTTTAATTTCTCAAGTTAAAAATCAGATTGAAACAACTAACTTTGTATTTTACATGATTCCATAAAAGGTTAATAAATATTTTCTCCAATTGAATGGAAACATCCTCAAAGTTGTATTATATATTCTTTATTTCTATTTCACATCAATTTCTGACAGAATATTTGCAATATCTGCGTGCACTAAAACGACTCTACGGAGATTGTAGAATGTAGAATCACATCGACTCTATTTCGAGCTATCTATATTGACTCAGTTTTCAAGCAAAATATGACACAACTTCTCATTTTATCCAAAGTTTCCATTCGATTTAATTGATCGTAAGTAAAAATTGATGCACTCCTGTCACAGAAATTGATCGAAGCAGATTCTTACGAACGCTTCGATATAAACTTCATGAAATTCTCTGAAATCGCGTCCAAACGTTTTAAAAGAAAAATTCCTCAGGAACGCCGATGAAATATAAAAAAAAGAAAAAGAAAAAAATACACAACCCTAATATATTTCGTCGGTAACGCAGTTTAAAAAGCGCCTTAACAAATTCCTCGTGTTTGGACCGCGTTCCCGAAGGCCTCGTTCCTTCCGCGAGAATGATTCACCCTTATAAATTTCGCAATGTTTTATTCTCTCCTCGACCTCGCGCCGTTCCACGTTCCGCTGCGGATTTTTATGATATCCTCACCCCCTCCTCTTCCCCATCCACCGACCGATTCTAAAGGAAACATGTAAATACTTATGACGAACGTCGTGTATAGACGATTTCGTTTGACGACGCGTCGTTTCGCGACACACTGCGCTCTTTTCCCACACACCCCGCCACCCCGTTGTTACGGCGTAAGGGTGCAAAGATACGAGTTTCATGGCGGCCAGTTTTACGACGTCTCTTTAGAGATATTTCACTAGTCCCTTCCCCTTTCCGATCCTCCCTTTATTCGCCGAAATAAACGTTCGGTTTCCACCATCGTTTAAAGTAACATTCTCTTTCGTTTATATTTTCCTTGCCTCTTCTCTCGAGAACTAGCTTCGAATTAACTCATCGCTCGGTCGGTGGAGATGTGGTTTTATTTTTGCACGCGTTACAACGATTGTCTTCGATTCGGATCATTTTATGGAATATCATAGTTTCTGAATTACTCTTTTATCGATATATCGTACTCTTCCAGTTTTCAAGCTGTTTCCGTGACATGGACATTGAAGCGAAAAGCCTGCTAGCAAAAGCAAATAATTATTATACTTTCACTAAGATAAATATATTTATACGCATCATCTGAAAGTTGACAATTGATGTATTAATGTGACAAAGCTTTATCGACTATTCTCACAGATAACCTACGTTACATCATTACTTTCGCGTTTTGTACAGTGACAGTCAGTTCAATCGTTAACTATACTTGTACTTATATCATTTCACATTTTTTCGAAATGTAACTGATATCTGATTGAAGGAGAAGAAAAGTCAGATTCGCCGCTCAGGAACGAGCGACGAGGTAAAGAAAACTTTGAAAAAATCGTGGGAACCGTAAGAGAACAGAGATAGGGCGTCGATCGTTCTACTTTTATCACCCGTTCGAACACTTCGGGATTCATCGAACGTGCCATTCCGGCTCGTTAAAGTTTCCCAACAGTCATAATTTCGAGCCTTGCGCGAATTGGAAAGTTTCCGTAGATGCTGAGCGTGATTCGAAGCGTCTGGAGGCCATCACTGGCCCTCGTCTTCCGGCGGGGATGGGCCACAAATTTTTATGTCCGGTTCCCCTTACACGCGATATCGTATCCGCTCACGCGGATGTTCAATTGTTTTTCGTCGTTAAACGTTTGAACGTCTTCGTTCGCTCGTAAACTCGGCTCGTTCTTTCAAGTATTCGTGAAAGTTTTCGTCGAAGAATTTAAACGATCACACCGTCAATAATATTATCAATATTGGAAACGTTGACGATATTACTGATCGTATCACTGCGATCGAAATCGAAGGTTTATTTTAAATTTTAGCTTTTAACTTTTTAATTTGAATCTGAATTTTTAATTTAATACTGGAAAAAAAATATTCTTGCGTGTCTTTTAGAACCTGTTGAAATTGGAATAAATAGTCTCATCACTTTGAATAAACTATTGCTAAATTATTTTATAACTAAGAAAAGGTTGTAGCTGATCTCTTCTGAATGCTTCAGAATAATCAATCGTTTATCGTATTACCGAGTATCACGCAAATTATCAAGTTTCGATTCTCTAAATTGAAGATTAATAAATATTAATGGTTACTTAAAAAAATTGAAAATAATGTCACAAGGCAAGGACAAAACTAAATTGTTGCATTAATTAACAGACAATTCTTAGAGGCCAACATTTAAAATTAATATTTAATAATTCTGGCTCATGATTTTTAATATATAATCTATTTTGAATCGTTTCTTTTTAATTTCACACGATATTTCTCTATTAAATTTCCTTCGTATAACCTATACGTTTTGCGTGTTGCCAGTCAGATCATACGAATATCGTTCGTTTTGAATAGATTAGATCCAAACTTACGAATGAATACATTAAAGTCGAGTTCCTTAAATTGCTAGTTCCTATCTGTTCTCTAGATTTATCGACACCGCGGCGCCTCACCAAAATGGAACAACTTAAATTCCACCGCTGCAACTTACTTCCAGACGCAACGACGACTTTTATCTTCGTTCTTTCAAACAGATTACTGAAATACAAAGAAAAATAAAAAGAAGAAGAAGAAGAAGAAGAAGATTCTCTGGCAAGTTTTATCGCGTTCCATAAAGCGGAGACTCTTCTCGGAGGCAATGTGAAAGAGGCGAGCGAGCCTCCGCGATTCGTCTACGAAAATGGCACCCTTGAAATCCACGATCTTCCCATTGATATTCCTACCGTTTTTCTTTGTTCTTCGTGCGGGATCAGCGAAATCTCGCCGGATCGTTTATCGCGCGTAACGCGACATTGTGACTTTGACGAACGGAAACTCGAGTCTTCGACTTCGAGAAAGGTACGATCGACCCCGAGGGTTGTCGCTTAACGATCCTAGTTAACAGTCGAAGAAAACTAAAAGAGAAGTGGATGGGCCATTTTTGGTTTGTCGGTGATATCTCTCCTTCTCACAGATTTTTTATTATTCCTCGTATTTTTTTCTTTTTTTTTTTTTAAATTATCGTTATGATATATCATTTCGTTTGAGTGTCATAAATTTGATGGTTGGCTCCTATTCTTTCCACGTTTCTTTGTAAATATCTCTCTCTAATTTCTTTATAAATCAATTTCACATTTTCGTGAAATTTAAAAATGGTATTTGTTACACTGTTTCCACGCGTTAATAATAATTGCACCTGTCACTCTATTTTAGAAAATTACAAATCATCTCCAAAGCTATATGTTTTCTTTTAAACTTAAAATTGTGCATTAATTAATAATATTAACATTGACCTAATAATAACCTGAAGAATATTAAATTTATCCCGCTTTCATTATTTCATATATTTTTCCATATTTTCGTATCTTTCGTATTTCCCTTAAATTCCTAAAACTCCGTGATCTACTCACAAATCACGATTAAACCTTCGAAATTCTCAAGCTTCTTCCAAAAGTTCTACGTTTCGAGGAGCGATCGTTTAACAATAGTTTAAATCTTACGCATTGACGCTGTTGTTGGTCTCATTTAATCTTTACGGATACAGGGAGGAATTCTCTCCTCGCCGCGTGATACAGGGATGCTGCAGGGTGCTGGAGGGATGAATAATGCAGAATAAAATATGTAACATCGCCGGAGGGCGAATGGGTGAATAACGGCTGCTCGAAATACAGCGACCAGGGTGAGTGGTCAAAGGAAGGTGAAGCTCGATCGACTTGGTTCGAGGCGTTTGTATCGGTTGTTTCTAGACGCGTTAGTCTCTTCTCTATAAGAGAAACACCAAGGAATTTGGAATTCCGTTCCGCAAGATCGTATTGCATTCAAAGGATTTTTTTTACGAGCGCCACGCGATCGTTTCTCGTTTTATAAAAGTTACATGAGAGAGAGAGAGAGAGAGAGAGAGAGAGATCGTGCAGGATGGAAGAGTGGAATTTCAAATTCTGTGATTATGCAGCCGGCGGCGGATGTAAGGGTGTCGTTACTGCCCTTCGAGGACCAAAGGGGGATGGCGACTCGCCCTCAGGGCAAAAATATACATTTTCAAATCGATTACTATTCAGGGGATTTCAGTTCGGCAGTTCGCCGTGATTAATAGGCTACTCGTAATTTCACGCAGTGGCCATTAATTGCCGTGGGCAATTTGAATCTTTGATTGTTGGGACACTTTTCTTACGAAAGTAGATTTAAGGTTGAGGCATTTATATGTATGTATTATGGTTGAAAATGCAAGATTTTATTTCACGAGGTACGCCTTAGTGCAAGGAAAGACAGAAAAATTATTTGGTTACCTCATTGAATTTTTTATGCAAGCCTAAAATAATCTTATCATTGACTCAACTAGCTCTTTCATGATATTATTCAAATCATTAATTCCTAATTCCTTTTTGTTACTTAATTTAAAATATACAATATTTCTTTTTTTATTTTTATAGAAGAATTCTTATATTATACGTGCAATAAAATTTGATTATTCTGTGCGATGTTGAGATCTTACAACTTAGTTGAGTTAAACAACACCCGATTTTATCCTAACCGATGATATTGCTATTTTATATTTTTTTGTTTATTGAAAATGTAACTACTTTATAATCTGAAACTTCAACCAACAATAATTAGACTGAGGGACTTTTATGCACTTATACGAAATTTAAAGACACAGAAACGCATGCAATGCGCGCAACACATGGAAACATATTTACTTATGACACACACATATATGAAACAGAATCTCTGTCCCACTTTTTAAATCGTCTAATCACAAAACTATAAACTCGCGTAAAAATAATAGTAATAATTCTCGAGTTTTAATGAGCTATAATTATTCACGTTTACTGAAGCCTCTTCAAGCGTCCTAATACTTCTGAAGAGGGTTGTAGCCGAGCAACGGTAGCCGAGGGCCAGTGGCCAGTTCGAGGGTCCAAAATCGATTATTATTCATGCTCGTTCGCGTTGATTAATGGTCGACGCCTCTCTCTCACTCGAAACAGTTGAAGCAGATTCAGAGTAAGTAGAGAGAGCGGGTGCGCGCCAAAGAGAGAGAGAGAGAGAGGGCGGATCTCCTGACCCGTTCTAAACGGAAGTCCGGAGAGCTGTCGCGTTGCGAGACAGCCTCGTGCCACCAAGACATTGAATTAATCGTCATTAGGCTTCCTGCGTCGACTGACTACGATGTCAGTCCTTGGAACAGGGCTGCTGTCACCCCTCTGGTCATTAATAACGTCTCTTTCCCGCGAAGGATTGTCCGACCTGAGATTCCAGCTTCGAGTCTATCGACTTTCGAAGACTCTTAATTCGTCGTCGTTTGATTTTCATTTTGCTCTTTCCGTGGAATCTCAAGCGGGAGAGCGGATTCTCGAGGGTTCGGCCGAAGTCAAGGTCGTGATTGGTTTCGATTCACCGATCGACGGATGAAAATTGCCGCCGGTGAAAGTTGGTCTCCGAGGCCCGCTGCCTTTGTCTCTTTCCTTTTTTGTTCGAGTTCTGCCTCCTCTGTTTTACTTTGAACGGTTGCATTAAGAAGCAATGCCGTGATCTTTCTTCGTGGAGTTTTCAAGTCGAATTTCACAACTCGAGTCGTGAAATATCGAAGACACCGAAACATATACAGATTGCTAAAACTAAAATTACAAGAATGTGAAAGAGAAAGAGAGAGAGAGAGGGAAAGAGAAGCCTGTAAGAAGAAATACACGGATTCGTAAGTATACAAAATACCCAAAGGAACAGAATTGTAGATCAGCTCGTTCATTCTAACGAAAAAGAAAGTCCATAAACGTAGATTCTAAAGTCTTATGATTTAATTTCAAGTCTTAGAATCCTGTAACTAAATCGCTGTACTAAAAATTCATCGTCCAAAAAGTTCTGATCATTCAGAAACTTTCCCCTTTTGGCGAGATTATCGTTGAAAAATTTTAATTCGTCTAACGAAAAAGAAAGTCCATGAACGTAGATTCTAAAGTCTTGTAATTTAATTTCAAATCCTAGAATCCTGTAACTAAATCGCTGCACTAAAAATTCACCGTTCAAAAAGTTCTGATCATTCAGAAACTTTCCCCTTTTGGCGAGATTGCCGCTGAAAAATTTTAATTCGTCGTAGGGTGATACCTTAATGGTTTCTTACGAGTATAATTGAAAACTATTTGCAGTGACGTGCACGCGCATAATTCCGACGATTATTAATATTCGCGTAATTATTATCACAATCGTTGGCTTTTCTCTGCGTCAATTTCGGCGGGAGGAGGGTGAGTCCTCGCCGGGATCCGAGTATTTAATGAAGCAGCCCTTACATAGGTCGCTCCCAGGGGAGAGGGGGGAGAGGTCTTGTCGTTTCCGTCGTTATTACGGCGCAGTCTGGCGTCACTGTTTATATAATTATATTTCATTCTCCGGAGATACAAGCCTCTGCTTGTAGTTACGTAAGCCGATCGTGCACGTCGTCTCGGATCAGGTTGTTTCGCATGTCAACGTCAATGTGAATTCTCCGACGATTTTCAGGAATAAATTACCAATTGGATTGGATGGATTGGATTGTTGAAACCATTAAGGCTGCAACGTTTCATTCGCAACTTTTTTCTCTCTTTTTTTTTCTTCTTTTTCAACTGTGTTATATGTTTGAATCTATTTCTCGAATCTGTTGCTGTAAACTTCGTTCAATATCTTCTTTTAATTTGAATCTAGTTAATAACAACTGTTATTTTAATTTAGTCTCAGCTTAGTTATTGATAATTATTTTAATGAATTAATTATTGATAATTAATTATTTTACAAACTGCAAGAACGTTGGATTTTCGATAGAATTTTATTAACTCGCTAGATATCATAGTGGATTAGAGTTTTAAAATTTACTTAACCGTATAAATTCATATTTTTGTAAAAAAAGGATTTTGAATCTAGACAGAGATATGTATCATTCACTAGAACTACTCGATTACCTCATTCATAATCATTATACATATTATATATTATATTATATTACATACAGTATATCATTCATATTTATAATCATCATTTCCCTCATTTTTTTTAATTCTCTCTCGAATCTTTTCAATCGATTCAATTTAATAATTTAAATTTAAATTTTATATCTTCCGTGGTTGTTCTCATAAAATAACAAAAGTGAAATGAAGCAGTCGTGGCCGAGTGGTTAAGGCGTCTGACTAGAAATCAGATTCCCTCTGGGAGCGTAGGTTCGAGTCCTACCGACTGCGATTTTCCAACGTCGTGGAATTATTTTTTTTTCACTCTTATTTTTATTTTTATCTTACCTAGAACCAAATGTAACAACATTTATATTAACCCTTTCACGACTAAGGGAAACATTTTTTTCCATTTTAAAATTGGTGATTGTCGTATTTAATTATAACTTTATCTGCATTTTTTATACAAGAATGTCTAAATAGAACGTATGTCGAACGCAATTATATAAACGAGAACGTTTAGAAACAAAAAGATGTGCAAATTGTGCTAAACTAATATATGTACTATGTGCTTCACAACCAAAAGAAATTGCTTCGCAGAATATCATAATTAGCACATCATTTTGTATAGTAATTTTATTTCATAATTTTGTATTATTTTAGTTAACATTTTGTTATAATAAACCAATAGATAAAAGACATTGCATAATAAGCCTAACCATAATTTGTGTTACTTTTATAGTCCATTGGGAAAAATATTTTCCATAAAATTCCAAAAAAATTACACATTGTTATGTATTTTTCTTATGATTTTTATTTATTTTACGTCTAAACAAACTAAAATAAACAGTTACATACTAATATTTACTCTTAGCAATCTTATGCTCGTGAAAGGATTAAATACGTACTACGAAAATTCGATTCTACGAAAACGGGAACAGCTCTGCTACAGTCTTCGAGCACTTTATTTATTTCTTTCATTATTTTGCAACGATTTTCTCGTTTGGCTGATGAAGAAATTTTCATGGAATATTTTAAGAAAACTGTTGTAAAAACACACACCAGTGACAGAGAGATCACGCGTTTTCATGAAACTTCCTTGAAATTGAAGATGTCGCCTGAAGCACGTAGCAAAGTTGTCTTCTCAGAAGTAGTTTCATACTTCTAATTTAATACATTTATTTTCAGCAAACAATGTTTCCCCTGGGGAGCTTTTCAATTTAATTTCAATTTAACATTACACTAACAACAAGTACAGTAGGACTCCGTTTATTTCAATTTATTGGTGGATAAATAATTTATGTACCTAATTGGAGTCCATCTCGACTCTACCAGTAATATATTTCGTTCACGCGATAGAAGTTCAAATTCAAATAATCGGAAAAACAAACCAAATAAAACTGGTACAAATAAGTGAAGTTCGTAGAAACGAAGTTTTACCGTGTAATCAATAGTAACCTTCTCACGCAAATCTCGTGGAGTGGACCACGAAAATCCATTGGTCCTGTGTCGGTGGCGATCATAAAACGCGCTGCGTTTCGCGGGACAAAATCATTGTTGCTCGTTAAGAGACGTAATAAAGTTGGAGAACGCGAAGGGCTGGACGTTGTAGCGACCGGCTGTTTGCCTATCTCCGCGTGTATCTCCCTTAACGACGCGAAGTCTGGTGAAACTGTGATACAGCCGCAATATTAATAGGGTATACTCTCGTATACCCGCCCCTTCCGGCTGGCCAACGTAGCCAGATCCAGCCCTAAAGACAAATCCCGAGCTAATGTTGTTAGCCGGTCCTACGGGAGCCGTGGCCTGCTCTCAGACAAACAGACAATGAGTCGAGTGGATTCGTAAAGCCCGGATAAACACTCTAATATCTGCAAGATCGGGACGTTAGATCCCTTCCTTCCGTCTCGCGTCTGTTTTCGGTTCGCTCGAGTCGCCACGTTCGTCAATTAACTCTATCTGGAGTTCGATCGATCCCGCATGATTTTAGTTTGGAACGTTCAGGGGAATGAGGGAAAGGGCTTAGAACAAGGGGAAGAGTTTGGAAGTTAATTTTTGAACAGCGGTGATCGATCAATCCTTGGATAGTGATGACGTATATATTTCTTTTTTTTTGTATATATTATATATATACATATATATATATATATATATATATATATATATATTATATACTTGATGGTATATGTATTTTTTTCTACGTACTTGGGAGCAAATTTTTATATTAATTTTTTACACATGGAATATCTTAGCTTTTTATCGATCAATCCTTGGGCACCGGGTGGTTTTACACTCGCACGCAAGACGATAGGATTTTGTCAGATTTGATAGCAAATTTTTACATTAGATCTTCCTCTTATCGAGTTTTCTGGCCTTTTCAAGTCATTTTCAAATTCAATTTTTTTTATTAACGCATGTGTATTTTACAATTATTCTCCTTCCACACGTTATAATTATTAATTAAGGGAAAGAGAAATTGTCAACGAACGTAACATCGTATCGATCACTGTTCAAGAATTAATAATCGAATCGTTGATTGCAAGCATGAAAGCTTCTTCCAGTCGTCCGTTGAGAGTTGAATTCTCAATAAACTGACACAGCACGTACTCTGGTAATCTGCACATTAAATGAAAGTCAGTATAGTTTGTAAAAATCAGCTTGACCAGCGTCGATCTCGGCGAGTAGAAATCTATCGATGACGAAACCTAGAGGAGTTCAAAGTTCACGTTGGCGGTGCGACCGATGGACGAGGGTCAATTAAACACCATTAGCGCCGCTGGATTTTGACCAATCTCCGTAACGAGACCAACGCACGGAAGATATCGAAACGGATAATACTCGCGTAAACCCCCGAGGCTGTTCTGGATCCCTGGACATCGCGTAGACCGTAATCGGATTGCTGGCTGTGTGTAGACCACGAGACGCGACCACGTTACCGTGGGACATTAATTTTTATAAGCTTTCGATATGACCCACGTGGAACGTGCAACCCCACCGAGACGTAGCAATCCTCTTTCAGGTACTCTCGCAGCAAAGATCCTTCTTTGTGCAAAGAAAATAGAATACGAGGGGTGGAAGATTTGATCGAGTCGTATTTGGTTGCTTTGACGAAGGTCGCCCTTCAACTAACTGAACGATACACATTACAACGGCATTGATGTATTCCGAGTTTTCGTTTTCTATGGTTCCTACGTGACGAAGTGAAATTTATACCGATTGTTAATTCCATACCGAGTTATTGTTTCTTTTACGTTATTATATATTCTTTTACATTATACTTATAGATTTGTAGTAGTGATAGAAAAGTATTCATATTGCTAGACGATCTTAAAATACGTTACAAGGATACTAACTATAATATTTTTTAAATTTGTCTTGGAATTTACGATATCTTTATGGAAGTCAGTCATTTTTTTTTTCTTTTTAGATTTGATACTAACAAAGAACTACCAAAGTGACCAATTTTATAGACTTTGAATAGACTTTAAAAGTAAATTCCAATTTTACAGATTTGTGACGATGGATTTTTTTTTTTGGAAATTTTAACGATTTGGGCCAAAGGTTTTTTCTCGTCTATTTTTTTTTTAAATAAAACATCAAAAGATATAACAAGAAACTAATTTTATTAATTTTAAATTGAATTTAAATAAGTCTAAACGTGATTTTTTCCCATTACGTCTTAAAAATTATCAGTTTATTTATCTTCTAATAAAATTATTTATTACGAATTTATTTTACTAGAAAATGATTGTTGGTCCACCCTACATATAAACAAAAGCTCGTGTTCTTTATTGTATATACTTTTTCCTAGCTTTCGTATTTCAATTTTTTCCGATACAAGTTTCGTAGTTCAACCACTGACTTCTAGTGTTAATCTTGTGTAATCTAATCAATAAATTAAGGACACTACAATTTATCCTCACATAAAGACTAAACGTTATCCTTCACGAAAAGAGGACGAAAGAAGACGAAGAATCTTTTTTCTTTTTTAAAGAAAGCACGAAAGTTCACGGTTTCTCCTCGCGCTAATTTCCAGCGAGAGTAGCTCGCTTTAACACTCTCGGGCAACTCCCCACGGGACGGAAGCGTCGTTTCCGCGGGAAGCAACTGCAGTTACGATTATGGGAGTTGCGTTCCCCGGTCGACGGTTCTACTTACGACATATTAGCGACTCCTGAGACGGCCGTTAGCCGGGCTCTTACAAGATAGACCGTAACATTAGTTGACGCGACGATTGCCAACCTCTGACTCCGACTTCTCTCCTTTTCTCCTCTCCTTTTCTCCTCCTTCTCGAGGCGCGATAACCGCCACGCTTCACTACGCGCGTCACTCGTTTAGATAACGTTCGATCCTCGAACGGGTGAACTGCGTCGCGTGTCGGCAGGAGACGACGCCGTTTAATTATTATTAATCAACTCTCTCGTTCTATTCTCGTGTTCTTCGGCTCCGATCAACTAATTGCGGAAACACGTCAGGCTCATTGCGATGGAGTTCATTGTTCTGTGTGATATTAGCTGTTAACTGTTGCACTGTGATCCTTGCGAATTTTCTTTTCTTTCTCTCTTTTTTTTTCTTTTTTTTTTTTCTGGTCGATGAGTAAGGGTCGTCGTCCATAATGGCCCACTGCGTGAACGACATTGAATTAGTATCGATTTATTTGTGCTTGACGGAAGCATCGTTTCGATTAAATGAACCATGTTACGTGGCTTAATGAAATGTCATGCGAGTATGATTTTTGTTAGAGTAGAGAGCATAGAGAATATTTACATACGTTGTATATTGTATGTTTATATATATTTAGAAGAAGACATTTGAATATTAAATGTTCAAACTGATAACAATTTCATGAAAAAAAAAAATATTGTACAGACTAGGTTCATTTTAGAGCTTTTTAAGTCTACTTTCAAAACGCGTGATTCATTTTATTTTTAACAATAAGATATTTAAGTGTCCGAATGTTAATGTGAGTACACCTAGATATAGAAAAATAGTACATATGCTTAAAAAATATTGATTACAGGAAATCCTGCATTTAATCTTCTTCATTGTACTATCAATTACTTTTATTTTTTCTTCTTTTTAATTAATTTAATTACGATACGATATTACATTTGGAAGGGATGGAGAATTATTTTTTTTGTTTATAATTAAAACATAATCCTCCACTTCATTTCACTTTTTAACCGTGTTCGAATTAATTAATATTATTCGTTTGAACGTGCACGATCACCAGACGAAATTTAATGAATATAAACGAATGAAAATGAATTGATCAATAAATATGCGAAAGAAATGTTCTCTGACAGTTGTAGCACTTCGTTCAAACATCAAATGCATAAATGGAGCATCTCGCTAGTACATACATACATATATAAGTTCGACTCACGCGTACACGTGACAACTTACCCCGTTAAAAGGGGGTCACGCCTTTAAATAAATAAATAAAACGTGAAGCGAACGATACACCGGCGGAGGAACATGAGGTTTCGAAGAGACGCAAACGCAGTGAGGCGAAGGGGGGGTGGAAAATTTAAAGCCTCCATCGAAGTTTCCTGCAAACGAATTCATAAACGCATTAGGGTAGCTGGTGTATTCGAAACGAGCGGAGAGCTCGCCACCTTTTCGAGGCACGCAACGTCGGCCGCATCGATCAAACGCTCTCGAGAGCCGAATAATCGCGGCAACCGGCGGGCGAATGCATCGATGCAGCCGCCATTCGTTCGCCCTCCCTTCCGTTTCCCGCCGAATATACAAAGCGAAATGGCCGTTGGGAAAGCAGCTCACGTTGTTCTCTCCTTCTCCCCGCCGCTTCTCGAGCTGGTATCGGCCGCCGCGATATTTCACCGTTATGTTTAATAATTCGCAGACGGAGAGAGCCGCTTTCGACTTTCCCACCCCTTCTTCACCCCTTCAATCTTTTTCGTCGACTTATTTCTTGCCTCGTCGAGGATGTCGTAGTTGCCATAAGTTTCGCCAGCCGTGGTGCGTGAGCTACTTCAAGTATGAAATGAACTACGTGCCCCTCTTACGAGATCTGGCTTGCAAAGTCGGGGAATATGCCTCGCAGACGAATATTTCGAATATCTGTTTTCGTGATTTTTTTTCTTTTCACTTCGCAGAAAAAGAAATTGAATTATTTCTTTCGTTTTTTTTGTTTTTTGATACTGAAATTAAAAAGCATCGAGCACTGTGGTAAATTTTGTTGTAAAAAGGACGTGCAATTGCAATTAAGCGCAACATTTTTGTTTGTTAAATATAGAGATTATAGTAATAAATTAGTAAATTCTGTTAGTAGAGATCAATAAGAATGTGTTATGTACTTTAATTTTCCATGTATCCGATCGAGTAAAATTTTATTGTACAACAGTATGAGACGAGAGAGATATCTTTATTATAACATCCATTGTTCTTCATTTATTTAAAATCCAATAATCTTCGCCTATCGTAACTTAAGTTTTCGAACGAAATGAGAATTCTTAAGTCTCTGACGATGGAACCTTGTTTTGGAAATGTATATCTACTCGTGCAATTGAAATCAAACAATCTCCTCATGACGAGTATATTCGTCAAACACCGTTAAGAGTTTAAAGCTTTCTCTAATAATGTTTCAATAATATATCTCGCTTTTTCTTCGAGTGTTCTAATACCTATCTACCAATATAATAGAAAATATTTCTTTCAATTCAATCCATCCTTGTTTATTTTCTTTCTCACTTTAGAAATATGTATCTGTTCGTGCAATTGAAATCAAACAATCTCCTCATGACGAGCATATTCGTCAAACGCCTTTAAGGGTTTAAAGCATTCCATAATAATGATAATCCCAATCTCTTATTTTCTCTTTAGTCTAACATCCCTCTACCAAAAAAGGATAATAGAAAATATTTTTTTCAATTCATCCACATGCTTGTTTATTTTTTTTTTTTTTCGTGGAGAAACGAAAGTCAGCAAGCTACACACCTGTCTCGGACTCGCAAAAACCATGAACATTTCCCAGGTGTTCCCGTCTACATGCTCAGCATTCCGGATGTATCCAGGCTGCTTGTACCCAATTTCTGTGTTGTCGGTTTATCTGTCGCCGCCGCAAAATATTCCGCCGCCCCTGCGGTTGATCCGTATTACCGGGCGCCATAAGGGGGTTCGCCTCTGGGAATACAAGTTTCGGATTCCCGTTAACAGTAGTTTTACGATCATCCGAAGAGAAAGAGAGAGAGAGAGAGAGAGAGATCAGCATCCGACTTCTATGAATATTAACCTTGGACCCTTTAACCGACCGACCTGGCCGATTACTTCATTCCCATGCGTGTAATTATCGCTGACCCCGGTCTTCGAGTCTGCTTTGCTTCGAGAGTCGTCTGTTCGATCTGATAAGGAGCAACGTCTTGAACTTTCTTGTATTTACGCATTTTTTTTTTTATTAATGGATAAATTATAATGTGTGTAATAAGTATCAAACGGAGATCATCAGGTGAATGAATCTTCTGATTCGATAATTGAAGAATTTTAATACAAGAATGTTAATGTGATTTTTAGGTTCAGAGGTATGAGTTTTTCTTAAAAGCAATTTCGTAGGAATTTATACTTTCGACGCGATCTTCAGGTTCTTACATTTCATCTTTGTGAGTTAATTCTTGTATTTAAATATGTGTAAGTTGTATTGTAAATAATAAAAAAAATAATAAGTAAATAACAAAGAGTAAGTAATAAATAAGGATCATCAGGTCAATAAATCTTCTGACTCGACGAGTGAAGAACAGTAGGCATTTTAATATGATTCTTAGGTCGAAAGAGTTCTTTTTAAAAACAATTCTGCAAAAAAATCTGCACGTTCGATTCCCCTTTTAATTTTCACGAACGAAAAGGACAAACGAGTATAACTCAATAACAATTAAACTTCCATTTTCAAACAAAAGACATTATTATTATCGTTGAAAAGATATTGCTCGTAGCAGGTTAACGTTACGAAATCTATAAAAATTACAAGAGAGTTTACGAATAAAAATTGTACGAATATTTTAGAACAGCCCCCCTCACCCTCATGAGTACAATGCTCCTTAGTAATCCAAAATATTACTACTACCCACTTACCCCATAAAAGAAAACCTCATCGTTCATGCAAGCGAGAAGCGATTTCTGCTCTCACGTGTCCCCATTATCATTACTGCCACATTTATTGCCATCCATTTAGTACTCCAACGTGGAAAATGTTACGGTATCGCGCAGTAAATAAGCTCGAACAGAGCTCGATCGAACTGAAACGAGTTGCTCGCGTTCACGGGGATAATTTACCATGGACGAGCCCTTTCTCGGTTACGGCACCATGCTATCCGTATTCATCGTGCAAAGCGCGATCCGTAGCTTCGTCTGCGACGTCGCTTTCAGCGCGCATTGTGCCGCGGCGGTCCAGAATTACGCTCGCGAGTCGGCCGGACGAATCGGCCTTTAGATCGGCAGACAACATCGGGGGAGGGCCACGCTTAATGGGAATTCGTCGACAATTTCGCGTTACGGACTTGTCTTCGTGAAACGTGACGGGAATGCTGGCGAATTTGTTTTTCCTTCGTCCGCAACCGCTCGGCTGGGAGGGTGTAAAACTGTATGGCTTGCAAAATGGATTCTTATCGTGACGGGTAATGGCTGGCAATCGTGAATTGGAGAATCGAAGGATTTTAAAGGTAGTAAATGGATTAAGCGTGTTTCAGAATAATTGAACCTATGGCGGAAACTTTTAGATTTTTCTTTCTTTGCAATTGCTCGAAAGATACGGGTGTTCTTTTTTTTTCGTGAAAATTAAGATTTAGCTCTATCCAGAGAATTATGTAAATCTATTTGTTTTAAGCATTTTAATTATTTATAAGAATATTGTCATACGTATTTGAATACGTTGAAAATGATCAAGTTTTTTTTTTTTAATTACAAGAACAATATACAATACTCCAAATGAATAATGCAAAATTTGAATGAAACAAAGAGAAAGATTCATCAATTGATTCATTGTCGCCAAGGGATCTCGAGTTTAAAATTTAATCGAGAAACGAATCCTCATGACATGTTTTAATTGTCTTGATTTTTAGAATAAATCCAGCCGTTTATAAAGATCGATGTTAAGTAAACATATTTTTGGACGTCTCACATGTATTTCCTATAAAATCAATATTTCAACATCCATAGAAATCGGTGCCAAATCTCAAAATGTTAATGTTATTTTCTCAAAAACTTTAATTCTCCTCTGCCATACTCAATTTAAACTTTTTTTGTCATTTTTCAAGAGAACTATTACGATCTATAGTTCCTCGAAAAAATTTTATCTTTCCGTGATAGCAGAATACAATAAAAAAAATTTTGTCCTTGGAATTCAAGGTCAATTTCGCGGCAGATTCTGTATTCCCATCAAATCGAAGGTGTGGAATTCATCTGTGATAGCCACGGATAAATTTTACTCAAATCCGTACTTTTCGAAGAACGATCGTTGGTTCGATCGTTTCAATTCATTTCCCCTCGGATCAAACATTCACGCACGTCATCCAACGATTTATTAAGGGTGTCGTATCATATCTACCCTTCGTCCCGTTTTGGCTGTCGTTCGTTCGCGTGTATTGATAGAAATTTAGGCGGACTTCTGAGCGAGGCTGTTGCGTGTCCCGCAATCAACTTGATGCGCGATTGTCTTGGAACGATCTCATTTATCTTCCAGTATATTCCAACAGTCGGCCTCACCGCGTTGCGAAATTAATCAGACGGCTCCAGACGCGTCTTTGTTGTCTGTCTCTCGTCAAGGCCTCTCCTTGTCTCTTCCGCGACAGATTAACAAATACGAATCGCGTCTGCTACCATGCATCCCTCCACGCGTGCCTTCCAATCATAATTTTCTTGTCATTTGACGAAACTCTCTTTCAAGTCGTGCTGCACGAAATCGTCTCGGAAAATATTTCGATCGAGCTTGTGTACCTTTTTCTTCTTTCTTTTTTTCTTCAAATTTTAGCTCGGAAGATTGAAATTCAAATAAGGATCGAAGTGGAATTTCATCGAGATTGAATGTTATTGTTGAAAATTGCGAAGAAATTCTTATTCGAAAAATTTCGTAGAGAATAGGATGTTCGTTGAATATTTAACTGCGAGATAGACTCTTATTTAGCTTAACGGTGAAATCGGCCCATCGAAGGATATAAATTTTTGCGCCTCTGCAAATCGTCAGAGATTATTCCGCGAAAATTATTTCACGTTCCGCGACGTCGAAATTGCGAGCAATCAGAGCCGCCCGGTTCCAAGAAAAAGTAGTAGCTAATGTCTTTTCCAATGAGCCATTTCGCCCCGGCTCCGTGCGACCCCTCTTCGATTAACCATCGATACAAGTCTCGCCGTCGAAGTAATCGCCGTCGAAGTTTCGGTAACGAGCCTCAGTCTAGCTGGTAATATTCCCACGGCGAGTCAAAGGGGGTTGGAGGAGCGGATACTTCAGGCGACCTGAAAGGCGAACATCCTCGTTTTCGTTTTCGTGTCGAACTCCTCTCGTTACTTTGCGTGCCAAGTTTCAACGGTGGCGGTGGGTAATGGGCTCTTTTTCCACTTTTTCCTCGATTCGGCTCGAATGGAGAGCGAATTCCTCGCAGGTGGAATGTTTGCCAAATCTCTCGTCCTCGAGGGGTTGCCGCCTCAGAGTCCGTCTCGATATCGATCCGCGCTGTCGATGCGGTTTCACGCGCTCCACTGACTGGCACGATGCTTGCCTTTTGCCACGACCGCGATAATAACGTGCGTTTTAGACGAAGCTCGAGCCAGACCCACGTCTGATTACACGTGTACACTAATCTATTTGCAGATTCGTCCGCGTGAATGACCGCCTCCGTTGCGAATCAATACGCCTTGATATTGATATTGATGAGCGGATCGATCCCGCTGTTTGATTTCGAAAGTTCCTCTTCGCGGTCCAGCGTTGCCGTGCAGCACGATCGCTTGATAAGCTGTGAAGCTCGAAGTTATTTCACTTTTATGTTTAACTGTTCAGTTCATTCGTTCGCGCGAATTTTACTCAATTGACTTAATATATAATTTTATATACACGCTTGGAAATTTGCACATCGATTGCATTGAATTCTACGTAGCTGAATTAATTTAAATAGTCGTATTTGATGAGAAGATGGATGAAAATGACCTTGGAAAAAAGACTTTCAGTGTTTGGTGATCAGGCATCGATTCCATGTATCACACAGTGTCCTAATTAAAATGTCCCACGCAATTATCTCCTAAATCTCGTTTTAGAAAAATATGTTAAGTAAAACTCGCTTTGTTTCGAGGGGGATGTTTTTTGGTTGTTGGACAAATCTTGTCTAGATGGGCGTGCTTCCGAGATTTATTTTTTCTTTTTTTTTTTAATGCATTGAAATGATTCTCATAGCTTTCATATCCGAAATTGTGACGTCTTGTGCGTCAATGTTCAATAATTGACTTGCTCTTGTTAAAATCTCGAAATCTTGTCCATCTAGACAAGATATGTGGCCAAAAGATGACCCGAAATGTCCCGGAGTTGTAAGTTTCATTTGAAACATTTTTCGCCAACGATAATTACGTTTCAAATGGAACACTCTTTACATCCGAAATATAAATTGTTATATAGCTTCAGTTAAGGTATACACTATTTTTATGCTACTTGACATTACGATTTGATTTAAGCGAATGGTGCAGCTACTTTTTGATTTAACATGACAGAGCTGAGTTCGTAATTGTGAGAGAAATTTTTGTGTAAGTTAGCGGGGAGTCAAACTGGCAACTATCATCCCCTCGAAGTAATGTCTTGATAGAGGGTTTAAAAAGAAAAACATAGATAGTTAGCGTCAAACTTCAACATGTACTGCTCATCAAAACGAGCAAAATAATTGAATAAATTTGAATTCGATTCGAAGATTTTCATTAAGAAATACATCGATTTGCATGAAATTCTGCGCGACTGTTTGTTGAACTAAACCGTTTATAAATGTTTCTGTCTATGCTCTTTCTTTCCTTTATTCTTGTTTGTATCATTATTTGTAATGTATTGTTTTCTTTTGTATAATATTCTTTTTGTAAATCTCTGCTCTTTTTCTATTCGTGTTAAAGAGCTATCGTCAAAAAATTTACATTGTTACATTGTTACATTAAGTTCAAATAATAGACACTCGCCAGCTTCTTCTATGTTCCATTATTATTTGATTGGATAGTAGACAAGGATAACAGTAGTTGATTGATTATTTCAACGTCAATTGATCCGCATAAACGAAATTGCGTACTTAAATTGTACTTATTAGTATACTAATTTCTAAATACCTACGAGCCGACATATTCTCTCACGAGAGTGAAATTTCCTCTTACAAGCGACGAATACTTATATCAATAGCTGCACGGTGATCTCACGATAACGCGACTGCGAACAGCATTCCCAAGCCGGGATAGAATTTCTTTTTAATCACGACAAAGCCAACACCGAGGCCGGCGGTATTTGCTGTGTTTCGAAGCTTGCTTTCGTGCCACCGGCGCCGTGAAAATCGTAAAAAAAAGAAATCCGACGAGAAGTTGCAGAAGGGCAACCGTGATTCCCGCAAATCGGAGTGGCTCGACGAAAATTGCAGAAGCAGAAAATGCAAATTTTCGACGGCGTGGCGTCGCGCGGAATTTCCTGCTTTATTACTTCACCCGGCAGCGAGGACTGAGACCGAGACCGAAAAAAAGAGAGAGAGAGAGAGAGAGAAGGAAAGAAAAGGAGCGAAAGGATACACGGTCCTGCGGACCTCTCTCTCTCTCTCTCATTTTTCTTTTTTTTCCTTTTTTTTCATTATTCCCGCGACGTACACTTATTCCCCGGTCTCGTGGACGTCGCGTTTTCGTTCCGACGATTGTACGCCCCGACAATGGACCGACGACTCGCGCTGAAGTTTCGATTCTGTCCCCGTCAATTTCTTCTCTCTCTCTCTCTCTCTCTCTTTCTGTAGCAGACCAGTTACTATTCTCTCTTTTACTCTCTCTCTCTCTTTTTTCTCTCGTTTTCTGTCTATCATTCACAGGAAAAAGTTTCACATCGCTGGTGAAACTTTCTCATTGTCTCGAGTTCCCTTGTTTCACGAGGCTCGGCCACGGGCTGGCCGGTTATCTCGTTCGAATTACCTGAAAACGCGCCCATCCAACGGGACGAAACATATTTTTTTCCCTGCTGCCGTGGGTCCTTTCGATCTATTGTCTCGCCGGCTCGGATGTTCCGCGGCTAGTCGACGTCGCGACGCTCGCAAGAGAAGCTTTCCTCTCGGCGCGCGGAGTCAATTTACCGAGGAATTAATTCTCCTGTCAACGAAGAGCAGTAGAAGAGGAAGAAAGCGAAAGAGAGAAAGAGAGAGAGAGAGAGAGAGACTTTCGAAAGGAGCCGGCTCGAGTGGCGTCAAAAGGAAAATGGGACGCTTTAATTGCGTCTTCCGGCTTGTTTCCGCATTGTTTTGGACCTCGATAATCGCGTTGCCTCGTCCGAGAAACTTCGTCGAGTGGGTTTATAGAGACATTTTCATCAAAGCGGATGAAGACGTTTCTATTTCGAAGACGTTATAATTTCCTGAGAATTTCAGTCGAGGAGAACAGACTTTTGGGATTTCTTGCGATGTACAGAGCGTTTCAAAGAAGTGGGCGGTATTTGCGAGATCCGATTTGAATAATTCCACAGGAGTATTTTGATAGAAATTGATAGAAATTGATATTAACCTTTTAACTGTGAATGACAAGTATACTCGTCACGAAGAAAGAGCAATGTTTTGCGTAATGACGAGCATATATATATTTGTCATGCGAGAAAAATACAAGTTGTTACTTGAATTAAATATTTTTTTTGTGGAAAATGAAACGTATTTCAGATATTTTGAGACAAGATTCGATTAATTCTTTTCACAACATTTTTTAAATATCTTCTCGATTTAGGTAAACGATAAAGTTAATCAAGTTAAACAATAAAATTATTGATTTTTCGAAAAGAAAAAACCTAGCGTTATTTCCTGCAACAGTGGCACACACACACACACACACACACACACACACTTTTAACCACTTGACCGCTAAATAGAAGCGAATTTAATTTCTATTTCTTAACAGTGACATTTAGAATCATTTTTCAACACTAGAAAAATCGAAAAATATGTATATATTCTTCCTTGATTTTGGATATATCCAAAAGCTGCTTCGAGAAAAAGGCAAGAAACAAAATTCGCGTGCGAAATGAGCGGTCTCTAAAAAACTGCAGCGATCAACAGGGTTAAAAGCGACTAAGAGTGTTAAAACATTCACAAGACGGAACGAGATTCTACTCTGCTCCAATTCATTTCTCATTGAATTGTCGAGAATCTGATTGTTAGTTAGAAAGTAGTCGCGTTACTTCTTAACACGCGCACCTACGTCGAAGATGTTGGAATTGGAGAAAGAAAATCGGATTGCTTCGTCGAGAGAGGAAGAATTCTCGCCGGGAATAACGTAACGAAAACAACATATTCCTGCCTCTCGGGAGCAGCCATCGCAAACAATGACTTTGTAACTCGTGGAGGATAGCAACGGACAGACGTAGTGTGCCCATCCCTTGGCTCACCGTTCCCAATATCTCTGGGGCGAAGTTAGCCTCGTCCCTATGCTCGCCGATGGACAATGGATCCCCCTAGTCATTATGAAGTGAGCCTCGCCTCCGTTCTCCACCGATGGCTAAATCTAATTCGACGCTTGTGCCGAAAGGGTCCACGGGCCACGAAGGGTTAGGCCAGGTTAGAACTATCGCCAGAGGATGCCGAAGGTGGATCCTCGCTGTGTTCGCATGAAATTTCCAGCCGGTTGGCTCCGGCAAACTGTGCCCGATGATATTCCGAATTGGTTAATTTATGGATGCAAGTGTTGTTTGTCTTCGGTGAAATGAAATTAGACGGAGAGAGGAATGGAGAGAACGTTGTTCTCGATACCTATAATGGAGGAATAGTAGAGATGTATATCGAGTAACTTCGGACCTTTAGTTATTGGAAAGAAAAGTTCGTCCGTGGCTATCACAGATGAATTTTTCTACAACCTTCGATTTGATGGAAATACATTTAAAAAAAAACCTGCTGTAAAATTGATTTGACTTTCAATTTCAATATCAAAAAAAATTTTTTAGTTTTTTTGCTTGCATTCTATTCTACTCATCACGAAGGTAAATCACGGGTAATGGTTCTTTTGAAAAATGGCAAAGAAGTTTCTTAATCATTTAACTCTACGGACGCGTGCGTTCTAACAACGACTTTACGGTTCTGGACGCGTGGATGTAATATTTATATTTCGAATAACGTTGACAGTTAGTTTTATCATTTGATCATTTAGACTCATACCGATGCAACTATGATAAATCAAATGTTAGCGAAACCTAATACGAACATTACGTCATATAAACAATCATAAAATCGCTGTTAGCACGCACGATGTTGACGTGACTTTAAATCTACACAAAAAAGAAAAATTGTCGATGTTTCAAATTGTTGTGGAGAATAATCAATTTGGTTTCATTTTAAAGCGTGATAATTTACATTGGTTTCATTTTAAAGCGTGACAATTTAAGGGGAAGCAAGAGTACTAGAGAATTGTCGAAATTCAAACGTCTATCGGTGAAAAATTTTTCTCGTGTCTAGATTCACCACGATCTTAACGATTGAAGTTCCGTCTTTACAATGATCTCCTAAAACTAAAGCTGTACGATTTTTTTCTCACCATTCTATTAAACTTTGAACATTAGATGGACAATGAAATGCTAAACGACCAAGGGGTTTCTTGAATTTTTGTCATTTAACTATATTCGAAGTTCAGCAGCAAGTTTTAAGAGCTCGTTGTAAAGAGAAGACTTCAATTTTCAAAATTACGATAAATACTTAGTCGTAAAAAGATCTCTTTAATATTTTTAGAAATGTTCGAATTTCACATAAGGCTTCTTGAATTTTTGTTGTGCAACCACAATATTTGTAAAGTTCGATAAAACGACGAAAGTTCTAAACTTTTCGTTACGAAAAACAGACTTCAATCATTCGGATTCCAGTGAAGTTTAATCACAAAGAGAAAAAAATTTCAAATTTTTCCAATAACATGTAAATTTTTAAACGTAGGATTTTTCGAATTTCTCTCGATTAACTGTAATAAATCAAAATTCAATAAAATGATGGAAAGAAACTGTATAGGAAGTTTTAAGGACCCGTTCTAAAGGGAAGACTTTGATCTTTCAAGATCGTGGTAAATTTAAATTTACGATGAAAATTCCTCTGCTACATTGGAGATCTTTGAATGAAGGATGTTTCAATGAGATCCAGTGGATCAATTTTTCGCGAGTCTCGACTCCATGAATCCGATATTGCTACCATAAATGTAATGGAACCGTGTGGATACGACTTCGAGGGATCGGTATGTATAGGTCGCTGGATGAAAATGTAAGCGGAGCAGGTCCGTGCGAAGGAAGAGAGAGTTTTTGGGGCGTAACGTTACTCCGTGTTACAGGCAGTCCTCCAATCAGGATTACATTACACGGTTTTATTGGTTTATATCGAGTGACTCTGGACGCAAAAGATACAGGCCTCGTATTTGCGGTAACTAATTTCGTTTCGTGTTACGTGCTCGAACTTCCGTCAGCTACTCCGATGAGATTCATAATGAAACATCGATTGAGCACGAGAACCACGTTGCAATTCTAACGACAAATATTTTCAAAAATCTTAACTCAATAAGTTAAATTGTAAGATAGAAATAAAAATTCAGTTGATAAAATCCAGTCATCTCTATCGCATGTCAGCATGGGTAAGTGCTCGAATATTTTAAAAATAAATCTCACTCTTATTTTCTTTTTCTATCTTTCAAATTATATCGTTGGTGAGTAGCAAAAAGGTCTCAAGAGATTTTATCGAGTAAAACACGTATCTATATAAAAAAAAAAAAAATCTAGCTAATGAAAATATTCAGAAGGAATGTTACATTTTTTAATAACTTCACTGAATGTAAGAAACGTCACTATATTGTTATTGAGATTCTTTTTGCGTGGACCGAACAGTAGCACTGCAAAGAGTTGCGTGATTCGAGAGATCGATTGAGCACGAGAACCGTTGCAATTCTAACGACAAAATATTTTCAAAAATCTTAACTTAATAAGTTAAATTATAAGATAGAAATAAAAATTCAGTTGATAAAATCCAGTCATCTTTATCGCATATCGGTAAGTGCTCGAATATTTTAAAAATAAATCTCGCTCTTATTTTCTCTTTCTATCTTTCAAATTTCCTACTAGTTTCAAAATCACATCATTCGAGGGTCTCAAGAGATTTTATTGAGTAAAACACGTATCTATATATAAAAAAAAAAATCTAGCTAATGAAAATATTCAGAAGGACTGTTACATTTTTTAATAACTTCGCTGAATGTAAAAAACGTCACTATATTGTTATTGAGACTCTTTTTCCGTGGACCGAACAGTAGCACTGCAAACAGAGTTGCGTGATTCGAGAGAGGGATCGAATCATTTTATTCGAAGGATGGAGAATCGTACGTCTGATAGATGAATCGTCGCAGTGGCATGGTTCGAGGGTAGCGATCTTCCTTCTCCGAACGTCTAGAAGAGTGAACGGCTGGTCCGAACGCGGCGTTCAATCTCCGCTCTCGATCCTGGTTAACCGAATGGCCTCGAGGAGCAATGTTCCCCAGATCGTCTGTACCAATTAACACCGACCGCGCTCACGAGCACACCTAACGGGCAACTCGCGCTACCAATAAACCCATCCTCGCATAAAATACGAACCGATGTCATTAATCTCAATAGCCAGTCTGAGGCTGGTAATTAACGCGGCCACCAAGACCGAGGATTGTACAATCGTGGCCAAAAGTTCGGTGGAACGCGATCGATACTAGATCACGTTATATGAAACGCCTATACATACTTTCTTCAAATAAAATTTTATCCGTGTGTGTGTGTGTCTTTTGTAAATGGTGAAGATTCTGGAAAGAAGGGACTTTGTCAAGTTACGGACGTTTAACAGTTAAGATAAATCTATTTTGTCCATTTTTTCGTGTGCTTTGGTCGTCTTTTTCCCTCACCTTATGTTTCTTATTTCCTTACTGTTGTAGTATATTAATATATGTAATATATTGTTTATTTTATGCATAAACAACGAATGACCGTCCTAAACAGATGAAAAGAAATTTGTAATTTTAGCTATTAATTGTAAGTATCACAATCGGAACAGTGGATTTTTCTATATTTCTAGAATAATATTTAACATGCAAAAGTATATTAATGTATCATTAAGTTACAATATTTAGTATTGTGCGAAATTTTGAGTTGTGGATTTCATAAAAATATAAAAATTCCACATTCGTCGCCTAATCGTCGTCGTAAACGAGTGCTACACTTTTGATATTTTTTATACATTTTCGTTTCGCATTCTATATAAGTGTTTTTTGTATGTTAAAATTTCCTACAACTGCATAAAAATCCGCGGTCTACTAATGGCGAGTTATGCGGAATCGATAACGATGAGATAAATATCTCCGAAGGGCAGAGAACGTCGCCAGAACGAGCGTAATTCGCGAAACATGAGAACCATCGAGAAGATATAGTGCCGGTAAATCAGAAAACTTTCGCCAGGGAGGAGATAGGCAGTAGTCTGAACGAAATTATATTTACCCCTGGATGCTTGAGGGATATATTATTATTTTGGGGGAGACACTTGCTAGGATTCCATATCCACGGAATCCCTACGTATTCTCTACGACAATGGTAATTCGATACCGATTTTTCCTATATTTTCGACTTTCGTCTCAACTCGTTTTATCATTACTTTCTCCCTGCTTAATTTCACACCGTAGCACATCATACAATCTTCTTTCCTTCATTTTTCATCGAAATTGAAATTCAATATTTCATTTATATGATCAGTTGGGTTTATTTTGATATTTACAATTGGAGGATTAACAGAAATTATACTTTCAAATTCATCAATTGACATTATTTTACATGATACATACTATGTTGTTGGTCACTTTCATTATCTTTTATCTATAGGAGCAGTATTTCCAATTATTGCGAGATTTATTCATTGATTTCCATTATTTTCAGGATTATTAATAAATAAAAAATGATTAAAATTTCAATTCTTTTTTATATTTATTGGTGTAAATCTAACCTTTTTCCCCTCAACATTTTCTAGGATTAATAGGAATACCACGACGATATTCAAGCTACCCTGACTCATATTATTGTTGAATTTTTTTATTATCAATTGGATAAATAATTTCAATAAATAGAGTATTATTTCTAATTTATATTATTTATAAAAGATTCGTATTTAAACGATTAATTTTATTTAAATTTAATCAATCTTCATTAGAGTGGTTAAATAATTATTCTCCATTTAATATATTTAACGAGATTCCATTATTATTTATAAATAAAATTAAAAATATTTTTAATAAATAATTTTATATTTAAATAGCAGTTTTTAACGAGTAAATTCCAAAAATATAAATTGTAAAATATTGAAAATATTATATATTATAATTTGAAACACTATATGAATGTCTCAGATTTAATTTTTACCAATCAATCAAACTTCGTCAGTATGTTCAATCTCAGTTGAAATAAGAAAAAAATGTTAACCGGGAAACTTTTTATTATCACGTTGTTTTATGAAAATGTAAAGTAATTTGATTTGCGTTTCCATTTCAAAATACTGTTCCCCAGAGTTTATCAAACTTCATCATGTGCAAACATTTTCAAACATGGTTAGAAAAATCTTAAATGCTTGTTATTATGTTGTGATTTATTATCAACGAATGTGTCATTAAGTTACGTTCCCTCATAGCCGCCTATGAAAATACAAAAAAAAGAAAGAAAAAGAAGAAGAAGAATAGGTTAGGTTTCATATTTTCGTTATAATTTTTTTATAGACTTATGCTTATGTAAAATTTTTTTCTTGCTTCTATTACTGGAGACGACTTTTGATCTTTTAAACCTGAGACACTCTGTATGAGTTGATCTGAGATCAAATTCCACGGAATTGTAATTTCCTTTTTCTTTTAAATCGAAGCCTACAATCGATTCGATATTATAGGACGAAAGGCTGAGAATATCAAGGAAAAATTAGGAAATCTGAAAGTTCAAAAAAATTATGAAACTTTGCATATAATTTATATATAAGTAGAGTAATTAACGCATGACGCAAATCAATTTTTTGTTCGTTCTATAATTTGTTACGGTTGTAAGGGATGAGATCGCTTCTTGAAAGAAATGTAAAATTTTGTTTTAGGGTGAAACATCTCGAGAATGGTAAAAGATGTAAACAAAAATTACATTTGCAAAACTATTCTAAAAAACTTCAAAAAAAGAAAGAAAAGAAAAAGGAATATTTGAAAAAATTCGGAACGATTTTCAAAATCGTTGGCTCCAATGTCTCTCCATCGTATCGACATAAACGCGTCTGACGCTTATGGGAAATTTCGCCTTTGGACGATCGCGAATAAGAACAAATCTCTGGCAATTGCAGTCGTCGACTATCGGCCCGATTCTCGTTGAAAATTTATCGATGAAATTGTCTCGGTTGAAAGAGACTTAGCCATAATGGAGAGAGGATTCGTCTTAATTCCCACGGAAGGAGGCCGATCCTCGTCGAGTTTCGGGACAGGCTTCAGCCTTGGCAATGGGATTACCCCGCGTGGAAAAGCTTCGGCCGAATTTATCGCCGAAGAGTTCGTTAGCGGATCGGTGCAAATGAAAACTTATGCCAACGTTGGGAATCCACGGGCCGGCCGCTCTATTGCCGCTTGCTGTTACGATGATCGGACTCTGTACCGGTTTAAATTGCTTCTCGCGCTGATTTATCGACGCCGCCGACGCCAGACCGGATACCGCCGGCTTTAAATCAATTCCGTTGCTCGCTGGACCGTTATCAACCGGTGTCTTACGCGCGTACGAACCGGTAATTCTATCGAATTCTTCGCAGATTCCTTTCACATCTTCCGTGTTCTGTCGCGTCATTGTAAAAGTTGCATTATCAGTGAAAGATATTAATGAAAGATAATTGAAAATTACATTAAAAAGGATATGGTTATTGTCGAGTGAGCACTGTAGGGTGCTTAATTCACCAGAAGATTAAATTTGAAAATTTATCAAGTGTTTCACAGCTTTTTCTTGAAAATAATGCTTGAAACGAAGAGACTTCTACATTTTTAATTTATTTTACGCATAGAATGATTATTCCTGTTAATTGTTATTTTCACGAATTAGATTCACGATTCAAGTATACCTGACTAATTTTCAAATTCGATTCTTTCGAAAACAAAGTCTCAGAGAAAGAAATTCTATTCAATATCTTCTTCTTATTTTTTTCATGAAAAGAGCACATCTTCTATATGTTATTGGAGCTTATAAAGTTTAATATACAGATTTTAGTTTATAAAGTCATCTTTTAGACTTCTATGGCACAATCAGTTTTGTTTTTATCTACCAATTTGCTTCTGTTTGATGATAACATTTTTCATAAAAATATTCATTCCGTGTTTGATATGCGCGTCCGACGCTTATAGGAAATCTTAAACAGATTGAAACAAATTTCGTATTTATCTACTACGTAATCTTAAAACTTAATATTTATCGATAAATAACAAACTTGTTGTTTTCTGAAATTATCGTTTCTTTTTTCTGACGATAATTTTCAAATCTTCAAGATCTCCGTTTCTTAATATATTTAAATAAATAAAAAGTTAACAATATAATTAATCGAGTATATTTAAATATATTTAAATATATCATTATAATATTATAATATTATTAATTATATTAATATTATAATACAAATTATTAATTATATTATTATAATATAATTATTATAAATATATTATATTTGAATATATCTAATTCAATAAACATAAAGGCTAAGTTTCAGAGTATTTTGTAACGAAGCTAAATTTTCAATTGCATGTCTTCCAATACCACATCTATTTTATCTAATGTCACTTTCATTCCCCACAAATGCCTAAGAATCCTACTGGTGATTCATGACGGTATTCGTAAAAGTTTGCGAAGCAGTAAGCGTTTCTGATGCTTTCGCAAATCACTGTTAGGTATACAGGGTGTCTCATTTAACAGTGACCCTCAAATGTTTTTTTTTAATTATGAGGACGCAAAAAATATTTTACGCTGTTGTTTCTTTTTTTTCGAAGTTTTTAAAGTCATCCATGTTTCCTTTTTCAAAGTTTTTAAAGTCATCCATATTCATCACAGAGCTTATAAAAAAAAAAGAACATACATGATTTATTCAAACGAAAATTGAACTTAAAATCCATAAGTCTGGATTTCGAAAAGAGCGTGGGCTTTGCGAGAAACGCGAGTACCTGTAGATCTGAAGAAAATTTTTTTATATCATAAAGATGACTCGACACTTGCAGAGCACTTATCACTTGCTTTCGTTCGATATTTTATTTCAAATGTTGAAAATCTCTCTGCGCGAACTCTGCGTTCTTCTCAGTCTCAGAATTTCAGGTCTCGCAAAGGAACATCCCGAAGTCGGAATCGCCGATTATTGATGAAATTTGGCATGAACGTAGTTTTTAAAAAGATATTCGACCCGTAATTTTTTTTTATCGGCAATGGTTGATGACGAAGGGGTGAAAACTACCCTCAAAACGAAGGATACGAAACATATTTTGTTAAATATCTCAGAAATTATTAAAGATATCGTTTCTGTGTAAATCAATGAAATTAGTGTCTTTTACACCGTTTTGCAAGAAGAGCCTTTCGTTTAAACGATATATTAAAACAATATTTTCGACGAAGTTCTTCCCAGTAAATATTAACAAATTTTCTGAGAATATTTGTTTCCGAATACTGTATACACAATCCGACGCAAATCACGGATAAAATAGAATCTTGATTTTTTTTCATTGTTCAAAAAAACTCATTATTCTCGAATCTTTCGGTACACCCTGTACACCAGCAGACGCGTCTTGTTAAAAGAATCATCGCCGTAATTTCATAATCCCGGCCGATTACGCAAGCCGGCCGCAATGTTCTCCCCTAATAAACGATGGCTACGGCTGGTTGCATTATAGAAGGCGGCCGTGAGCGTCCGGTATTTCGCGATATTGTTCAGGGTCCGACGAGCGGGCTGCATTGTCGTTTACCATAGGGGAAAGGGATCACCATGGATGCGGTCTGAACGTTAATGGCATGTGCTACGTCCCGCCTGTAAACGCGGCCAGCCTGCATTGCGGCTGCACCTGCACTCCGTCGCGATTCCAAGCCGCGGGCTTCAACATTGTATGTTGTTGACCGCATCGTCGAGCGTCGCGTATATCGTGCGCGCGAACGAACACCTTCTGCCGGATGCAGCTGGTGGCTCGTCAAGGTGAGAAAAGTACAATCGCGGGCCGCCTGTTTAAAGATCCTTTTCCCCCCATTTTTTCGAGATGCCAGTCATCCACGCGCTTCCTTCCACGCGTTTTTCTTCGTTCGTCTTCTTTCATTCGGCAATGGCTACACTTCTTTGAGTGAGTTGATTTCTCGTCAGGCAGTGTCAAGAGCGGACCACGGTTGATTTCATGCGGATTATCCTCGAGCGATAACATGGCTTCTGTAAAAATAAATAATTTCGTTGATCATTTTTTCAACGTACGTAGAAATGAGAATTCTTTTCTTTTTTTTTTTTTCTTTGTAGACTGGTGGTAAATAAATTACTCACATTATCTGGCAGCTAGGTGTGAAAATCTGTTATATTACACTCATTCGAGAGAAGAGATCACAAGACGAATCGTTCAACTCGATCCAAGTACCTTATCGATTCAAATAACTTTTGAAACACTTCTGTCAGAGTTGAGAAGCTCCAAGCGAGTCTTTGTAGTCAACAATAATTTCTTTCCTTTTTTTTTCTTTCGAGTGATCACGGGACTCGCAATTAATTCACACTACGCTCGATTCCTCCGGCACGATTACGTCGCCAGCGGATGAAGTTCCGCGCGTCCGTCACACTCTGATTCCTCCGAAGCATAGCAGCCGAAGCGAGCCCGAAAAGGAAGCAGAGTAAAGGAAAAAAGAAAATAAAAAAGAAAAAGAAAAGAAAGGAAAAGAAGGAGAAAAAGAACGAACGTACCGAGGAGGAATGAAAGAAGCGTGAAGAGGGGAATATCGGCGAAGAGGCGGTAGGAAGCACGCCGCGTTATTGCACGCGAGTGTAAGCTGCGTGCATAATCGCAGGCCCCCCGAAATCGTTCGAAAAACGCCTGGTTCGTTCACCCCTCGTGAACGAACTTTCTCCTCTTTGTTGCTCGTCCCGATCGGATCTACGCGCCCGATAACATCTACCTGCGATTTTTTTTTTCGACACACCTGCAACGCTTTCATCGTGCTCCAACGCCATAACGTTTTATCGCAAAGTTTATTTATTTATTTATTTTTTTTTCTCCCCAAGATCCATCGCGATCCATAGTTACCGCCGACGCCCCGGTTACGTTGTGAATCGTCAGTTCGCGCAGAAAATTAATTCGCAATTCCTTGAGATGTAAAGTCACGTCAATCATACGCAACGCGTGTTATCGACAGTCGTTGTTTTCAAGGAAAACAATTTTGCGATGTTCCATAGACTGACGGTGGATTTTACCTGCACCTACAATGGATTTTTATTTCGGACAGTTTCTGAGCCGTTTTCACGTGACTTTGATATCGGTTTTACGTACATTATTCTAAGAAAAATTATCAAACGGGGAGGAATTATTTCTAAAATCCATCTTTCGTTGGACAGATTGTACTTCTGAAAAAGTATAAATAATGATACAATATCGTATTACTCGTGTCACTCACTTCATTGCATCTCGTCGTATAATTTTCATTGTATTTTTTATATTTTTTGTATCGTGTTATATCGTTACATCGTATTATTATATTTATTCTATTTTTCCCTCTGTCCGAAAATGTGGTATACATTTACGAAAAAGATTAACTGAAACTAAAATTAAATATAAAGAAAATATTAAATTCATTTTATTATCACAATATAACTAAATACAAATAATTTTAATGTAATCCAAATTTAGTTAAAGTGAGATATTTAGCCTTGTTGAACGCTTCTTCTGAACATATATACTTTTTAGCTAATCGACCCTCACGACGAAGTTTTACCTTATTTATATGAGGTGTTGCAAGATACCATGACGTTGTTCATTAGTCGATTGCTTCGATTTGGCATCTCTTCTTTGTAAATTCACGTTATATGGGTTGAAATTCTCCATTTTGAAATTACATCGGTGACTATTTTATTTTTCTTAAAAAAAAAAACTAATTTTTGGTCTTCAAATTCCAACTTAACTCAAAAGCAACGCCTGTCAAATATGTTGGGTTATTTAGCTATCAATGTAAACAATACCAATATAATGAGTATTGCCAGTTGCTCTCGAAACTCTAGATAATCTAAGATTTCCTTTCAAATGTATGCCATATTTTCGGACAGAGGGAGTACATATTTCTATATTTCTTTTCATCCTGCAATGCACGCCAATGGATTAAGAGATTGACAATTAAACGTCAGCGATATTTCATCGAGAGACGGAGGGCGTAAAATATTACCAACGAATCACTTCGGCGGCCAAATTCACCCTCTCACGAGGAAATGGTCCCGGAGGTGGAGCGAGGTACCGAAAAACTTTCTGCACCGCCTAATGGCACGAAAAGTCGAACGGGGTCTTGGACGTTTCCGTCTCACAGCCCTCCAAGTTCGTCAGGGAGAACACGCGGAGGGTGTATCCCGGATCGCGTTCCCTTAGGACGGCGTCAAGCAGACAGCGATTGCCTGGCGACGTCGCGCGCGACGTTCCCCCGAAAAAACCAGTGAAAAAAAAATCGAGCGACTTTGCTACGGGGAAGCAAACGACTCGTGTGTTCTTTGATTTGCTCGTTTGTTCGATGAATTATAACTGGACTGCGACAGTTTTCGCAAGAGAATGTACAATGTCGCGTTTCTGTTGGAAACTCATTCATATTCTTTATTTTTTCCTTGCATATTCCTGACAGATGCGTTGTATTTCGTTAATCGATCTTCGTATCCAGCTTCTATTTAACACTGAAACTACCCACGTCATTAAAATAAAAAATAAAACATTAGAAATTTATAATGCAATAGAGTACAAAAATATTTATTTATACATTTTACGTAGAATTATTCGAATCTGTAAAAATACACTGTTTCGATTACATCTACAGAATTTCTAAGAAAGATTATAAGTTGGCTGTATTTTGATAGTTCTGGTGTAAAAACAATTAAAACAAAAGTTAACGTGTAATTACATTCTTTAAATAGTTCCTTACGGAGTGATTGAAATCAATTTATAATTTACAATTTGTAGGGAACTTGTCAAATTTATAATAGTACATTCCTAACAGCTTGAGCAATTCTTACGTACTATAAAATATATGAAAACAAGCAATGTCACAGAATATCTGATGATGAATTTTTAAATTTGTCCACTAAAGAAACAACTCAAATTTGATGAATTTAATTAGCTTATTCATAAATTAATATCTTAATTATTAATAAAACAGTTAGATTTAACAGTGATGCGAATCTCAATCTGCATCATAAAAAATGTGCATCTTTCGTTTATCCCTATCTCATATAGTACGGTGGGCCAAAGATCATTTTCTACTGAAATAAATCCATAATTTTAAATAAAATTAGTTTTCTCTTATATTTCGATGTTTCATTAAAAAATAAAAAGTAGGTGAATTTTGGCGTATCCTGTGCAATATCTAGACAAAATTTCTCTAGAATTATCTTTTCACACAACTATCGTCTTACCTGCTTCGATCCACGCTAACATTACTCTCGATTAAATTGTCTCGAATTAAATTGTTTGTTCTCGTTACGTCGTAACATTGTTAACGTGCGTAACATTGTTACAAAGGCAACAAGCTGAAATAGCTTGGCCGAGACCTCTTTCTCGTATGACGTACGCGACCCTCCAGGTGCTGGCCGCACCGATCCAGGCACTTCCTGTCTGCTCTCCATCGATCCCTTTTAATGGATTGAGTTATTCAGACTGTTGACAGATACCTGGGTCCATCGTTGGGGCCGCGTGGACTCGCGTATTCATCACGCAGCTCGCCGCTATCGATCACCATCTTTTTCGCAATTATTCACGCATTTATTTAGCGCATCGCGCATCAGTCGTCGCGGACTCGGCTTTAATCGATAACTGTCCATTGATAAGCAGCCATCGATCGTTCCTACGTTCCTCAACAGACGCACACTTGCGTGCAAGCGCGTCGATAGCAAGACGAATGTCCACTTTCTCTGCAGAGGGATTATCCCTTCAAATTTCCAACGATTTTCGTTCGTTCGTTTTCTCGAGGCACGCATTCGTCATTCGAACTGACTTGTGTAACGACGAACGATCAAGCCTCCTCGCTTGTTGTTCGCTTCGAACGGACTCGTAACTTTTCATACCACCTTTCCAGCTCGTTTCTCATCTTCTAATGCATCTCCTAATCGCTAATGCGTTTCGCTTGAACGATCGCTGTACGCGAAACCATTGCGAGCAATCATCATTTATCCAACGATTACTCTATCCTTTCCACGCGACGTGTCTCCAACTGTGATTGCTTGCGATTGATAACGAGCAATCGACGTTGCATTACCGTCGGTTGGAAAAATCTTGAACATTCAGTTCCTTGATTGATCGATGTACTGCGATGATATGATGATTACGAAGACTGAGTTGATCTTGCTATCTTGCAATTGTTAATGAAAAAACAATTCACAACAGCTTTGATTGCAATTGAGATTTGCTTTGCTTGAGTAACGTGTCAATGATGGATTAATTAGAAGGAATTGCAAACTGTGTAGAAAGTTTTCTCGATTCTTTGTAGGAACGATGCTACTAATGACCTAAATGTTACAAATTCCATAAAATTATATATTTTGAAGGGTTAATTGACATTATTCTAAATTATAAATTTTGTAGATTAAATATTTCCTTTGATAGATCGAATTATGTAGAGATTAAATATCAATTACATTTATGTAAATTATAATTTGTCAAATTAACTTGACAATTAACTACGTAAACCATAAATCTTATATCTTTTATTTTTATCTACTACATTTTTACATTTTTCCGTATACAATTGACTTGCGTCCTTCAAAGTTATATTCTTCTATTAAAGAAACATCGAGGATCTTATCATACGTTCGATTTCCAGAAGGACTTTCATTCCTTCGAGACTCATCTCCAGAAGGAGTGCAAAATTTCAAAAGAAGATTTTTCGATCAGTTATTGCAACTGTAATTATCATAATAAACATTGTTGCTACAATTTACAAGAACAAAAAAAAAAAGAAAGGAACGCGAGAATCGATGTGTTTCTTGTTTCGCGAGCTCTCCATTGGAGAAATCGTGTTTCTGCGAGCGGTGACTGTACCGGTAGCCGACAAAAAGGTTGCGGTCGTGCTCGAAGGTGGTTGTTTTGTCTGGTGGGAGGCTGACTGCGCCGTCTGGTTCTACTGCTTGTGCTGCTATCCGCGTGCTCCTCGGGATCGAGGTCACGGGCTCTCGGTTACGTAACACGAACAGCAGGAATAAGCTCGCCGTAGTTCGCGAGCCGATTCGATGACGCACACACACAGGATTGTATCCTGCGGTTGCCAGCTTGTTGCCTCTTCTGGCCACTCGTCCTCTTCTTGGAATCGCGGCGGTTCGGCACCAGCGTTCGGTCACCGTGAAATTTAATGACGTGCCGAACGAACTCGAGTTCGAATTAGGTGCGAAGAGCAACGAACGAATTTTATTTCGGGCCAAGATGGAAAGAATTGAATGGAAGGGAGTTCTACTTTTTAAAAAACGAGTTGTTTTGTTTTATTTGAGTTCCATTTTTGAAACAAAGTCCCAGCAAAAGTTTTGGTAGAATTTTCAAAACAAAGTGGAAATGGAAGTGGTTCGAAAAGGAGAGTTATTTTGTTTTATTATTGTTTAGGGCTGGGATCTGCAAAACATTCCCAGTTTTTAGTCTGGTTAAATTGTACAGTAGTTTACTCGTGGAAAAAGTTCTTTAAATTGATACTCCAATTTTTGATACTAGAATAAATAATTTCAATAACGTCTGCCATGTCCACTGATAGATCATAAATTAGCGTGCAATGTTCATTGTTATTGCGCTATAATATAATAATTGTTACACTAATAAATAATTCTTTCCCGACATATATTCTAATTTTTGTACATTACATTTCGCAAAATTACACAATGATAATAAATTAGTTATCAACACGACTTATCTGAAATATTAATCTTCCTCGTGTCGAAAATAGAACCTCAGATTTAATTCAAATTAGGCAATGAACCGAATTTGTAGTTTCGAGGCATTGATCAGATATCTGAAAATGATCGAACCTGTCTCTGTGGGAGACGCGAATCTTCAAATAACTGTGATTAATCCAAACAGGAACCAGGGACGTAATCTCGGTGCCATTTGCAACGCGCGGAATTTTTCAAATCGGTTTCAGGTAATAAGCTATCGATTTGTATGCCGTGTTCAGCAACTTTCCATCTCGCGATTAATAATGTAACAGATAAATGTTCAATTTTGCCTGGTTTTAGCATATTTTCTTTCAACGAGGATTAAGAAGCAGTCTCGATCGTTGAACGCTCATCGGAATATCGTTAGTCATATATATACGGGCGCTCAAAATTAAATCCCTCGAGACTCGGGATATCGATTATTTAATCATTTCTAGATTACTGGTAAGTGTATTTATCATTTGTTGTGTATCGGCCTATACATATGCAAATACTATTGTGAATAAGTATTTAATTTTTTAAATTTAATTTTAACATGTATAGCTAATAAATATTAATAGAAAGATAGTTACCAAGCAAAAAGTTGAAAGTTGAAAGTTGAAAAAAGGTTATACAAATTTTACGAAACATCAGCCATTTAATAGAAATGAGTTTAAAATATAGAAAATTAACAGAAGATTGTCAATTAACATAACAAAAATATCAAAATTTTTAATGGAATTATACCAAGTATTCAGTTATTTATATATGTAAAAACATATATATATTCAATAAAAGAGTCTATGTGATCTAAATATTTTTATTATCATTCATAAGACAGTGTGAAACAGTGTAATTAAATTTCTTTTGATACTTGTAACTTAGATCGACGATAAAAAATGATCAATTTTCTAATTTTCACTGTTTTTGTTATCTTTATCTATGTACAATAAATATATGTAACATTTAGGCATTGTACATTGTGAGCACTGAAATTCGACAAGCGACTTTTGATAAATCGACTTACACACCATATCGTAATAAAAAAACATGACGAAACTTTTGGACAATCATTATATCAGAAGTCAGTGAAAACATATTTTCCAGATTTCAATATATTTCCTTCTCTAATTGAAATTCTCACGACAATGGCCTGTTCAGGGGTTAATTCCGCGCAGCGGTCGAGGAAACTCGAGAGAAAATGGATGACCACGGCGGAACGAAAAACCATTACGTTAACGTATTTCCTCGTAATATGGAGAATTATGTAAATACCGGAGCGTTACGAGCGAGCTGGGGTTGTTGGTTAAAATCGAAGCGTTATTTACGAGCGGGCAGCGCCGGAATTCGAAAGCGGACGGCGCTTCTCTCCCCTTGACTCTCGGCATTATGCGTCGTTAAATCAGCAGCAGACTTTCTCTCGCATCGTACGGGCTTCGTAATTTAAAAAAGAAATATTATAATTGGCACGTTGCGCCTTCTTTGTCATCTCTCTCTCTCTCTTTCGAAAACGTGAGATCGTTCGTTTCTTCGCGCTCTCTTCGGTTTCCATTTCGCCGGCGATCGATCGTCGGCGAAACGTTTGATTTTCAGGCGTGTCGTAAGTCAAAGAGGATGAAGAATCGCGTGTTAACGGCAGCCATCAGCCGACGGTAAGTGGAAAGAGGCGTAGCAACCCAATTTCATCGCGGAGGGAAGAGCTTCGATTGCCACATACTGGCAGCCGTCACGAGCACTTCCATCGAGAGGGAAAAGCCGCGGGGAGGAAAGCTCGACGGCACGTCCTATCTAGATGAAAGTGTGACAAAACCCATGCAACATTCAACTTTTGCGAAAACCTTCTCTCCGTTCGTCGTGGATTCGTCGTAATTTCTCCTCCCGGTGAAGTAAATTTCGCGTGCCCGTCGAATTAATCTCATATCCGCTAGATGTTAGTTCGATAGGTATGCGTAAGAAATTTCGACGATTAAATTTGGTTTCACTTTGAAATCAAATTCACGTATACACTCCCGCTCGAAATTCTTGCGACACTTTTTATTTTTAATATTACGGTGTTCAACGTAGATTATAAAATTTTCAGATAACAATAAATTCGATTTCTCGATAGTATGCTAAATTTTAAGGAGCAACCATTTCCAACCTCTTTTCCATTTCGTTATTTTATTTTCTTATTACATTGCACATTGTACTGTAAATCGATATATAACACCATTTTTTGAAAAAAGACCTATGACAAAAAAATTGCACGTGTAAAACTTGCAATTTTTATAGATGACAAAGGACTGGTGGTGCATCAACACTTAGACTCTTTGTTGCACAAAGTGCTGCATCATTCCTCTATATATATTCCTCGGAACAATGGTATTCGTCCTAAGACTCTTGGAGCGGTGAATTTATTGTCTTGAACAAACAACGAAAGTTAATAATACCATTAATTGTAGAATTCGTTCGAACGATCGAATCGAGCAAATTCGAAAGAATCGGCCGGCCAAAGGCATATTTCTGATAATTAAACCGCGTTCTCGACGGATCGACGGATCGTGGTGGTGATCGAACAGGGGAAAAAAAGGAACACGCCGCTTGTTATTTCAGTTGCCGAGGTAAAACGGTGTTTGCATGGGGAACGGAAAAGGTTCCGTTCTGGCTGTTTCCATCCGTCGTCCACTTGGCGGAGCGTAACGACTAACCAAGCCAGTCAGCCAACCAGCTAGCCAGCCAGCCGGTTGGCCAGACGATGGACTGGGAAGACCGTCTGGTAGACCTTGAACGGCCCTTTAACTGGTTGCACTCCAGTCAAGGTTGCCTTCTTCCTCTTTCCACATGCCGCTGTTGCGCCCGCGGCACAACCGACCGGATGAATAGGGTCGTGAGTTCGCCACTTTGTCAAGGTCGTAGCCAGCCGACGCAACGTACTCCGCAGACCGGTAAAAATCATACCTTTCAGCGGCGGCTGATTTTTTTCAGTTTCGCTCGATCGACGACGACCAAGTCTGTGACTGCCAAGCCAAGTCAAGCTAAAACAACACGATAAAAAGAGAACAGGTTATTAAATGATAATCGACTTTCCACGGAATTTTAGCAGTAGGCTTTTCATCTCTGCACGTACACAGCTACGATACATCGATGGTACATTGGTTATCGCGCGAGTACGTTTCTTTCGTTCGAGAAGGAAGCGATCGTTACCGAAGCGTTCTATTTCGACAAATGTCGTAAAGGAGAAGGAACACTTATCGCAAGAGGATATATCCAGTTCGCGAATATACAAAAGTAGACGAGAGACGGTAATCGATGACTGAATGTTGCACGATGTACACGCACCATTCGTGCGTCTTCAAGTCTCACGCAATACGCTTCCTCTCGAACGTAACGAAACGAGGCTCGAGAGGATACGGCGAGGTGGTTAGATGGTAGACCGATCCGGGACGGCATTCCTTATCATTACGTCCCGTAAATATTATCCTCGGTTCCATCGAGAATGATTCCTCGATCCGGCTACAAGGAGTCGTGCGGAGGTAGCACGTACCCGACCAGTGGGAGGAACGGAGAGCCACGTCGCAGGAGGAACTCTGGAGGAAAGAGGACGGAGAGAGGGACTTGGAAGGCGGTTTGTAAATGGTTCCAGTCGAACAGCAGAAGCGAGATGTACACCAGTCCCTCAATTTACGCGAATATCCGTTCCACGTGGATTTGATTTACTCGAATAAAAATCGTGTAAATAGAATCGGTCGGTATAAGAGGAGAAATATTGGAAATAAAAGCTGGTAAAAGTTTTAGAAATACATGTGTACATATTTATTTCGCATAACTTGACAAAAGAATAAGTAAGACATTTCGGAAAACAGAAGTAAGTTTTATTCGATTAATCACTATCGCTACTGTAATTCAAAACGACAAACCTTTTCTTTTTAATTGGGATAAACTCATCATCTTCGTCGTTTGAAATATTTGAAAGTTCGTCTTCATTTTCATTGTGAATGTAAATTTTTTTGGATGAGTTTTTCCCAATATTTTCTGTTACTAAGTTTTCATAAATTCACCTGATATTCGCGCAACGTTTCATGAAATTCTGACGAAATTTTAAGGCTCGTTGAATGTTTGGATCCAATTTTTTGGCTAACTCAAGAGCTTTACAAAGATTTTCCGCAGTGAATGAGTCTGTTTCTTCGTTGTCACTGCTACATACATCATGACGTTAGGTTTCACATATGATATTTATTAATTCAGTATCGGTTAATTCACGATATGTATGTATATACATATTTGACCGCGTAAATCAATTCCACATATAAAAAAGTTTCGCGTAAATTGAGGTAAATTTCGTTTCCATCTAATGCCTTGCGCGTACTGTTCCAATTCATTGATTGCAAGCTTTGCGAACTGTTTTCTGACTTTCATTACTTTATTTCGCACAATGTGTATTTTCTTTTTCTCTTATCAATAGCTTTGGATACATTTCTAGTAATGGCGACAGTCTTGTTTTGCATCGTTTTGTAAAATCATGTCGCATCGTGAAAGTTTATCTTACGAAACAAAGTGTCATAAATATGAAATCGAAGGTTTACAGAAGAAATTTGAAACAATGATATTCAATGAGAAATTTCCACCGATGTCTGTTCTATTTTTCTAATTGTATGGAGAGGAAAAAAATTAATTTACATCGTGCATAAAGATTTTCATATCTGTTATTTCTGACCTCTCTGTTTCGAGCAAAAATTCTAAAGGATTCGAAAGGCATCGAGCAGCCAGTAATATTCAAAGTGGTCGGTGGGCGCGCGTTTCGGGCACCATCGGCGTAACTCACCGGAATATCGTTGCTCGTGACGGGCTTTTCGAGGGCGCGAGAGAGTGCCACCGCGTAGCAGAGAGTGTACAGAGCTGATAGGAGCCACCATTACCCATCCCCGTGTTCCAGCAGCCCCGTGTACAACGCCGTACAACCTTTGTGTACAATCTCCGCGTGGCCAACAGAGACCGGCCGAGAGACCGCGGGGCCGGTTCGTTGTCTAGCGAAACCGGTGGCATTCGATCCGACTACCCTTCGAAAGCTTCCGTCCGATGCTAATTAACTGCTCCATCCGATCGAACCCGCTCGGCTTCACGCCATTCTGTTCAAGGAATCCTTGCTATCGATTTGGTTAATTGAGATCTGCGCTACGATCTCGAGCGTTTTAAGAGAGGCTAAGGCAAGCGGTGGACGAGTTGTTTGACGATTAATCGACTCATTAAACGCTGCGTTTATGACTTTTGGCTAGACGATTCTCAGCCGAATCGATGTCTCGCGTCGTTCGATTACAATGTTCACGCCGTCATCTCGTCGACCGATACTTTATTGTCAAACAGATTTTATGCGTATCGTTGGCAATTGTGCGATTAATTTACCGTCCTAATTAGAACGAATGATCGTTCGGTAAATCATTGGGGAAAAGCTGCGTTTACGGTGGACGATTTTTCGATCAGCTGATCGATCTCGAGTCGTTGAATCAAAAAGTTCATAGTTCGACCTCGTCATTCGACATTTAAAGGCTAGTGCGGTTAAAGAGATTTCGCGTATATTTAATTTACCGTGTCAATTGAAAGACATAATTGTTTAAAGAATGAAGAGAAAAGAACATTGTTGATGAGTTCTTGAGATAGAGAGTGAAAACGACGAGCACTATCAGCAACGATCAGATTAGATCAAAATTTTTATAGTATCGTTTATACTGTTCCAGGAAACATTCGTGTGATTGATAAAAATTGATATATTTGTCGATTGTTTAATATAATTTTGCCATCTTTATCGTCAAAATTAAGTGACTTTCCAATGTTAAAGTTTACATGATTAACTTTGCACCATAGTTTATGGTTGAAACATATAATTGAAATCGTTCAATTGTAAATGGGTTACTTTAGAAATTGTTTCAACTTGGTTCAACATCGTCGAATAATTGATTCGATCGTACTTAAATTATTCACAATTCGCACGTATAAACACAGTGTTAAGCGTTGAAACACGAGTTCTGATCATTGTTTTCTGTTGAACGTTTTGTTTCTTTCAATCTCAATTGAATTAATAAACTAAATTTCTATTTAATTTCTATTAAACTAAATAAACTAAAAAATAAACTAAATTTCTATCAAACTAAATGAACTAAATTTCTATTTAATCACATATGAAATTCGTACACTCACGTATTTCATATCGTGATTTTATCTTTTTCTTGATCATCTTACATGAATCAAATGCATAATGATTGTAAGACAATGCACTGTCCCTCAAGTATTCTGAACGCGAACACTATCTTCAACTCTGGCGGCATACTTTATTATCAAATGTGTCAAAAATGTGTGTCACGTGCCGTAAAATAGTATAACATTTCACAAGAAAAAATGTGTTACACTGACACAAAGGGACGGATGAGGGTAAGTGAGTCACTTACACTGTGATCAATCCGCCCAAGTAAAATTTCCAACACGCTCCAGTTTGTGACTTCGTTAACATATTCGGGGAACGAATAGCGGATCCTCTTAGAGATTCAAAGGTCTTCTCTCTGTTTGTAGAAAAACAGTCTAACTGGATTATAATGTCCTCTGGCATCGGAAGGCTCCCTTCCGACCAATCTCGTTTCATCCGAGACCTTTCATCCCTGGGGTTCTTTGGCGTTCCTCCGCGAATCGATAAACAAAACACGCGATGCGTAAACAATCTCGTCCCGCGCGTAATATTTCCTCGGTCGCAAACATCAATCCCGGCGAGTAAATTCTCCTCGCCGGATCGTCAAACATTCAAACAGTGGCAAGATCGTCGCGGAATCGGGCATCATCGTGCGACGAAACCTGCCAGCAACGGGATGCAAATGACGCGAAACATTGAAATTGATATTCTTCAAGTTAGTTTGTTCATTCTTATCGACAGTCGATCGAGAGAGAAAATGGGAACAGCGATTGCGTGTCTATTTTCCATCGAATCAAAAATCACTTTCTACTAAAATAAATCCGCAATTCTTTTATTATGTATTTTTTTTTTCAATTTTTTATTTTTTCCGATTTTTAGAACGCGATGAAAAAAAAATCGTGTTTGGATGTAAATTTAAGTTACAATTAATAAAATTAGTTTTTTTTTTATATCTCGATGTTTTATTGAAAAAAAAAAATAGGAAAGAAACTTAAGAATACCTTATACGTCCGTAAGAAGGGGAACTTTGAAAATTTTATTTCACGTACACAGTGACTCACGAAAGTATCTGACTGCTTACGGAGATTCATAGATGTAGTACGAGTGTTGTATCGAACATTTTGAAGTTTTGTTAGTATTGTAGTATTTGATCGATAAGCTTTGAAAGCATATTAATTTAATTGACGAACAAGGGTGAAAATTTCTATACAAGATCAATAAAACTGTGCGACAAATAAAAATGCATTTTACTTCAAAAGGTGAAATGAAAGAAAAATAAAAACAGTTTACAAACTAACAGAATCAACAAAATTAACTAAAGAGTGAAATTTGTTATTAACTATAAAAAAAAAGAAAAGAGATGCATATGTATCTACAACAACTGAGAAAAAGGTTTCATTACTAATCATTAATAGTCAATAAATATAAAAAATTACATTAATGAACCTCGATATTGAGTGGAGCTACTTTTAACACTCGCCGAAACATTCAATGTTAAATATTTTCCACTCGATTGTTTCAATTTCTAGGAAGAACGCAACGAAGCTTGTCTCTTAAATTAAATTAATTTCATTTTAATTTTACATTTTACACTAATTATAAAGAAATTGTTATAATTAATTTTTTTGTAATAAAAAATTTTCTATTAAAGCAAAAAATTTATTTAATTATATTATTAATGGAACTCCATTCTATTTTAAGAATAAGACAACATTGAAACATAAAATTAATGGAACAGCGATTAAACAAATATGAAATATATCATATTGTATATCATCGAATATTTGTTATAAATATTTATGACAAATTTCATTGCGATATCTTTTATGAGTAAAGAGTTATTTAAAAATGTTGCGAAAATTCTCAATTCGGCCCGTTGTTTTACGTACCGACGAGGATAGTGAAATCCGAAACGGACTTTCTTTGTCCAACTAATGCTAGAAGTCTATTCTTGCATCGTTTCAACGTCTATGGGGGCCTTAAGTATGCTCGAGAAGAAACGTGTATTTATCGCGATAATTACAGCAGCCGGACCGCGTCTTATAAATAATAAATAATCACCATCTGCGTCGAATTACCATGCCGTCTTATACCGCGATCTCGTTAACTCATTCGATAAGCGAGGCTCTCGAACGAACTGATAATTCTCGACGGTAGCTCCGACATATTCCACTTTCGAGTTCCTCGTCTCTCTCTCGTCCCGTGCATCGATGAATATATTTATTTCCCCCCGAGTTAGTTTGCCGATTAATTCGTTCTTTAATACCGACCGGCTGTGTATACCGGTTTCTCAACGTGTAATTTGAAAGCGTGCCTTCTCGTTCAGGGGCTGAGAGATCGATCATGCTCGACCCGACGTCGCGTTAATTTACGCCTGCACGATCGGTCGAGCGGCCTAATACGCGGGGTCTTCGAGATGAGATCGGCTCGAGCCGAAGCCGAGTTTCTCGGACGCACGTGCATCGTTAATCACCACCTGTTCACGTCTACCGCGCGACTTCATCCCGCGAATTCACGTATCGCCGCCATCGTGATTTTTGATGGATCGTGAAACGTCGCGAATCGGCGGCATTCGCCGATGAAAACCAGATATAGTCGGCAAGGCGAACGTTCGATTTTCAGACTGTTCATCAATTGTAATAGACGTGATTTACAACGGGGCCACTTATCGTAATTGAGGAATTATTGGGACTTAGGAAGGTGAAACGGTGAAATTGTTATTGACTTTCTTGAGAATAACTTTCGACGATCGAAATGTGGTTCAATAATGTGGTCATTTTCATATTTTGTACACGGTCGCGATTAATGCTTCGTGATACAAAAAATTCGATGCGTTGAGAAATTTATCATTTTTTTTGAATTCCAATTCGAAAAAGAAATGGAATGCAAGCACGTTACGAATCGATTTTGAAATTTATTTAAAACTACGTCAGAAATTTATTAAAATTGAATATTCAGACAACTGTTTGAATGTAATAAATCAACGGGCAAGTTGAATTTCAGTAACTTGACAAACATAGATATAGTTTCAAATCCGTGAAATTCCGTGTGATTCTCGACGATTGTGAAATTGGCCATTTTCTATGCAACAGTACAGAGAGAAACTGTTACGCCGACACACAGATAAAGAAATCGTCTATCAGAAAAATATATCTGTGTCTTCACTGAAATCTCAATTTCCCAATATCGTCAATATTCCTTATCTTGGTGCTCTGGTAAATTGATATAATGTACGTGAGAGTCCTACAAACTATATAGGTCGACAAAACGACCAAAATATCGAGTCGAGTATATCCATCGCGATCGATTGTTAAAAACGTTCGACCGACCTGCGCGATTAACAACGTTCGATCGGTGCGTTTTGATTGTTATCTTTGCAGTGAGTGACGTAATTGGCTAAATATAAAACTCGTTTCGGGAATTTTCTAGAACAGTCTCGTTTGAAAAAAAAAAAAAAGAACACGAGCCGTACTGTCGTTTCTCGAAGAAGCGTTTACTAATATATTTCAATACTAATTGACGTATACAATATGAGATAACTGATAGATATCGTTAAAGATAATGCCACTTGGTACCGATGATAGCTAGATTTTTTTTATCCATTCTAAATCGTATCGTGATCAGTCCGTGGCAAGTAGGCGACGGAAGAGGAGCACGATTTAACGATACAATATAATAATATGGAATACGACAGAAGTGATAAGAAAGGGAAGACGCGGATAATTCCTCTTGCTTTGGCATTCGTGTTCTTCACGAATAATTTAGTCAATGGTAAGCAAGCAACGAATGAACGCATTTTGATAGCACGAGATTGTAGCGATTGTTTTATAATTCTATGAAATTTTCTATTCTGATGATGTTCGTTCATTTCACGTTGAAGTAACTCGTTCTGTTTTTATAATTTACGAGATTTTTGAAATCAACAACAAGCTATACAATTTTATATTTAACAGAAGTTCGTAACATTCTTTCACAAATTGGGCAACGATTTACGAAAAATAGAATTTAATAGAGAAGGGAATTGATTTTAAAAAAAATTTGAAAGACAGCTTGCACGGTTTAATTTTACTACCACGTGCAATTGTAGAATTTTCCATTCGTTTATCTTACGTCGATGAAATTGAACGTGGATTACTTTTAGAAATTTCCAAATGTGCAGGATACAAACAAGCAAAGCGCGTGTTCATTTAACGAAAAAAATTTTTTAGAACAATTTGACAAAGAAGAAAATCAATGAAAAGATAGTTTTTTTTTATGGAATACACGATCGATAGAATTTCGAATGAAAGATACGAGTGTATTTGATTAAAAAAAAGAAAAGTATTTATCTGTATAATTATATTGCATATCATATATTACTATGTTTATATATAATTTCTGTAGGTTTTGTTCCACTGTCATCAACTGCTCAAGAAAACGAGACCAACGTGGATCCCAAATCAATGGTAGAATGGACACCCTACAACTTGCATGGACGTATAGTTAACGGAACAAAAGCGGCACTGAGACAATTTCCTTATCAGGTACGCGTCGTATTAATCGAGGTCTTGTAAGATCGAGTGCTTCGATACATCAATTGTAATTACACGGTTCGAGGAATAAGTGGATTGTCTTCTTGGAAATGATTCGCAGGTATCTTTGAGAGAAACTCACAACTTGGAACATTTCTGCGGAGGATCATTGATAGCTGAACACAGCGTGCTCACGGCGGCGCATTGCATGTTCGACGAGTGAGTGGAACGCGTGGAAATTCCTTCCACATTTCAACGGGAATTCTGAATAAATTAACAGCGACGAAATATTGTCGAGATTTACTCTTGCACGCACTTGATACTCAATTCTCAACAGTCAACAGTCATTCAAATTCATGCTTTTTGTAAAATCACAATTTAACAAAATTACAACACGCGAGATTCGTGTTGAATCCTTTTAAATATTACAACAATGTGCTTTAATTTGGTTAAATTGCACGCACGTTCCTCGCGCGACTTTTGCATATTTAAATCCCTCGCAAAATGCGTAAATGTTGATTACGTTGGTAGACCAGGAGACGTTTATGTAAATTCGTACCTCTGAACGTAATGAAGGTAACCAAGGAAAATGGAATTTCAACAAAAATTTGCTTCGCTTATTCGGCATCGTGTATTCCAATTTGAATAATTCGTGCAGTTTTGAATATTATGGTAAATTACGTCGTTGCATATTTAAATCTTATGAATGCATGAACTCTGTTCATGGCTTTGTTTATTAGCAATCGTTCTGACACGCGGTGTTTCATTTTCACAGAACTGGCGATCAGGTGCAGCCGTGGAGAATCACGATAGTTGCTGGAGACCTGAAACTCAGTCAATTGAGCGAGACTAGTCAAAAGAGGGGTGTCGACAAGATTCACGTTCATGCCGAATTCAATCCCAGAACATTGGAGAATGACATAGCTCTTCTTGCTGTACGATCGTTCAAATCTTCACTTTTGTTTCATTTTTGTTTAGTTTTCACTTCCGCGTGATGATAACAATAATTCTCTATCTCGCTGGCATTTACGTTGCAGCTCAAGGTGCCGTTTAAATTAACGCCGGAAGTGAACGTTGTTCCCCTCGCGAAGAACAGACCTACTCTAGGCACCACTTGCCAAGTAGCAGGATGGGGTTACCCAGCGGAAGTGAGTTCGTTTGCTTCTACTATCGTTAACTACTATTTTGGAAAATATTTACGCAGGTTTGTTAACCGCAATTAATTAGAAAAATTGAATATTAGCTGTAATTTATAACTATGTTTAAATACGAGATAATCCTTAATTTCATATATTTTATAAAAGGAATGAGTAGGCGTGCGTGAGTAGATTTATAAATAAATATAATTTTTAATGTTGTATAGATTAATTTATTAACTTTCAATTTGTATTTCAATATCAATTACTAATTTAATATTAATTCAATATATTAATTAAAAATTAAAATATCATTTTAATACCGATTTCGAGCTTTCGATCTTTCGCCCGCTACTGTATTGCAGAAAAATTGAAAACTGACTATAATCGATGAATCGAAAAATTTCGAAAAATATCTTGGTTGTAATATTGGAGATACTTTTGTGCAGGACTATCCAGTAACGAGCGAGAACCTTATGTACGTGGACCTGCCATTGTTGAGTCGCGCCACGTGCAAAGGACTTCTGGAAAACATAACTGATTTCCCACCAGGGATGCTCTGCGCTGGATACATGGAGGGCCAGAAGGATGCTTGCCAAGTAACGTGCATATATTCTATTAAAACGTCGAGCAATTCTTGCGAGGAAACAATTTAAACAACGCTAATCGTGTTAAAATATACTTTGTTTACCTGAACAATAACGTCTCTGTTATCTGACAGTGACATATTAATCACTTTGTTAAAGGTTCCTTCTCTTTCGTCGCGTTAAAAACAGTTGCAAGGTCATCGTTGATTAATCAGATTCTGTCGGTGCAATTTGCGACGAATTTGTTGTGCGTCAGAATATTATTTTATATCAATTCAGGCGAATATTTGGCAGTAATTTGGACGAAATACTTTTTTTTAAATAAAAGCAAAACTCGCGGGCAAACTTGAAATGAAAATCGAAAAACTTCGTGACAAATTACCGCGGATTTATCGAATTTTAATCAAACGTTCAACATCTCGCTTGAAATTTCTTTCCGTGAAATTTGCAACATCGAATTCCGTTTTTTTTTTTTTTCAAAACCTACGACTATGAAAAGTAATACCAAGGATTCGTTTAATGTCTCTTTGATTACTTCTTTCATCTGGATTCTATAGCGAAGATTGAAGATTGTAAAAAAATCGCGAAGTATTTATAACATCGTGATAAATTATTGCTTCGTTCTTGATGGGTTGAATCTTGCTTCTTTTTTTCAGGGTGATTCCGGAGGTGGTATGATCTGCAACGGTATTCTAACCGGTGTGGTTTCCGGCGGCGAAGGTTGTGCCCGGCCACGTACTCCCGGTGTGTACACCGACGTCGACTACTACAAAAAATGGATCGCGACTCGTTACAGTGCAAGCACACAGGTGACGACAATCTCATTTGAGAGACAAGGCTCTGGCTCGGAACAGGTGATGGCTACAACGTTGCTACTCTCGGTTCTACTTTCGTTACTGCTCAACGTTTGACACGACGAGGATGTTTATTTTAGTTTCGCTTTCAAATATTCCAGTTATTTACAGCGGCGCCCACTTAGTTGCCGTAATTTTGAAATCCTGTCGCGAAAGCAAACCATCAGAATCAGGTGGATTAACCCTTTGCGGTCGTATTAAATTTTTGTTAAAGAAACAAAATTACTAACATGATGCAGATATATCTCTGGAAAAGAGTATGCTTCCAACGTGCTCTTTAGTCGAGTAATCCGTCAAATTAGGAATGGACATGATACCCATGTTCAAAATTACGCCAAAAAACGCAAATATATAATATATAATATATCTCAGAAGTGTGTTGACTTTGTTAATTATACGATCAGAATAATTCTTTGCTTTGGTGGCTGAGAGCAGATATACGACCGCTAAGGGTTAAAGTGAGTAGCACAAGTGAGATGCAAGATACAGAGAAACCTCGTTGAATGTATTGTTCAAAGTTTGATTAAATCCTGTGATAACGACTAATAGGAATTACCATGGCCAACTAAGTGGGCACTGATGTATGTCGCTTACTTGATAGAATAGCTATCCACCATGAACGTGGACCCTCGATATTCGAACAGGTTCAATTCCCCCGGTAAGAAATAACCTAAATTGAATTAATCTGTCCCAGAATCTCCAAATTTGTCCAATACGTTTCAAGTATAAAATGTTTCAAATATTTAAAACTTACGTTAAATGATGATAAAGTAAACTGTTGAAATGTTTAAATTTGAGAGAAATTCACATCGAGTTTAACTATAACTTGGATCTAGTTGGCATCTTTGATCTTTGAAGGAGTAACGAACAGAATTTTATTCGTTGTCTAATATTGACTCTCTCTCTCTCCCTCTCTCTTCGATATATTTCGAATTCTCTGGGTTTCAAATTGTTCGAAAATCGAGAATCCACTGTAATCCAAATCTGAATGCATCTAGCAAGATATATCGCATCTTTGTGAAGAAAATGACACACAACTCGAAAATATGACTTTCGAGTTATCGCTATAAAATTGTTGCAAAGAGAAGGGTCCTTTCAACAATTATAAAAATCTTATTATTTGCTCAATAGAAAGTCATTACGTACCTCTTCCTGATTCACGTGACACTATACTGTATTCTATAAATACCTCTTATAGTAGAATATGAATTTGTAAATAGTTTATATAATTTCAAAAGATTCTCTCCTCTATTAGCAATGTTTCCTTCATACAACAGGAGTTCAAATTCTAGATAACTAGATTCAATCAGCAATATCAATTGAAATTTAGATTCAAATAAATCAAAGTTCTACAGAGCGAACAAATGCATATTGATAAGGTGAGAAGTACCTTGAACTGCGTCGTTTCTTTGAAAACACACTTTTTCTTCGCAAGGGTGCAGTATACTCTTTATACACTCTTTCTTCATGTTACGTATTACATATTACACTGAAACATTACTATAATGGCAGGAAGACAATCGATGCTATGTTATTAACCCATTGACTGCCAGGCAAATTTAGAGCGTCTTGCCCTGGGAGTCAAAATTTTATTTTAAAGAAAACATGAAATTTTCCAAAATATAATAATACTAAGTTACAGATTTAGTATTGAAGTGGCATTTACAGTAATTTTTATTGAAAAAAAAAACACTACGAGATAACTCGTAGCTGGCGCCACTGAATAAGATTCCTGTGCTGTCCGCCGCTTACAACATATCACATAATGTTTTTTTTTTCAATAAAAATTGTAATAAACAAAGACATTTTCTTTTATACCAATTGTAATCAATCCAAACTTGTAGATATCCCGTAGTTGGCAGTCAATGGGTGAAACAAGCGACAATTCTCAACCAATGATTTCCAAACAAACACAAGTGCGTGACAACACCAATGTTTCTCGTTAATGTTACTGTTCGCAGATCGACTAATCTCATTATCCGAATTATCAAATCTCGATGGAATTCATTCGAAGAGACACGTGTCCCATCGAAAGTGTCACGTTCGCCACCCTCGATATCCCACGGTTCGATTATTTCAACGAGTCAGACGATCACGGTGGATGACTTTCTGGCGGTTGGTTGGTTGGTTGGTTCGCGTTCACGGGCGGATGTTAGCCGGTGAAACGAAATCGGAGGGATCACGGGGAAAAATACACATCTGGCCGGCCGTGTATCCGGTCGCTTTGATGTTGAATCAAGAGCTCCGTGCAGACGGAGGGGTAGTACGCGCAAAAAGCTCGTAGCTTACTTAATACGATGCTCCAGAGAGAACGATAACGAAAACGTATCAGTGGTATCGCCGATGGCGATGGTGTTGAACGATATCTCTCCGCCGCGTCTGACGATTCCCGGCTGTTTCTACTGAATTTCACACTCCTCAAAGGAGAAATTCAGACGCTCGTTCTCCAGATATTGGAAGAAAATATTTGTTCACGCTCCACCCTCGCCGGGCGGGCAGGAGGGATAGAAAAGTTTGAATGAATGTAAAGTTTACGAATCGAAGTAATTACTAGGTAGAAACGTCGCGGTAATAGGATCTCGATGGAATGGACCCTCGGCGGAACGTTTTCGTTCGATTAGTTGCATTGTTTCCGTAGTGAGCGCGGTTGTTTTCACGGTATACAATGAATTACGTGACACGGTCATTTACGAAGATCGGATGGAATCTTCAGAGGTTTGATAATCTGCAAAAACAGATATTCGCTTTACGAGATATTTGGCTTACGTTTATCTTAGATATGGTATAACACGTGATTTGATTTGTCTCTTCTGTTTTGGTATAATTCGTATAATAGTGGATGTATGCTAGTTGTGCGTGAGTATTTGGACAGTTAGAAATTATAAAATATGAATCGCATGAATCTTTTCAATTAACACGTACAATATCAATATCAATCACAATGTGCAATATCGATTAGTACAAATAAAATTGAACGTGATTGAAGATTAATTTTGCAGAGTCTTAGTCAAGCGACTTTAGATGTGATATATATATATATATATATATATATATATATATTACACACATGTATATATATATTATACGTATATATATGTAATGTATATGTAATGTATATATACACACGTAATATATATATGTATATATATATGTAATGTAATGTAATGTATATATATGTATATATATATATATATATGTAATGTAATATATTATACATATATATATAACGTTTGATCTCAGTTATGGTAAGATGTATGGTAAAATTAACAATAGAAAAATGTTTGTTGATCGATAACTACGGAAACGAAATAGAGAATCTTTTAATAGAGCTGGGTGTCCAATTATTTATGCACGATAGCATTTGTGATCGTTGTTATAATTACTTTAATGTAAAATAAATATACATAGCTCACATTATAACGTGAAAAATATAATATAAATAATTGTTGTATTATAATATAAATAATTACTGTATTATACCTTCAAGCGTGTTATGTTTGTAATAAATGTTTTGTAGCTTCTGTATACATTCTCGAATTGGTTTCAAATTTTACAACAGTCGCATCTCATTACAGTATGTTCGTAAAAATTAACGTAAGTAGATAACGAACTATAAAATCCGGTGTTACGATATAATAATCGCAGTCTTTGAAAGAACGTCTTTCAAAGAGAGCTTATACGCTAATAACCAGATCCAACTGCATTGTTTCGGTTGTCTCATCGCGTGACAGCAATTTCCCTCCCGAGGGAGGCTTCCGCTTCCGAAAGTGAATACACGTTGAAACCTGAAAGGTGGTCGGTACACGGCTACACGTTGCGACGAAGGGCATCGCGGATCGATCGAGACGATCGTCGAGAGTCGCGCGAGAGAAACAGAGAGACAGGGAGGAAGCTGTACAAGGGTGAACTTACCTACAGTCTGGAAAACTGCGCGTTTCATACGATAAACGTAACTTCTGATACACGATATCCTTTCTCCGCTTCGGACCTCTTTCTCTTCTTAGCCGAGCTTACCCCCCAGAGCTTCGAGCTTTTCCACCACGTTCCCTTCTGCTTTCAGCACCCCTCGCGATACCCGCGACCTCTTTAATTTCGGGATCGAATAAGAATTCATTAGCGAGCGCTCGCCTTCCCTCGCCTCGAATATCACGGGGATTTTAAATAAATTAAAAGTTTACTTTTTTCTCCCCTCCCTCTCCCCTCTCCCACCCCAGTAAAACTCGGGCCACCGTTCGCGACGAAGTGGTTTCAAGGGAGGAATCGAACTCGCGCCGCTCCTCCCTCGCTCTTCTCTCTAATTACTGCTTCCAAAAGGGAAAGGAGGGGCGCGAACTGGAACTTTCGGAAATCTATTCGCCGAGTCGTCGTCGTCGTCGTCGTCTTGGAGAATTCAAACTCGACCAGAAGTGGGAAACTCGCTGGGAGTTTTCAGACTTTGAACAGGCGCCGGTCCTGAAGAGAGTTCGAGTGATATTTTCATGGTTGAATATCGGTGTTAATATTTCGCAATATTCCCGCGTTCGCTTAGTGGTGAGTAGTCGCGGTTTAATGAAACTTTTGCTGGATATTAGCTTCGAGGATTCTAACCGGTTAATAACTCTTCTTCTCTTCTTTCTTCCCCGTTTCTCAGGTGAAATGGGCAGCGTGCCAGGAAATTCCAGACGAATATCGTGTTACATGCCGATTATATAGAACGTAGATCGCTCACTGGATATCTCTTTTGATCATATTGTGAAAAGATCGAAGAAATGATTTCTAAACTTCCACTGTTCGAATCACACGGTTGATCTTGTTTAGCTGTTCGAAATCTGACTTGACGACTGCGCGTAACACGTTAGAATCTGAATTAACAGAAAAGTTTGGAAGCGACGTCTCGTAAAAATAATTTTAGGAGAACAAGAGTAAGATTTGCATACGGGGTGTTAGGTTTAAATCGAACGTCTAAGTTATTCCAATTGCTATTAATGTTAAGAAAACGTGACTAAATAGGATTTAAATAGTCTCTAGATATGCATTAGTGAAAATATATGAAGATCATTTGGCAATCTTTTTCAAGATTATCGTTTTTTTTTTTTTTTGCATATGAACATCCATTATATGACGTAACGTCGAGGTCAAGAATGATTTCGCTATCTATAAAGATTGATTTGACATGATTGATTTCGAAGCGACCTTGAAATTGAAAAAATGGATTTCATTCGAAGAAATATAAAAAATAGTACGAAGAAAACAGTGATATTTATTTTATGAAATGTTCGAAATGCTGACCACTCGTGTCAAGGCACGTTTGCACACGATTAGCGAATGATTGAATAGTATTGCTTATGGCATTTCCGCGGTGCACTAGTAGAATGCTTATCCATTAAACACTTGTACTAATCCTTGTCACAAACATTGTTACAAAAACGTTTTACTTAACAATTCTCTAGATTAATGTAGTTCAAACACAATATATAGTTTGAAAGTATGTGCTCGTTGGATTGATCAGAAGTTTACTAACATTAACTAAGTTTACAAAAGGTTTTTAATGAAGTTTCACGATAAAATGTATCAATGCAGCAAAGAGGGAAAAATAAATATAAACTTTAACATTAACGAAATCTTCAAAGTTATAGTATTTACCCTGCAAAATGTAATATCGTTAAAAACGGATATTAATATGTCAAAAGGGTATGAAAAAAAATTGTCAGAGTGACCTCCACAGGATCCTTTTTTTTGTTTTTTTAGTAACATCAGCTGCGTTTTGAAATCATTTAAATCCCATTTGGTCATTTCTTTTTCTTTCTTAACATTAATAGCAACCGAAGTGATTTAGAACGTTAAATTAACACCCGTTGTGTTTATTCAAAAGCTTCTCTTCCCTTTCAACAACCAGCCATCAACTCACCTCCTCTCCCACGAAAACAGAACAGTATATAAGTTCCTGTATCGAAGTGTGAATTCCACGATGTCTGAAGGAGAAGGGCGAATCCCCACGGCGTCGACACGATAAGAAATAATCGAGTTTACATGGCACGGAGCTACCCGACGAAGCCTAATTGATAATACGAAGCATTTACCGGAGAGAGAGATACATCGTTACACGCGGGTTGAGAGAGGATCGGTGCTTAAATTGTGGCAAATTGCGAGCCAACAGGAAAACCAACAGGCAGCCGCTCCATCGCGTTATGGAAATTTCGGGGCCGTGCAATTATTTCGATCGATCGTTTGCGAGGGCAATCTCTTTGCTCGTTCGCGGTGCTCCTCCGCAACGGAGGGGAGATCAAAGGGGCCGCTTTCTCTCTAATTACGGAAAATTTCGTTCTCAGAGGTATTTAGTCAGACGAGTGGGGGGGGGGCAGGGGACGTTTCCTTTGCGATACAAGGGGGAAATCTTGGCGGTCGTGCCGCGATATGAACGGAGCGTGAGACACGCGAGGGACGCCGATGCTTGTTCGACGAAGCATCGAAGATGATATTGGAAGTCAATCTCTTAACTTGAAAACCATATCTTTCGTGACCACCTTCCGCTAATTTCAATCCAGAGGGGAGATTTTTCTTCTTTTCTTTTTTTGTCTTCTTAAGTAATTTTTCGATGACCGCTCGATAGATAAATATTTAACGTTTTGTAAATTTTTGTAAGAGTCTCGTACTTTACCGATAAACATCGTGAGAAATCCTATTTCGTTAGTGAAATTTCAGAAATGTTTCCTTTTAATACGCACATTTCTATGATAATTTTATAAATAGTTCGCCGAGTGAGTTTTCTCATTTGTATTTTTTTTTTTTTCATTTTGATGCAAATTTCTGAAAATGGCTGTATATACTTGCGAGCAACGGAACGTACACCGAGAAAGTTCTCCGCGAGAGGATGAAGTCGATTAATAAAGAACGGATGTTGGGGGATGAAGAGGCATTCACATTAAAGGAACTCCTTTTATGAACAAAGTTCGTTAAACCGAGTGAAAAATTAAGCAACGAATTAACAACTCCGATATCCCGCCCGATACGTTCTAATATCAAAGTCTCGGAGTTGAAAAACTTCTTATTAAGCATTCAATTACGTGTAACCCCGTGGGAGGGCAGTGATTTCGTAAAGAGTGAAATTTGACGAGATGAGGGCTGTGTCTCGCGTTACGTCGACCTCTTCGTGGAATAGGTCAATTAAGGTCAACGATCGATAGAGGAAGAAACTAACTAACGGAGGAGATCCACACAAGATCTCTTTTGTGATCGAGGACGGTTTTATGGCGCATTTAAAGTAAAAGGAGAGTGAGAAAGAATGTGTCAAGAATAAGTTAAAGAACGAAGCTTGTTTAATGACCGAGTTACGCTTGAATGGCCGAGACTGCCTCGAGAAAAAGTCGTTGCGATAGCGTGCTGAAAAAGAAAGTTTCTTAACCTTCGAGGAATCGTGCTTAGTCTATTTTCTGTTCGAAAAAGAAAGAAAGTTTAAAGTTGATAACGAATGGATGACGTGTATAAGAGAGTAAATAAATAACAAATTAAAAAGTTGGATTAACACACAGCTTGGTCCTCGATGGATTATCGATCCTAGCAAATATCCGAGATATTCTATAAAACATAACCTCCGTAGGTAAACTCCGGCAATGTCCATTTCCAATTCTTCCCCGTTGAATTCTGACCCACAAAACCGACCATCAATTCACTAGACCGTATGAAAAAAAGATACACGAAGATTCCAACCCCAATCTCGCCGATCCATCGTGTTTCAAATTCACCCTGAAAGTCCCGGATCCAAACGACAGCCCCTGTTCTCTGTCCCTCTGACTTCCGGCATTCGGCAACGTGGACACAAAGTCGCGCGTGATTGAATTATAGCGTCTTCTAAAATATAGCAGTTGTCTGTTCTTACTTAATTTCAATTCAATTCTATATTTCACACGACAATTTCTATCACGTGAAAATGCAGAATATAAAATGATAATAAAGAAATAAAAAAAATTTAATTCAAACTCGTGTGGATCAGTTGCGACTAAACAGTTTGGAATTAATTATTCTAAATTCAAATTCGAATTAAATCTCAAATAAATTAAGTTAATTTAAATATAAATTAAATTTTTCGTACAGCGGCGGTTGAATTTCGATATTCACTACAGGGAGGCTTGTTTCGCTCTCAGAGATGTAAAAACATCGCAAAAAAACATTTGTTCATGGAACAATTTTTTCTCGCGAAAGATTTGGAACTATGTTGAAGCTCGATTTTACCAATGTACGACACTCTTGAATTTGCTCGAAAATCAGAAGAAATTTTCTATCATTAATCAGTTCGCGAGGCTATTCTATTTGCAAATTAGAAACAGTCAACGTAGATTAGCATTAGAAAATTACTGGATTTTATTACGAATTTGGATTTGTTAATCATCTCTGTAGCGAATTCGAGAATTCGTAAGGCGATTCAGTTCTTCAAGCATTGTCTTGTTCTTCGGACTGGCCTCGTTCCAAAATCTGGAGGATTGGCTAATAGTTGGCAATGCACGCTTATGATAACGAGCTGGGTGGCTTCGCATTTTGTCGCTGGCTGGCTTAAAACACACAGGCCTGAGGCGCGGCCTAGGCTTGCCCGACTATAACTCGCGATTCACCCCTTTTACGGGATTAAGAGATGCCACTGATGCCCGCGCTTTACGAGGCGGGGACAAAGTTTGGAGGCGCGCCAGAGTAAGTAATTGCCCGCTGCGGGCAGAGATAAAACGGTCAAGCGATATGTACCTTGAATATGTAATTTTTTCGGCTCGAGGGTTGCTCTTCACCTATTGCTGGATATGAGCTTAGTTTTCTGAGCGAGTTTAGTTACATTTTTATCAAACGACCTATTGTTTGATTTACCGCGTAGCGAGGTTCTCAGGCAACGATCTCTTGAAAGTGGAATTGAGACGAAACATATTCGTAATTTCTTTGCAATGAACTACAGTTATTAAAATTATAGATGTTGACAATAGTATCAAATTTACTACAGAGTGGGCCAGAAGTTTCTTCCCATCTATTTTTTTTTCTTTTTTGTTTTTTTTAATAAAACATCGAAGTATGAGAGAAAAACTAATTTTATTAATTTTAAATTGAATTTGAATTCAAGTATGAGTTTCTGTAGTTATATTCTGTAGTTATAATGAGTCTCTGTAGTAATTGTCAAGTGTGTTTTAAAAATCTGTAAAAAGAATTTTTGAAGATACGTGAATAATTTGAAATACGGATTTATTTTAGTAAGAAGTGATTTTTGGCCCACCGTGTTTCTTTCATAGAGACAATTCAAGTTGTCAATCTGTTACACGTTAATTAAACTGATTCTTTTTATTTACAAGAATATTAGATTTATACTTTTAAAACTATATGTTTTTTCTTAGCCTCTTTAGAATTTTAAAAATCTTGTTCCCCAGTAGAATAAGCCTAGACTATATTACTAATAATTGCCTTTCTATTTGATTGCCAAACTCACAGTTTTCTAACTCTCGAGAATTACACAAAAATTATCAAAATTTCGTTGAAATACTGCTTGTCTTAACAATCGACCGAATAACGAATTCTCTCGAAAACAAGATTGTATTACTAAAATTGTCTTTCCATTTGGTTTTCCAAACCGAGAATTTTCTAATCCCCTCGAAGTTGTACATTTCATCAGACATTGAAACGTTGCTTGTCTTAACAATCGACCGAATAACGAATTCTCTCGAAAACAAGATTATATTACTAAAATTGTCTTTCCATTTGGTTTTCCAAACCGAGAATTTTCTAATCCCCTTGAAATTATACATTTCATCAGACATTGAAACGTTACTTGTCTCAACGATCAGTATCCCTTATCACGATCATCAAACAAATAATCCATCTCTCGGAAACAATATCCGAACAGAACGAAATCGAAACGAAGAGCCAGCGCGAGCCGTGGCAAAGCGCAGTCAACTAATTAGCGGAATACGCGGATCGCGGAAACGAATCGAGCGGAATCGTCGTCTCGGAGCCGTCGCTTGTTGAGAAGGTGAAGCAACGAAGGAAGGGATGGCCAACGGAGGCCAATTAACCGTCTGCGTTGGGCGAAGACACGGCCCTTAGGTAAACGCAAATAAGTGACTCCTCGGGAGGATTTCCGAAGCTCGGCTCGTCTCGAATCGAGAAACGAATCCGAAGGAGGCGAAGGTTGACGAAGCAGGAAGACGACGAAGTCGATGCGATGACAGTAGAGAGAGAGGGAGAGAGAGAGAGACGGGGCTAAAGAGGCTGGCAGACGGCGGACCGCCGCTGGATGAGAGAGAGCAGAAACGGCGAGTTGGGTTTACATTTAATTAATTAGACGGCCGGCGAGCACCGCTGAAAGGAAAAACGAGGAAAGGCATCCTCAACCAGGGCCCTGACAGTAAAACGCGCGGTTTAAAACGCGCTTCTTTCATCTCCACGGCGTGGCTAGCCCGTGTGTGTGTGTGTGTGTGTGAGAGAGAGAGAGAGAGAGAGAGAGAAACTGACCGCTCGTTCGCGGCTTGGAAACACGCTCGCGCGAGAGAACGCGCACTGGTAATGAAAGTTGGTAATTTTCGTGGTTCGGTTGGCAACGCAGCGAACGCGTCTTTGACGTCCCGTCGCGCACACCGCCGTAATTCGGTGTCTAGCTTTTTCAAGGATCGCGTCGTACGCGAACCGCGAGTACTCACGGTTAAATAATTATCGCGACATTTCCGCCGCTGGATTGTCCTTCACTCCGTTCGTCGGTGACTGACGGTGTTGTTAAAATTCCACCAGACCGGGGAGAGAGAGCTTTGGAGCTTTGAAGCACCGCACTCGCCGCGGATGTAACGAAAATTCTGGCATTTGGGAAGATCTCCTTTTAAGGGCCTCTTTTTGTTTCGTTATCGTTCTTTGTACCATCGCCGTTCTCCCTTGTTAGGATGTTTCTGAACGAATGAAATTAAACGTGGCGAATTTACGAAAATCCGTTCGTTGGACTTTGAACTACCGGGACTGACTATAGCGGGAAATTTCGTCGTTTCCTCTTTTAACGCTGACCGTTCTCAAACGTTTGCATATACAATTTCCTACATATAACGCTATTGCGTCGTATATGCTGTTTAGCTTTAGGACTTTTCTGAAAATATGTATACAATGAATTTTTCAGTATTTACTTCTCCTCTTATTCCCCTCCCCCCCCCCGGAGAGATATATATGCAGTATCATCTACTGGTCAATTTGATCGGTCGAAAAATTTATGACATTCAGTCTTCTAAAACTATAGGATCGATTCATGAGAAAGGCTATTTGTACAGAATCACTATTAAATTACGCGCGTGAATGGTTGATAACAATGTTTCATTGCAAGAACATACTCAGGCCGCAGATTTGGATGACACAGAGAGCATAATACAAGAGAGCAATACATAAAAGTTCTAAAGCGTTTCCTTTGCATTTACAAGTTACAAGTGCGAATTGGAAGAAAGAAAAAGTGAATCCGCAATACTTTGACGTAAATTTTGTATTTCGTATTTAGTGTATTATTCCGTAGCAAACATTTATCGTAAAAATGTCAAAGCGTTCAAAAAATATGAGGATAATTAAAAAAAAAAATAAATGTTTTATGAGTATATAAGAGTATCACAGTAAATTTATTCGTATTCTACATTGAACTGTCAGTGCACATACTAAAAATTTAACAACAACTTTAAGCTTCGTTTCTAACATAATATGTCTAACAATCTAGCAATGCATAATTATACATAATTCTTTACAATACATAATTCTACGCCACGTTTCTTGAATTAGAATTCGCTTCTTTCGTCTGATTCAACTGAGATTTGCTGCAGTTATTGTCGATAATATTTTCCGCCTATGAGCGCTTTTACTTTGATTCGAGCGAAGTGAAGCGAGCGCGTCAACAGTATCACGAAAGCAAATTTTCAAAGGGCCTTTAAACGCCAAGTAGTAGCCCACGGCGTTGAATGTAAAAATTCGAGCGATACATCGCGCCCTGAATATTTCACGATCGTGAACGAAGGAAAAAAGAAAAAAAAAGAATACGGAGAGATAAAAACCAACTGAGACTGTATCAGTATTTTGAAACAGCAAAATAATCCCTTGTGCCTTTCCGCCGCGGAAGAGGCAAGCGGTCTCGTAAAGCCACCGGAATAATCGTCGGTCGCAGAAACTTCGGGAGAATAATCTAAAGGTGGTTCGTTTCGCGGCGAAACGAGTGGCTGTATAGCGCGGAACACCAATACTCTGGCTTGTTTAATAGTTCCTGCCGCAAGCAGTTCCCAACGATTTCGCCCTTAATTCCTTCGCGCGCGTTTATTGCGCGCGTTAATGCTTCTTACGAAATTCACGTTGCCTTGCGTTTAAGCTATCCTTCGTTCTTCCTCTCTTTATTTAGCGGCGTTTCCTTTCCGTGACTCGGACAAGTACGGTCGTTAAGAACTTTCCCACTCAGCTCTGCGGCTATGGAAACCGATGAGATCAGTCTGTCGTTATTTTCCCCGTGTCGTGTCTCGATGGTCCCTAATGGATCCAGCATGGCAGGTAGGGCTAGTCAAAGGTCGTGGCCGAAACGTTTTGTCTTCCGGATGGTCCTTTGCTCTCCTTCCTCGAGATTGACGCCAGTCCTGCAGACCTTGCACCGTGAGATAACAATTTCGCGGTGAATCGAACTCGCCGCGGATACCAAATCGCGGAGGTAAATCACGCGGAATTATTAGGGATTACACGCGGCCGACTAGGTACGCTCTTTCCGCTAACAGGACCTTGCCGCTCGACGAGGGAGAATTCCGACGAATCTACAGTTTCGTTGATTAGTTGGAATCGGAGAACGAGGATTTGAAAATCGTACAACGTATAATTAGGAAATCGTTCATTTGCGTTGGGAATACGTTGATGAATTGTCGAAGTTGCAGTTCTCTTTTTTTCTTTTTTATTTTGAGATAAAAAGAGAAAGACTTCTCAATTTAGGGCTCGTACGTATCTCACCCACGACGATTGAACTTGTTTCTGAAAGGAAAACCATATATCTTCATTGACTAGTGTATTTCTCGAAAACGGAGTTTCACTCCGAATGTTTGGGAATCTCTCACGTTCTAACGAGATACCTCATCCATTGAGATTAATCTCAAGCATCTCTCGTGCAAATCAGAATTCTTCGCCAACGAGCAATCGAATTCAACGCATTAACAATTCCCTTGCGAGAAACTTCCACTCAACACCGAGAAGTGTCATTAAAATCTGTAGTACCTACAACACCTAGCGAGATCCCCTCGTTAGATACGAAATCTAAGACTCGGTGTCGAGAAAAAGAGAGAGAAAGAGAGAGAGAGAGCTATGGAAAACGAACAGGCTGCCCCATCATTATTTTCCTCGTGTCTTTCTAATGGCATCGACCAGAGGGGTGCGCCACACCCTGCGGCCAGCAAAGGTCACCACCCTTCGTTCACCGACAAACATTTTGCCTTACGTGTCGTTTTCTACGACTCTCGCGACCTGACCGAGCACAACTTCCTCCAACATGTCCTCCCATGTTTCATCCCTTCTCTCTCCACTCCGGCTTGGCCGAGATCGAACGAGCTCGGTGGTGGGGATGGGCATCGAGAGTTTATACATCGATGGATCTCATCGATAAATGTATGTCGAAGTCGAGGGACGTTTGCTTTCGTCTGTGCTTTCGAATCCTCCTTGACGAATCTCCCCCCAACCCTCCCTCCCTTCGCCCCTTCTTCGCGAGAAGACCGGTGCCTGTGCGATGCAATTACTTAAAGCAGAGAAACCACCACCCTCTTCCTTCCTCCGTCGCGATGAAAAACGCGTTCTCCCCGGTGGTTGCGCCGCTTAAATCCCATCCATTTATCAGCTCGCCCTTGGCCATCGGTCCGCCGTTTTTGCTTCTGCATCGTCGTGAACGCGAGGAGGTCGCCGATCGTCTACCACCCCCGTTAGCCTCCCGCGGATCCTCGACGATCGCCGGGAACGTCGGCTCGACGACGACGAGGAGATTCCCTCACACAGCTGCTGTCCAGAAATGAAAGATATAAATCACTCGGTAGACGGTAATTATATAGAAATGGACGTGGATCCAAGTTCTCGGCTCGTCTTGGTGCACGTTTCCAAGGTCAACGTTCTGCCATCTGCTCGCATTTACACTCCGAGATGTATCGAAATGTATTTTTTCGGGTGTTCGATTTGGATTCGGTTTGCTTTTCTCTATATCCATACCTTTTCATCGTGTAATTGAAAAAAAAAGAACAGTAACGTATTTTTTCATTCTATCGTCATAAATACGTCTGTTCTTCTAAATATCTATCTTAAAGTAGTCTACTCGTATGATTTTTTGAATTCTGTAATTCGAAACTAGTTCGTGTAAAATTAATACACGGCAACATTTTTACTTTTCGAAACCTACGAGACCAAAAATTTGAATATTTGTATACAATATATACATATTTCAAGTCGAAATATTTTTATTCTTGAATAATAATAATAATAATCGAAACTTAAATATCGGACTAGACACGTATGAAAATGTATATATTAAACTTGCGCACGTGAAACGACATACATTGAACTCGACTTATGAATATAGAACGAATACGTTGCGAGTGTTCTTGACTGATATTCGTTTCGTTGCGAAATAATTGTTCACACCACTTGCTTCTACGGGGAATTCGAGAATTAAATGGCAAAGAATTAAATATTCATCCGGTTCGTAGCGTGTTCTTTCTGATGAAACGATCAGGTTAGCAGTAGTCGGAATGAAATTGGAACTCGTTGGCAAATCAACGTTACCAGGAATTGACTCCCCAGTTCTGCCTACAGCGAGCGTATAACAATAATTGACCAGAGGTTAGTTTTGCCCCGGTGACAACGTGAAGGGACTGTCTGACAGACGCGTGTGCGTCGCTGGGAACGCAGTTGCCAGCACGACGTTTCTGCCAGGATAACCCAATTTGCCTCCCTTTCGTCGAGGGGTTGTCGTAGATCGATGAGTCCAGGTTCCTGGCATCTTGCTGCGCCCCTCTTGGCCCCTCGAGTTGCGACGAAACGCAGATCTGCAGGCACAGCGTGCACAACGCCGAGGGTCACTCCACCGATTCGTCCCTCGGTGGTTCCGACTCGCAGAAACCCGGGACCGAGAGGGATTTCGCAGTGAAATCACGTCGTTCACCCGAGAGAGAGAGAGAGAGAGAGCAGGCGAGTAAAATTTTGCCGGAATTGGGGAGTATTCGTTGAAAATCAAATTTGAGCGAAAAAATACGCACTGTCAGGCGAAAGTAGATTTGCTCGTTGTAGGTCAGACGTAGTGGTATTCGACGTAGTACTCCCTCTGTTCGAAAATATGGTATACATTTTAATATTTTTTTTTGTCCGAAGATATGGTATACATAATTTGCAAAAAAAAATCGAATAAAACTAAAATTAAATATGAAAAAAAATATTAAATTCATTTTATTATCACAATATAACTAAATACAAATAATTTTATAGTGTAATCCAAATTTAGTTAAAGTGAGATTTAGCCTTCTTCTGAACATATATACTTTTCAGCTAATCGACCCTTACGACGAAGTTTTACCTTATTTATATGAGATGTTTTATAGGAATTTCTTCCTCCTGTCAACATAATTGATTCCATACACGTTTGTAATGTTATAAAAAACGTTATCAAGAGTATTTCTCTCTAATTTATTAAATACATTATAAACTTTATTAATAGCACCGTGTTCTAATTTTTCTTTGTTCTTCATATACTGTAATAGTCAATTGTTCAATAGTCAATTGCTTCGATTTGGCATCTCTTCTTTGTAAATTCACGTTATGTGGGTTGAAATTTTCCATTTTGAAATTACACCGGTGACTATTTTATTTTTCTTAAAAAAAGACTAATTTTTGGCTTTCGAATTCCAACTGAACTCAAAAGCACGCCTGTCAAATATGTTAGCTATCAATGTAAATAATACCAATATAATGAACATTGCCAGTTGCTTTCGAAACTCTAGATAATCTAAGATTTTCTTTCAAATGTATACTATATATATTTTCGGACAGAGGGAGTAATAAATATTTGTAGACGTAAAGACACGTCTATGGTTCCTTTGCTCGCCTTTTCTTATTGAAATTAGAAATATTTATGTAATAGAGGATAGTTGTATTACAAGTGGAAGTAGAATGGAATCGTTCAGACAGCGATATTCGACGTAATGATAAATATGTATAAATATAATTCCTTTGCTAGCGGTTTATAGTTGAAATATTTACAGGATAGTTGTATTGATCGTCGAATCAATTGTGAAATGTGTATCGAAGTGAAATTAAATTGGGGTCGTTATACTAACGAATATTTTTAGGCATTATACGCACGTAGGTATTATATTACTCGCAAATGTTAGAATATCAGACTTTTTGAATTTATACTAATAATATACTGAATTGATACTGAGACAGTTATGTTACAAATGGAAGTAGATTAGGCTGCTGTTGATCAGACAACTATTCCAAATAGCAGCAAATATTTATAGAAATATGTAAAAATATGTAAGTATTTTCATTATATTGGGATACTGAAACTAGATATATTTATAAGACAATCGAAAGACATTCTTTGGGAAAGAAGTAATAAATATTTCTAGTCATAAAGATATATCGTTCATTTTGCCTAGAGCACCTGTATCATTTTACACATTCTAATAGTGTAAACGAGCAAATAGTAGACTGAAAATCGCGCCGAGATTTCACAAGTGAAAAATCAATTTTAATTTTGACTTAAATTTTTTAATTCAGTCGCATATTTTAACTTTCAAGCGTGTCCATCTCTTTTCGTAATTAGTAAAATTGAAACCTTACTCTCCGTATCGATAATTCTTTACAATAATAAATGAAAAATGCAATTTTATAAAATCGCACGTGTCGTCCATTTGGCTTCTGATACTTTCTATTTCGTAGTGTCATCGCGAAGAGTCGAAAGGAAACGGAAGTTGAAAAAGCAGGGACGATTCATCGGCGAACGAATTCAACGGCAACACGAGCACACCATCGGCATCGAGCTACGTATCCAAAGCGGCAAACTTTGAAAAATAATGGCTTCCCTTCTGAAAAGGATATCGTCGTCTCGGAGAAACGACGCAGATAAATCCCGTTGTGTCGCCGACGCGTTATTTACAGTCAAGACGGGACGATTTGTTCGAATCCCGCTGAAAGTTTCGAATTTGCATCGCCGAGCGTTGCCTAAAACCGACGGACAGATATTTCTCGTTTGACCTTCGCGAACTATACCCCGGACGGGTGTAATTGCTGCCCCGCCGCAAAACTCCGCCGCGAGCTTCAAGTTTTTCCTTCAATCGAAACCGAAGAAACTTTCTCTTTCTCCTCGTTAATTTTTTCTTCTTTAAAACTTCGTCCCTCCTCGGTCGAGTTTTCGACGCTCGTATTATAACTGAAAAGCGTAGTCTCATTCCTCCGCGTCCTCCTTTCCAAGGTGATCGTCCTTTGTAGCACGATCCTTGATTCTTCTGTCCTCGCAGATTCGAATTCCAGATATTTTTTTCTTACCTAGAAGGACGAAGCTTTCTTTCCGTGTCTCCCTAAGAAACTTTTCTTCTTCTTTGCTTCTTTCATGTTCGTTTCTCATTGTAACTCGAACTCTTCGGAACAACTGGTTCCACTGTTGTGTAATACGACTTGCAACTAGAATTGTCCAGATTAACCCTTTGCCTTAGCGATCGGACACTCATTCGTGGACTTGTCCAATAAATTCACGATATGTTGTATGTTGAGTTCCGTTTTCAAAATGAAACTGCTTGCACGAAACTTTGAATATCAAATTTCAAATGTCAAACGTTTTGTTGGATAATCAGGGACTGAAGTATGCAATTTCAGATATTTATAATATTTATATAAGTTCATCGTTCAAAATAAAACGTATATTTAATTGCAAATAATTTTATTTAACGGACGGAAATCATTCACGCATTCGAAACTTTCGAATCCGGGCTCTCTGGAAAAATAAAAATCTTCTTTTATTCGTATTTATCTTCGTCTTGTATTTATTTATACAAGTTCACGTTATTTTATCACGTTTAAAATATATGATATATTTGAAAGCACGTTTAAAACAATTAAAACAACGTGACTTTGAATTTTCTTTTCTTCACAATCGTTTAAAAGACACGAGTATTTCTGTCGAGATTGATATTGATTTCTGTTTGAACGGAAACATAATTGTGTAAATCTGTTCACTTTAATTATCATCATAATGATTAATATTTCAATACGTCAATTCTTTTAGCATTGATAATAGAGACAATTTCACATAAGAGATTGTAAAACGAAAGAGGACCCCTTCGCCCCTCCTCCAAAAAAATCAAAGAGACGTGTGAGAATACATTGCGAGTATTTCGATTGTCTACGCGAGGATTTAAATGGGAAACAACAAGAATAAAGACACGGCACCGTTTCGCCATTTAATAGCGAACGTCAGGGCAAAATTCAATGTTGAAACGAATGATTCGGATGATTCGGACGAAAACGTTGTACGGGCACGCGTCATTGCACGGCGCGATCGTGAAATTCGATTATCGGGCACAGGCAGGATCGCGGATCATCGAGCCTGACAATTAGCGTTCCGGCCGTGTGCCGGAGCTTTTAAATTCCCGGCTTTGGGGTGCAGAGAGGCAGAAAAATATTTGGTGTATCGGCGGTGGATAGGAATCAGGAGGCGAAATAACGCGGCACGAGCATCGAAATGATTTTACGAGCGATTTCTGGTTGTAACGAGCAAGTTGTTTCGTTGTTTCTCGACTGATCTGTGACCGTGGCCATCGAATTGATCATCGACTCGCCGTTGCCTTTTCCTTCTCGTTGGCGATCGTCGACTTATCAAATGAATTTTCAATCGAGAATTTGCAACTGCGGCTGCTCTGAACCGTAATGCTGCGTTTACAACAAACGAACGAGTGCCCATTTCGATAGAACTTGTGCTTTGTGTATTCACATCACGTTGCGTACATCAAAGCGTAATAAACGAACGCGAATCTGTCGAAATAAAAATATGTATTGGGGATCGTTCGTGTTCTTAACTCACATTTGCATCGCAACTTAAATTGGATGATTTAAATTGCACGCGTGCACATGTACCGTGATTTATGAAATCTCGATTTAAATATTTACTATTCTCTGTTGGTACTGATTAAATACAATGAAATATCAGAATACGATGCGTCATCAGAACTTACGATCTGATGAATGTAAAGTGTTATCTAAAACTTTCAGTTTTGGAACAAATAAGTACCTAGAACGTACACGCCTAAATTGCTGAAAATAAAGATATCAAAAGATAATGGAATTAAAAGTATAATTAAAGTATAAAGCAAACACACACACACACACACTTTCTCTCTCTCAATGTGAAAAATTCGTAGAAAAATGCAGCAGCAGAGAGACAGTTAAAAATACGATTCTTTGCCGAAGGTAGTCGCGAGTGGTTTTAGATTCTCGCCACGGAAAAAAAAAGACACCGCGAAATTCCTGTTCGTCCAAAATTGGCACCGTAAAGAGAAAAAACGCGTCATATATTTAATTGTTTGACGTGTCTGGCTGAAATTGATCTGACGTTTTCTTCGTTCTTCTTCTTTTTTTCTTTTTTTTTCGATAAACGAAACCGATTTCCGAACCAATCAAATAACAATACCGCGGTCGATTCGAAAAATTTCACGCTGCTAATGAAAATCGCGGCCGGATATTAATCGAGGTTCGATGAAACACGGCGGCCAACGAATTCGTTCCGCGGATATGATTTTTGTTGGTAATGGAATGCGGCATATGCTGTTATCGATATCTGATTGGTTACGTTGTGTTCAACGTTGCACGAGTATTTTCTGAAGGAGTAGTTGCGAATTAAAAATTCCATTTTTCTTTTAATTCGTCTGCGAATTGTGATGTTTGTCGTTTTCTGAATGTGTCTAATATATCCTTTTTCCATTATTGTTTTTCCTTAATTTTCTTTGTTTGGGTTCCCCTTTTTCTCTTTCTTTTATATTTTTCATTTTTATTTGTTCCTTATTTTTGCTTCTCCCTTTCCCTCGCGTTTCTTCCTCTCCAATTTTGGTTTCTCGTTTTCTTCCACATGTGCTTTCTTCTCTCTTTTTTTCTCGTCTGTTTCTCCCTTTTTCTTCCCTCCTATTTTCTTCTCTTTTCTCACAAGTAAATCGCATGACACGTCGCATAAAAGTTCACACATTTCTAATCAAACTGACACAGCAGACTCGCGTTTCCCCGAAACGCGTTTAAAATCACCTAAATTCGTTCGAGAAAACCACAAAGGACGTATCACGTCACACTCTCTCCTCCTCTTTGGTCATCTCCCCCATAAATCCGAGAATTACACGCGACAATGTCACCTATGCCCCGACCCGAAAGGACGGCAAATATTTGTCGGTGATCCTTGCAGCTGTAATTCTAAAATACGATCACTTGTAGCTTAACCGGAAGAGCTGTGTACATCCTTCTTTTGTTCCCACACACACACACACACACACACACACACACACACACAAAAGAAAGTTTCTCGATTTTCCAGCCAGCAACACCACCAGCAGATGTTTATCTAAATTGCATCTAAATAGCCGACTCTTGACCGATTTTCTGATAATTAGCGCCAATATGGTTCATTTTCCATTTTATCTCGCGCGAGAATAACATTCTTTTCTTTTTCCTCCCCCTGTTCGTTATGTCCTTTTATTTCATGGATTCTCTCTCTCGTTGCTCGTGTATTCGCTCTAGTGGTCTCTTTTTCCAGTGGTAGTTCGCGCCGGTTCGTTCCCCGCGGCGCGTTTTATCGCGATAATTGCTCGATTTATCGCCACCGTAAATTCCTCCGCCGAAAATAACTGGTCGCGAACACCGGTGATTATCCTCCGCTTCCGGTCGCGTCCGCGATGGGGGTGCACGGCCCGACAGTCGGGTTAACTGGCCCTCCAGGGAACCGATTCGATTATCTTGCCACGGAGGCCTCGATATCGAATGGGAAAATCGCGTCCCACTTTCCTTTTCTTTCCTCGCACGTCGTATTTTGAAATTGAAGAACGTCGTTGCCGATATATCCCTTGCGTTAAATTATTCTTTGCATCAAATAGTCGTAAATTTCGAGAAACGTAATAATTCCATGTTGCCTTGAAACATTGAAAGATTTATAAAATTTCAAAATTTTTGATTTATAATAATCTGATAATTTTTCAATTCAAAACGCTCTGTAGGTATTTGAAATTGTCGAAAGTCTAAAAATTTAATACCGAATAAACAGAATTCATTATAAATTAGTTTTTTAATTTTTTTATACTTTTTGACCCTCTACTAACAATAAGTGAACCGATTATTTTTACTCATTGTAGATTGTAGATATTTATACGAATTCATATTTTTAGAAATTAAATTTTTAATAATGAAAAAAAATAGAAGCTCGTCAAAAAATTGTATTGCATTAAATATCATATAGAAAGCACTATACTTTTAAAATTTTACACATCTTTTTATGCTATATGCATTTTGTGCAATTTTGCACTTCGAAATTTCCTATATAGTAAAAACTCTATTAAATAATCCAAACCTGTTCCATTTTTGGGGAAGTTTAAAGTAGTAAAAAGAAAAAGAAAAAAAATTGGATGTGGACGTTCAGTTTTTCTATGGACGACTTGTTGATAGTTTAGCAATATAGAGTAGCTTTCAAGACGAACTAGACCACGTTTGAAATTCTTACGGATTCTTGTTTTTCAAGAGAATAAAAACCTTTCCGAAAAGGTCAGTCCTCGCGAGTATTTTTCCCAATGGAAATCATCTAAGAAGAAACACGTAGGAAACATTTCGAGTTACTGGGATAAGGCCATATAACATCGTCTAAAGATACTTAAAGTGAGGTTATTGCCTTGCGAGTCCGTTTAAAGATCGAGAAGAGTCCTGAGACTGTAGATATACTGATTCTCAAGGTCGTTTAGAGATCACAGACTCGTCGAGGCTATATCATTCGTGTTCGAAATGATTTCACGATTGCGGAAGTTATGTCATTGGCAATTAAGATCATTTAAAGATCACACGAAGTGGCATCAAGGATTACATCATTGATACTTTTAAACAAACTGACCTTTACCGAAAATAATAAGATTCCTATAACTTTAATCCTTCAAGGGACACTTGTCCAAATAAATTACTAATTGCTGTAAAATCTCACATTCACTAAAATTACTAAACTGTACTAAATTTTACAACAATAATTACTATCACCTAGGTATAAAAATTATTATTAAGTTTATTCAAGTTACTGTTAAATTGTCATAAATATCAGGATATAACTAAATCCTTAAAAAAACGATCGTCAGAAAAATCAAATCTGTTAAAAGACAAAGTTGATCTGCAATTCATTTTCAACGAAAAGACTACGAGCATCGTAAATATTCCCTGATCGCATGGCACGAGACTGCGGCGAAAACACGCGAGATTCGACAAAGCCGTTGAAAAAGAAAGAAAGAAAGAAAAACGAAGCATTTAGAATATTCGTCGGTGTAACGAGGCTCATAACATAATCCTTTAATTAACGGCGCCGATGTTCCCAGAATTCTGCGTGAAGGGTGGCACCAAGCGGAGTAAATTCACCGCGTAATCCCATGGTCGAGCGATCGCGTCCCCCATCTCTGTCAACGAGATACGGGCCACCGTTTATAAGAATCGACTGGTATCGAGGATATATCCTGTAACGAGCACACGAAGCCTGGAAGAGGTAGTAGTGGAAGCGTGCTGGCACAATATCTGCCACGATATATTTGGCCACCGGCCGTGGGCTGTCTCTTCGCGGCCTGGCCGGCCATTATATTTACCAGACAGCCACCGGGGATGAAGGTAATTGCCGAGCCTGGACGCCGGCAGGACCTCTAGCCTTTGCTCTTTCCTCCTTCGTAATACCGTTATTTTTATTAAGTTTTTCCACCGTGTCCACGGAGTAACTCATATGGCGAGCGTCTGCTCACGAGGGGCGCGCCAGCGATAAACCAGGTGACAAACAGCTCGGTGCCGGCGCTAAGAAAAGCGGACAAGAAAGCGGGCAGAAATTGTGAAATTCTTCGAGAGAATGAGAGTTTTCCATTCCGTGGAGGCACTGTTACGAGAAACTGGGGAGGGGGGGGGCAGGATTCCATTTGGGAACTATCAAGAGAAGTCTCCTATTATTTTTCACGGTGGAAGAAATTTTGATACGTTTCGTACTGTTGACTTTGTTCTTCGATTTTTGGAGTTGAATTCATTGGAAATTCTCAAAGAATGTTGCTTCGCAGCTGTGAAATGAAGCTACGTGTTAAAATGTGTTGTAATTCCGGCTTCGATAAATCTTTATCGACATTTCAGATATGTTTCTTTCCGTTTTCGTTTTCGTTCTATGGACAGCTCAGCGGCTAATCAGTGTAAATAATTTTGTATTAAAAGTGACTTGCGCAGTACAAACATAGTTTTCTTAATCTTCAATCCATCTTGATTTTTTCGAAATCTTCAGTCCATGAAACAATTCAAGTACAATGTCGTAATAATTATATTATAACAAATTTTGTTCCGTTGACAATTTCTATAACAAAAGGATATTTGTTATTAAATTATTTACAATGACAAGTGATTTTGAGTCTGATGTCTGAATCTTCCATATATATATATATATATATATATATATATATATGTGTCATGTTAAAATTTCCTTGTCTGGTCATAAAGTGAAGTCAAAAAATCAACAAAAACATCTAAAAAAAACAGCTGAAGATGAACAAAAAGATTCTAAATAATCATTTTATATATACAAGATCCTAAATGGTCATTCATTGTATATAAGATTCTAAATGAACGAATACCATTTTATTGAATCCGGTGAATTAATTTCTCGTACGATGTTGTAGTCGATTGTATAGTACGATGCAATACTTTTCGAGAGGAAACAGAAAGGAAAGGGAGTTGGTAGCTCGATAAGATAAGCGTAGTAATAAGAGAGAACGTCGTGATATAAAGCGGCGAAATTAAACGGAAGAATTAGTTTTTATGAAAGCCCTCGAGGGCCGAGGTAAGCATTATTGCATGTTTATGATGCTGCCCGACGCATCTCGGCCATTGTTGTCCCCAACTTCTACGTTAAACGATGCTCCGCATTAGCGCGGATATTTGATTTCACTTCGTATTTAACGTTTGAATATCGTCTGATAAATATCTTCATTCGTCGCGTTAAGAAATCAACAAAATAAAAAATAGATCGCCTCCAGCTTTATTCGTTCGATTGATTGAGAAATCAATTAAGGATACCATTTTCAACAAACTTATTCAAACGAGTTGTTTGATTACTTTCCAAATATCTTAGCTACCAAGCAACACCAACATTACATTCCATGAAAATCACGGATTTATAGCGATTTTTTTTGCACGCTTTTCGTACGTTGTATCGCCGCTTGGTGCTCTTAATCAGCTAAAGGGGGAATTAATGGCTCTCGCTCAAAGAATTCAATTAGAATCTTCATCGAGTCACTCGACGCCTCTTTTCAGGCGAGGCCCTGTTTATTCGGTAATTAATATCCCGGCGGTGGGTCGATCTAATTAAAAGCGAGATTCTTTAAAAAATTAGCAGAGAGAGGTTGGAAAGGTAGGAGAAGGAAATTCCCGATTTCTCGCGACCGATCCTTCTCTCGCGCGAGAAAAGCCCCCGAATGCACTCGGTACCGGCAACGGCATTAATTAAAGGGAAACTTTTTTAATTTGACCGCTGCGTGTATAAGTGGCCCTCGAAAAAAGCCGGCCGACTTTCTCTCTCTCTCTCTCTCTCTTTCTCTTTCTCTCTTTTCTCCCCTCCATGAATAATAAATAAAGCGTCGGCCGAACTTTATCATAAATGTTACACGCGGGCGCACTGAATATTTACTCGTGCCGTGTTTGCCAGGGACAAAAGGGAACGTGGACGAAGAGGGAGTCGCAAAAGAGGGAGAACTGGCGGCGGTGATTTATTTTGGAAGAGGCACCTTCTGGACTCCTTTTGACCTCTCTCTCGAGCCGATCCTCCGAGAGAAGTGCCAGCCGAGAAGGCAGTTTCTACAGGTGTGGCCATTAATTCGGCAAAATTGTGGAAAGTACGAGACAAATCATCATCGCTATGGCGTGAGACCATCTCGCCCCTTGTGTTTGTCAGTTTCTCCCATTCCGGTGTAGAGCACGGGAGCCTCCTTGCGATTAATTAATCGGCCTCTTTGCGCCGCAACGTGTGACATTCGTCTTCTGTCGAGGGTTGAAAAGTAAATAGAAAGACGAGAAAAAATTTCTAACGAACGGACTGTCTCACTAATGCTTCGAGTAATGGTTATTAACAGGATCGAATTTAAAGACTTAAATAAAGAGACTTTTTTTAAGGATTTAGGGGGAGAATTTTGTAATTAATTTTAAAATATTGAAATGTATATCTCTGTTTAATAAATGTAGTAATAAAAAATGTATGTAATAAAAAACATGCTAGTCTCGTTGGAAACGTGGTAATGATTTAAGAAATAATTTGTAAATTTGTTGCCAGGAGTTAATAATAGAAATAATAGGATATTATATAATAGTGAATTAATAATTTTTCGATTATTTCATCGTGAAAGTTTTGACCTGTAGATTTGTATACATAGAATAGAAAAAAAACAGTAAATTTAATGAACAATTTAACAATTAAAGTGCTACCATATAATACTCCTATACATTTTTAATACTTTATACTTCGGATGCTTACAATCAACAAGAGTCTAAAAGTTTAGTATTGATGGAATGATGAGCACGTAACAGATTGAGAATACATTCATCTCTAAATATATATCTTTCGACATATTTATTAAATGTACTGTAATATGTTGTGTGCATTCCTTGAATCACTAATAAGCAAATGAATTATTTTTATTATACGATTATCTTGCATGTAAAATACTCCAGTGCGAATTAAACACTCAAACGAATTTTATATTTATTCTACTTTACACAGAATGTCAACTGAAATTCGTGAATTCATTTGTGAAGTACGTGGAACAAAAAAAAAAAAAAAGAAAGAACGCAAACATATATAACGAATGAATTTAACGAATAAAGTATGAGCCAGCCATCAACAACACGGCAACAATATTTTTTACACATTTCGCTCTGCATAAACGTCTTAATACTCGCAAACAGAGTTACAAATTAAAATAAAAAGTAAAATTAGAAATAAAAATGAATAAACAGATTGAAATCGAAATGAAATTAGAAGTAAACTCGCGTCAATATATTCGAATGCTTCGAAGCCTGATTTTCATAAGAATACCATTCGCTCGCCAACTTATCAATTCCAACTTTCTTCAAAAACACTCCTGATTCACCCGAGCCCCGAGACATTCCAACGATCGCCACCCTCGCGAAGGAACTTCCATCTCGCTCTGTGAATCCAATACGCGGGCATTCCGTGAGATCCTTAGCGACGACGTCACGATCTATTTGGAAAGAGGAAACCCGGAGGCGGATGGTATTCCGGTTCGTCATCGAGCTCCTGGGTCAACCGGGAAAGGAGGGAGGGGGTTGGTCCTGGTCGAATTCCTCGACTGTTCCTCCTCTGGAGGAGAAACTGCTCGCGCGTTTCCAACGCGTTGGCCACGGGTCTCTGAATTAATCAGCAGCGACAACGTCTCGGAAAAAGCCCGCTACGAGGCCCATAATGAAATTGTCCCGGCATACAATGCCGACGGCTGCTCCAGAAGAGGCCGTTCATTGTCTCCGGCTGGATTCATTAGGGCCGATGTTCGCGCGAACAGCAGGATAAAGGCGCCTCGAAGCGACACCGAGAGACATTCTCGCGTCAAACGAGCGAGACAACGAGGTGAACTACTGAATTCTTGGTTGTCTCTATTGTTTCTGTAACAATTCGATTGTTTCTATTCTAGAGATTAGAGAGACTTGTGTTTTTTTTTTTTTTTTTTGGAAGGAGGCGACAAGCGCACGTTTTAACTCTGTAAAACAGGGGTGGCTGGTTTTGATAATAAATAAAAGGAATAATATAAGATATATAATATTGGAATTAACTGAAATATTTTTCAGAATTTAGTCAGTATCTGTCTCTCGAAGCTTTTCCAAACCTCAGAAAGTTTACACAAAAATATGTATGCCTATTTGGAAGGGCTACTTCTCTCGGAAGTCTACTTCATGAAATTAATTATGAATAAGCACCGATAGAAAACCGATGGGAATTTAAAGAATTCGATGATTCTCGCTACAACGGAGAGTTAATCCCGGATATAAATAATTTGGTCGAAAGAAACAGGCTCATAAATCCCATTAAAAAGTAAGTTATTCTGTCTTTTTCCAATGTCTTCTTATATGTTTACTATTTATAAATACGTTTTCGTTGTTGAAATAATTTAGTGGCGCATCGATGCTCACTTGGGAAGAAATTGGCGCGTAAATCAAAAAGCTTCCCTAGAACATCATGTAATCTTGAAAGAATTGTAAAAAGTTGTAACTTCATCGATAAATCAAGTGAATGATTACTTGTCAGATTTTCAGTTGAACTAGTTAGCAGAATTTTATTTCAGAAGAAACTTATCAATTAATTTCAACAATTTATTCATACAATGGAGAAGCATGCCCCCCCCCCCCAAAAATCATCCAACATTAGAGCATTCCAACAAAATACGTGTAATTCGTCAAAGACTCGAGCACGTGTATCACGAACAGAGATTCTTAATCTCCTAATACATACCCGTTTCACGTTTCGCATATTTCAGTACACAATCTGAAAAAGAAACGCACACACGATGACTGGAGGGGAGGGGGTGCGTCGCGTCCTCGGTTCAAAGAGGAACGGACGACAGATAAAATGGTATTGACCCAGTGAGCCAGGAGGGTGGGTTGAACGTAAGAAAGCGAACAGAAGAAAGAGAGCGGAGGGAACGTGCACGCGGCGTTTCGCATTTTCTTTGACTCTCGCGTCGCGGTATCGAAGGTCACGCGAAGTTCCCTTTCGAAGTTTCCTTTTCCCGCGGTGAATTTGCTTCTACGCCGCGTCTCTTATCGGCTGTATCGTTCGACTCAAAGGGACACCGATAACAGCGAGTCCCATTCCGATTCTTCCGCGTCGCTGGCAACAGCGGCGAAACTGTTTCTGCGATAAGTAGGACCTCTGGGATGATAGGAAACGAGTTTGAAGAAAGTTCCGTTTCTTCCTTCTCTCTCTGTCTCTGTCTCTGTCTCTGTCTCTGTCTCTGTCTCTGTCTCTGTCTCTGTCTCTGTCTCTGTCTCTGTCTCTGTCTCGGCGTTTTCAATTTGAACAGAAAGACGGATGCTTCGAAACTTCTAATCTTTCGTGGAATGACGTTCTTGTATGGTGAGAAAGAATTACTCCAGAGAAAAAGTATGCTCCATGTTTTTCTTTACTCGTATACGAATTAGAAATTTTATTGTCACGTGTCATGTTTCGATAATTGACGGAAAAATTGCAGAAAATTGATTCTCCAAGACAATGTATCAATAATGATTCAGCTCTTATTCTTTTAGTGTTTTAAAAATGTATTCAAGCCCAATCTAATTGTCTAAAGGTTAATCATTCTCTTCACTGTTATATTAAATTGGAAGAATAAAATCTTCAGATGAGACGTTACTCAAATGAGTCAACGAAGATTCTGTTTTATTTTTACATTGTTTTCATAGTTCGAATTTTCTTCAGACATGATGTATTAATATTAAACAAATAATGCAGAATAACATTAATAAAAACATTATTTTACGAACGAAAGCCTCAGAGAGGTTATAATTCAAATTTATTTCGAATTGTGTTGATGAAACTATTAAAAAAAAAAACATTAAATTTTTTAACGTCGTTATACAGTTATATTACATATACAGTAAATAACATAACTGAACTAATAATAGTGAAAAATTGTCGGTAATTTAAGCTGTTATGATTTTGTAATAGAAAATCGACTTGATTTCATTTTAAAGCGCCTCTACATTGATAATTTTGAATTCGTTTCTTTTTTTTTCAAAGATGATTTCACATCATGCAAGTGAAGAAGAGGATATCATTTTCGAAAATTGTAAAAATTCAAACGTCTCTAAAAATTTTTTTTGCGACAAAATCTACCATTATCTCGAAGAACAAGAATTTTTAGAAGAATTAGAATTTGCTATGTAATTTTTCCTCAGGTTTCATTGAACTTTGAATATTGGGACAAAAATTCAAAAAATCCTAATATTTCATCATCTAATCTTAATGTTCAAAGTTTAATCAAATGGTAAGGAAACATCGTACAGCAGATTTTAAGAAATCGTCATAAAGACAAGATTTCATTCTTCGAGATCATTGTGGATTTAGTGATGAGAAAAATTTTTTTGTTTCAAAGACGAGTTTTCACAATTTTCTTTATTTTCTCGCCCGCTGCGTATAAAATAATTTTTAAGAAAAACGAACTCAACACCATAAGAATAGATCTCTTAAGTTTCAAAATCAGATGAAATTGATTTTTTTTTCATTTTTAACTATGCCATAATAATTTAAATTGCAATTTCCCATCGTTTCGGAAGATTTTCAACTTCTAAGATGTTCAGAGACTTCGTCCAAGCAGTAAAAATTTCGATATCGATCTCTGTCCCTTCTGCATATATCTCGGTATACACGGTTCGCATAAATTCCCATGGTCTCGTGGATAAAATTGGAATATTGTTTACATTCCGGCAAATATTTGCAGCCGCCCTTTATAACATTCTGGCTCGCGGAATCATCCAACGCAGCCCCTCTTGGCTTTCGCGTGCTCGACATCAAACGTAGACCTTCGGCAGACCCTGTTGAAGGCGAGGGTGCTGGCTCCTTCACGAGACACTCGTCTCGTATGTTCGTCACGCGCCCGTTACCAGACTTCTGTCCTGTTTACGCTGTCATTCGGCCAACGACAACCGATTTGAATTCGCACGGCAAATCGTGCGAGCTCAATACTCCGCCAGAAGCTGTTTCTTTCTTACCCTCTTGCGATCGGGAGTGATCGGCGCTGAAATTGCAGCCCCGAGCAGAGCAGAACAGAGAACGAGATGCTTTTAATTCCGGCTGTTTCACTCGACATCGCGAAACGAGCCTTCCCAAATTAATTCGATCGCCGACGAAACCCATTGGAATTTCGCTTTGCCTCGAAATCCTTGCCAGCTGCAAACCATCCGATATAATAGTAATTGGCCATTTGGTGTCTGTTTTTCTTGGTCCACGTGTATTCGTTTGTGTTCAATTGAGAAGACACGAACCTGATCGACTTCGTTTATTTATTAATTTCATTATGTAGAAGTGCAAGATTGATATTCAGTTCTCAAGAAATGACTCATTTTCCATGAACTTGTTCAGAACAGAAACGTGTTGAAAGAAGTGTGGTTGAAACGTTCGTTTCGTTTCTTTCTGTCTGATGTCAATGTGCCTTCTGTTTCCCAATATAAAAGAATATTAATAGTCTTATTTAAAAGACATTCTATACTGTTGATAATACAGTAGGGTCTATAATTCGATTCTATAATTCGTCTTATAATACATACATATACATGTATATAAATGTATTTGAGGATAGCACGCACAATACAATACTTAAAATAAGAACATACGATGAATTTAATTTATTACGTTATTATATTAATTTTATTAATATCACCAATAACACATTATTTTATTAATATTATATTAATTTCATACGCGTATGCATAAAAGAATTATAAAAAGAAGGGAGAGGAGAAAATATTCCTTCGTATTCATCGTAAGCATTTCGATTTAAGGATAAAAATTGTTCATTACAGAATACTCTACTATATATAATTAATGACAGCACAGGCTTTAACAATAATAATTAACGATTGTATGTCGAAACCATATAGTTACAAATTAAAGAGAATAGTTTTTCAAACGTAATATGATTTGTCAACAGAATCTCGGTCCATTCGAAAATCGCCGTAACTGGCAATAGTTCAACGACTCGTTAGCATGTGCAAATTCACTGGAGTTTATCAGTTCTTATTTTTTCGTGCTCAAGTTTCGACTCGAGCTGTCACTCCGGCTGGCTAACTCAGAAAGTCAATTTCCGACCTCTGAAACGAGGCCGCTTACTGAATTGAAATTGACGAGGGTGGACATCGTCGAGGACGTAATTTTATCATATTATAATCGTTTCCCTTCTTTCTATTTTAAAGCGTAGAATCAGGCTCCTTTGCAGCGTGCGTGATGCAAATTTCGCTACAGAAACTGCATCGAACAATTGAAACTTCGAGAGACGAAATTTTATTAGGTTGAAGACTTGTTTTTAATTTTCGATAACTTGTTCGTAAAAAATAAATTTGTTTTACACGACATTTGGCTACTTTTATGTCAAACTCTAGTCTTAGTGTTAGACGAACGAAATTCTGACTTTTTCGCAATTTTCGCAATTTCCTGTTTCTGAAACGATATCAATGTAACTTCTCGGTTGGAACATGATCTTTCTCTCGATGAGAGAAGCGTTAACAACACTCTTCCAATCGATATTCACGAGTAGTGTTAATGATCATCAGTGGTCAAATTTCCAATGCCATTGAAACTCCACGTTCAAACCCCAAATACCATTGAAACGATACTGGTTTCACGAGTTTCATTAATTCCACAAAAGAAATTCAGTTAGCGAGAAAAATTATTTTTCTGTCCATAAATTACGAATAATGGATATTTCTTTAGATTATTTTAAATCAATACGAATATTTTCTTTTTTAAATACAAAATGTCTCGCTCCTTACCAAAATAAAAAATTTTCAATCCACGATAATTTCTTAATAATTTCTCTAAATATGTATGTTTAGAAATTAGTTTGGTTCTTTCGTATTGAATTTTGAAAATAAAATACAAATCGTTACATTTATAAAATACAGCGTAGATTAAAAAACAATGTTGCTTTCCATTGGATGTGTCTGATCAAGAACATCTCGACATAAAAGTTTGAAAATTGAGAATTCAAAAACTTTGAACCATTATTAGATACTAAATGCTCTCTTTAAATGCAAGAAGAATCTGTTTTACAATACAGAATGATTCAAAAAATTATTTCTTATCGAAATGATCCCAAAACAAACTCAACAATTAAATGGAAAAAAGAAGACATTGAATTAATTTCTGTAGTTAGTAATTTTTAATAAATACTGACATACGCGGTGTTCATACGATCGAAAAGGGGATGATTCTAGATGAAAAAAATGTTAAAAAAAAGAAATGAAATTTTTTTCATTTAAACCATTGTTTTCGAAAAAATTAAGTTTGTGAATTGATCAAGTATACTTGAATTCCGCTGATTCTGAACTGCACACAAGTGTCTAATCGATAGCAAGTAGCATGTAGAATAAAATGTTTCCACTCAAGGCCTCGTTCTCAAGAAAACAGAGTTTGAATTTAGTTAAACACGCGTAGCACTCGATAAATTTTTAAATTGAAACGAAGCGTCTTGCGAAAAAGTTGTGTTCTACATTTCCTGAATTATTCTCCTGTTTCCATTATTTATCGCCGACCAATTAATCAAATTCAACTGATGAAATTTTCAAATTTGACTTCTTGAAAACGAAGTGCTTTGAGTGAAAAAAAAATATACTCTTTATTTTCCGGTTTATACTTTATACACGTCCTCCCTCAGTACCGGGGGGTGTATCGCGCTTTTGATGAAGTACAACGGAAGGGAAATCGCTAAAATTCTGTCGTACAAAACGTTGCAGATAAGAACTCGTTGTCCATTCGGTTCGTCAGCCTTTAACAAAGTTAGAAGCGTTAACAGTAAATTTGGCAGCGTTCGTACGATCGCACGACTTTACGACCGGGAATGTGTCTATCGCCGAGTGAAAGTCGAGTGAGGTCTGCGGCACTCGTGAACTCGTTGCGAGGTAAAGGCCACCCCTTGGCGAAGGGTAGGCAGCCTCGTAAAATGAAATCAATTCCAGGGAGAAGGGGGGAGGGGAAGGTCGACGTTAGAAGCCGGATATGGGGGCAGTTACGAGATCAGGGGGAGCCCGAGTCATTTGCGAAACAAAAGTGTGCCGCTTATATAAACGCCGTTTACGAACCTGCTGGTCGTTTCGTTGTTTAATCTGGCTCGCGATTTCAGCCCGACGATACACGGTTATCGACGAAAGCGTTTCCTATGGGTTACTTTTTACGTTCAATTTTTTTTTCTTTCTTCTTTTTTTTTTTTAGGAGTCGTTCGTTACACGAACTGAATTCTTGTGATTCTTGAAAGATCGTTTTATCTGTGATTTATTCGTACACGAGTTCGTATTTAGCTTTCGAAGAAACGTACCTGCGAGATGTCTCTGTTTCTCACTTTTTACGTGCACTTCTGTCTATAAGTTGCACATTTTGAACAGAATCGATTGATACGATTCCCTTGTGTGACTTTGTTGTTTAATTTCTATTACATTTGTCTGGTTTATAGTAACGTCTCAATGTGAAATTAGTAATACGTGCGCATAAGTAAGCGACATTATCGATGCGTCGAAATTTGAATACATTACCGATACAAACTGATGTGTGTGAAGAAAATCAAGTAAAGAAATAATGATTAATATCGTGTCAGTTGCAAAACGTAGCAGTCATTTGATTAAATTAAATTAAACCAAATAATGATGCATCGAATTTAAAGAAAAAGGGCATACTATGCAATTATAACATACAATAGAATAATTGCAATTATACAATACATAACAGATATATAATATATAACAGAATATATAGTATAATATAGCAATATATAATAGAATAATGAGATCGCTAGAATAAAATAGAACAATTTTTCCCAGAAGAATGACATAAAACACACTTGGAAGTTCTCTCTACTAAACTATGATAGTTAAAATTATGATATGGTCTTCGTAGTCGATTGAATTCACGTATTATGTGCCCGATGAATTACGAAACGGGAGCGTGTACACTGCGTATTTGCACGCTATCTCGATTTTTATGAGATACCCGTCATCGTCAAACACGATTTCGCGAATCGAAACAACGAAACAAGGATTTCCAACGTTACGTTCCTCACCCTCGTCGAGTCGAAAGCGAAAGAGAGACAGGGGCAGGGGTGATATTGTTTCGATATATCGGGTTTCGAGTTCATTATATCCCTTTTCGAAGCGCGGGGCGCTTCGTTCGAGTCCGATCGTTAACGATGCGCGTCGTTACCGGCACGCAGCCACGCAGCTCTTCTCGGTTCGATGGCACTCGAACTCTCTCGGGCTCTCTCGAGGCTCGCTAACGAACGGCAACTTTTCTCGTTTAACGAAGACGGGAGACGCCAAAGGGAGAAAGAGAAAGAGATTACTGTAATCTCATCCCCGAAGCGAGCCAGCCCTTGGCTCGCGGATAATTAAGCTTTCGGCTTCGCTCGATGCGTCTTTAATTGTAACGCCGCAGCGTCATGAATATGCAAGCCATCTTTTTTTTTAAATACTGCCTCCACTTTCTTTCTCTCCTCGTTCTCTCCCCCCCCCCCTCTCGAGCTCCACTTGGCCAACGGAAACGCCATCGTCGCAGGAAGTCGTTGCGCGAACCGGGACCGGGGATCCCTTGGCAGATAACCGATTCCGTTATCCGTTCGTCTCTGCAATCTTCTTTTTAAGGCTTTTTTTTTTAAGGAAACACGCAGTTTGCAGAACGTCAGAAACTTATACGAGGGAAAACGAATTATTAACCGTTAGTTACGTAAGTATTGGTTGAGACGTATAAATGAAATGTTTGAAGTTGAAGAAGATGTAAGACGAATCAATTTCAATCGTGAATTATGCGTAATTTAACGATGTAGTAATCTGCGTTTCTTAGCCTGCTTCTACTGTCGTGACCAGCTTGACTGATTTTTACGGATTTGAAGTTTGGACACGTATTGAAATATAACAGTGTGCTCGCGTCATATTTAAATACACATCAGACACGAAGTTTCGTGTCACGACAACTGTCAGAAACAAAGAATCCTCCAGCTCGATTAAAGTGACGTTGCCTATGTACGACGAATCTATGTGCGTGCATGCTTGTACTGATACAACGGAGAAGTATGACCTGACGCGAACGAAACTTAAGATTTAAAACTCATGTACAGAGGAACAGAAATGTATAAGAAATAATATATAATAAAAACACTGAAACATTCGAGAATTCCTTTGAACTAAAAGACGTAAAGTGAAGACTATACCGAAATATAAACGTTTATCAGTCAGGCAAACGCATTTAAATTGAAATGAAAGCTTTGTTTAAATACTAACGTGAAAAATCATGAATACTACGTTGTAGAATTATAATATAGCTATAATATTATAATACACAATAAATAATCATATTATACATTAGATAATTTATATATTGCATATTTTATATATTGCATGTATACAACATAAAATCTTTTAATACCAATATCAGATATAAATCATACTTACGTATCAATATGATACATATTACTTATTAATGATAATATTACATTACACTATGAACTTAACTTACATTAAAGAACTGTCAAAGTATAATCTTAACGTTAGAACTATCGACGCTTAAAGCTAAATCAAATTTCCCTCAGAGACATCGAAGTGAACAAAATTTATAACACAACAGATTACACGAGCTTTCATTTGTATATTTTACGAAAAATTACTGAAATATCATTAAAAATACGCTATTCCATGTCACAGTGAAGTGACAAGACAAAACCTAAGAAAAAATTATAAATTGGTCATTTTGACCATTTTGATGATTCTAGAACGAAGAATCTTGTTCCTTTCTGTCGAGAGCGTAAAACAGGAAGCGAGATGGACAACACGCGTTTGTTAAAACAGTGAGGAGATCGATGAGGAGAATGGTGAGACTCGCGTTCGCCGAAAATTGGCACCGTTCGTTCGTTCGTTTCGGGGAGGGGGGGGGGCGAGACAATGGAGGACTCGTAAAAACGTCGTGGGCAAACCACCGAGGGCGCGAGAGCAAAGACAATCTCCTGCTCTTTTACGGGGCCATAAATTAATCCGCAGAGGCGAAAGGGGGCCGCCGAATGTTCTCTGCTCGTAACCCAAGGCGACCTCCTAGGCGGTGGGAAGTTGTACAGAACCGGGAACAAAGGGACTCTGATCACGGGTCTGGAATGTGCTGATTTCGATAAGTCGACGGGAGCGCGGCTAACGTCCGCCACGACGATTAAACGTTCGTATAAATTTACCATTACTCGGTGATGTACGGCCGAGCTCTCGATGGAAGTACGTATCTCTTTCCTTTCCTTTTGCTTTATAAGTGGGGACAAAGCGGGGGAGAGAAAGAAATTCTCTCTTGTGTGCCAGACTGAGTAAGCTTCAATATTTATGAAGTTTCTCGTTTCATTGTCCAGTCAGATAATTAATAGATAGCTTTTGTAAAAATATTCAAATCGAAGAACATACGTGATATACAGAATGAAAGTGTATCTTAATTTCGTAATGTGGTCACGTGAATTTTTCTGACTTTTGTCTCTGCGTCTTTCTCGTCCATTGTCCATTTACCACGCGACGAAATATTATGCACTTTAATACGAAAAAGGTAGACCATCGAGTCTCGAATTTTGCATCGTTTCCCACTCTCTCTCTCTCTCTCTCTCTCTCTCTCTTTCGAAAGTGTTGCGAAAAGAATTCAGTAGCTATAATACGTCAGATCTTTTAAGTCCGCGTACACGCAAGAGATCTCTAAATCCTCTCGTCTCCGAGTGCAAATCTTTGCATCGGCGCGGTCAGTGCATCCTAGGGTAAAATAAAAAAAAATAAAGGAAATCAACCTCGAGGTCCGGGAAACGGTAAGATCCATAAGGGAATAAAAGCGAAACTCCTCGAGAGTAAAGGACAGGAGGAACGATTCACCTTTCCAGCGTGTGCCTTTGTGTACAGAGATCGGGTGAAAGAGCGCGGTGAATCCCGGTGGCCGAAGAGAAAACGGATCTCGAGACTGTCCCGAAACGGGATTGAATCGAAGCGAGCACAACAACCGGTGCAAAGAAAGAATCTCGAGGTCCCACGTGTGTGTAAATAAACGTGTGGCAAGCGAATTCGGATCTTAACCCCTTCCCGTGCCATTTAGCTGGACGAAACTCGGGCCCAAGCGGTAGACGTCAAAGCGTGGTAAACTAACCAGACTGATGCTCGAGAACAGTCACAATGCGAGCCGAAATGTAAATACCTGTGATATGATCAGTTTTACGTGGCGTACTGATAGGAACTAACATTCAATTACAATCGTTATATTACGATATTTATGTTTGGCCCCCGACTTTCTGTTCGCTAGTCTGACTCGTGATGTTTACGTTTGGCCCGACTATCTGTTCACGAGCCTGGCTCGTGATATTCGTGATTATGTTTGGGCCAAAATCTTCATCACGAGTCAAACTCGTTAACGGGAAGGGATTAATCTGTGTAATTCTTAACAGACGCGTATATGTATGGTATGAATGTGTAATCGCACTTGAAACAAAATTAGTAAAATCTTAGTAAGAATTATATATATACCTCAGAAGCACGTTGACTTCGTTAATTATACGATCAGAATGATTCTTTGCTTTGGTGGCTGAGAGCAGACATACGACTGCTAAGGGTTAAACATCTTGCAAAACCATCAAATGTGAAGGTTTATCGACAAAAATAGTGGAATTTCGATTTTGAATTTACATTGATACCGATACACGCAGGACTCAGAAACCAGTATCAGGATAAGATTAAAAATGACATATTTCAAAGAGTCAATGCAATGGTTTGGTTTAGTAATAATTGTAATAATCGTAATGATTAAACTCTTATATCGACTGAAGATTTTGACAATAAAAGATTAATATTTAGGATATATTGTTTTTAATGAGAAGTAACTTGCAATAATTCCGAGTTCTCTATATATTTATGTATACTGTATACTCACACAACGAAACATGTTTTTCTATACACGACTTTTAGTGTTGCATTCACGTCAGACGGTTTCGCAATGATCATCAAACAAAATAGACATCAATGACAATATAAAGACAAGTTTTATGTTAGAAATTCCAACAAACTCGTTGTTTCTTATGTATCGTGGTTTCTCATCCATGAAGAATCTAATTTACAACTTGCAGTCTCTCTCTTTCTCTCTCTCTCTCTCTCTCGCTGTAAGATAGAAACCCACTTTCAACCTGTTCACGTTTCCTTCACACGATCCAAGCTACGTTTGTTTAGCTTCTCGAGATAATATCGAAGCTTAAATTCGCCCCCTGGAGAATAAGGGAAGAAGAAGAAGAAGAAGATGACAGAGAAGAAGAAAACGAAGAGGTGGTAACGCGATCTTATTCTTCCTGTCGAAAAATCTAACCTCGGGAGGTAATTCTTGGGGCTGGCGTTCCCGACGGTGAAAATTAAAAAAAATTCCCGGCGAAAGAACGAGAACGAGGGGTGGGCGACCAAGAGAGAGAAAGAGAGAGATAGAAGAATTCAATCTCTGGGGATCAGCGACGCGTACACGCGCGTCGTGGCCGTGGGATCAGTTCTTGCGTGTCTTTCGTTGCCAGAAACGAGGGTAAATGCGCGCAACTGCCTCTTTGTTCCAACCGATCTCCTTCGAGAATGTCGGCGCTGCTCCCTCGCCGAAGCGAGACAGAATCGAGATAGAAGCTCATCCCGCTTGGAGGACCGTTAGGGGTGCCAGTTTGAGTTATAGCTTCGTAAATTCAAAGACGTAACACGAGAACCGCCGGGCCACCTTCGTTTTCGGCCTGTCCTTGGACAGGGAATAACGCGCGGTGTCTGCTATCACGACGTACAATGTTTGGCAAACGGCTGTCTCGCCAAGAGAGAAAGTCATAATTTTCGCCGTTTTATGTTTCGCCTCCACGTTTCTTTAAGTTCCTATATTTTTAACATTTTCACGACGGGCGTCAAACATATACTCTTGGTTTCGGTTACTCGAAAAAAGTCAGTATAAGTAAATAAACGAAAATATCTGTTAATGCTAGAACAAACTGTATCGAAACTATATGTAAATTTAAGTGACAATTAAAATAAACAGATTTATAAAATTAATATTTTATCTCGACAAGAAACTCAGAGGTCATATCGACGGGTTTGATTGTTGTACTGTTAAAATGAAAAAATTGTAAAATTACTTTTAATAAATCATATTTCTTACACGTAACCGTTATGTCAAAGATCCTGCCGGGAAAGTATTAAGGATTCTTCAGTTATAATTTTGAAGATTCCGAAGTTAGAACTTTTGGGATTTCGAATTATTTCTAAATACAGCGACGGGTGTACGAAAGTCTCTGCTTTCTTGAAGAATGGAAAAATAACAAAAACTTGATTTTATAGATTGGATTGATCGACATCTTGCTGCTGTCTCACAGTTCTTCAATTCAAGTTTAATTTAATTTCGAAATTCGCAAATATTGTCAACTGCTATTTTAATTTAACCATTGTACCGCCGGATTTTCCATAAAATTCTAAAGCTATCCCAGATTATACAGAATTCTATGTAAAAAAAAAAAAAAAAAGAAAAGTGAATACAACGATTCGAATAGTTGAACTCTAGGTATAGCTGGTTTCCACATTGACTCGGATAATCGTTTGAACGAACTGTACGGTACTTTATAGCCGCTTTATTTTCTCTTCCAGTCTCTTTATTTCCCTTTGCAATTTCAGTTGACAATATCGTGCTCTTCTAGATCGATACGCGATTAAGGGAAAATCAAGGGCGAGCCGGTGAAATGGCCCGGAACTGATAAAAATGTGTCCATTACCCGGCTCCGGCGAATACCATACTCTCTTCTTCGCCGGTCCATCGAGTCACGGACGAGCCAGCAACTTTTTTGTTAATTGGAGAAAAGTGCCAACGATGGGGCGTTCTACTTGGTGATATTTCAGCAAGGGGGTGACTGTCGGTGAATCTCTTTGGCATTGAATCTATAGAAGGAAGGGGTGTTCGTGCGAATGATGAACAAACTAGGGGATATTTATACGAGTGAATGTAATTCTTTTAGAAATCAATTATTCCATATCACACAAGGTGAACAGTGATACTGATTATTCTGTTGATGTCTAAGGTTCGCGGGTTCGCCACGCCCCCTAGTGTAGTTGAGTTAACTATCCCTTGCGGTTACAGCAACTGTTGCAACAAAACTTCTCAAACCACGTTGAAATATGAGAATATTGTAGTGTCGAAATGATTGTGTGCAGTTATATTTTTAGTTACTTTTACTTTTAATAAATGGCCTGTTTGCTGGAGATGTGTAGCGACGTCTATTCCAGCGACATCTAGTTCTCGTCGTAGAGTTCATTTTAGATAAATTTACGGCGCCAACTTTGTAAAACTCGTAAATAAGAAACCATGTAAGAAATCAATATTTTAACAAAATTACTAAGGAGATGTTTGTTAATAATTGTCAAGGATACGTAACAAATTGGCGAATATATAAATAGTAGTTAAAAAGAATTAACATACATTCAAAAGTCTACAGTCAAAAGTCTAAAGTTCATAATCTATAATTATTATTAAATAAGTAATTAAACGTGTATAAATAATTAATTAAAATTTTATTGTTCATTTAAATAGCGTTGATTAATAGTTATTAAAAATATTAATAATAAAATATATATATATATATAGTTATTTGTAGTACGGTGATTTTATTATTTACCGATCATCGTTCCTACAGATACGTTCCTACAGATGCGTAAACGAAAAAGTATGAATGTGATGTGAGAAGCACAGCGTTGGCGTTGAGCGCTTTTCTCTTTGAAAAGAGGAAAGTCGTGCGAGTGAAGAGAACAGAATCAGCAGAGAGTCGGAAAAGAGTGTTGAATGAGTGTGGTCAAAAGAGTGATAATTTGTGTTGTATATTAATTGTGTCGTTTCAGTTGTCATGTCGTTAAAGTGAAGTGAATCGTTATATGATCTCTTTCTACAAAGTTGTATCAGTTGTAATTTTATCGATGATTTTTCATTGTCACTGGCACAGTTGTGCTCTTCACACTGTACATGCATGCAGTTCGAAGAATTTCCAGAGAGACTCATAAAATATCCTACGATAGACACGCTAATACAAATACCAATCTGCAGGAATCCAAGGGATGAGCAGGCCTTTCCTCCAGGAATCTCCATCGAACATCTATGAAACGTAATAGAAAATGAACAGTGGTCAGAGATCTCATCGTTCCGCGTCGGTGCTCCTCCGGACGTCAAAGCAATCCGCTCGATAATCAATCTCGCGACCGATTTATTAATGCCTCATCTACCCTTCTTTCTTTCCTCCTAAAACCAAAGGGATTCCTGGATAAAACGAAGGAAGATTGCCTAATAAATGACAAAGAGAATGACCTCGCCCTGTTACTTCGGTTCGGTCTTCCCAACGAAATCACCGTTATCCTTCGAAATATAATAACCTCGCGGCGGATCGCGCGATATAGAGATCCATATATATATATATCGGTCGCTACATATATCGGCCTGGTCAAGCCGTGGCAATAAATCCGTCGAGGGGGGCGGAGAGAGTCCAATCGGCTTCGTCGTGTAGTCAACGTCGCATTATGACTTTTCCGCGAAAAGAGGCCGGCCGGAAATCACGAGAGAGGGTGAACCGGCCCTTTCCCACGCGGATATATCTAGCCGATGAAAGTGGCGTCACCCACTTTCACGGGCCGCTGCCAGGCAACTCCCGACGTTCTCCGACGTATCTTTCAACTTCTGCACACGCCTCGCCAACCCCCGCCGAGATATACGCTCTCTCGTGACAACGGTTTCTCGTTAGACTGACACGCACTTTCTTTCCGACTTCCGCCCTCGCCGGGAATCTCGCAGGAAGAAGTTCCAGACGATGCTCGCCGGGATGGAGAGAATTGGAAGAGGTTCGAAAGTTGATGTGTAGGTCGAATTATTTGCCGATTATATTGGAAAATAGGGAAATGGACGTCTAATGGCATTCGAGTTTGTTCCTTCTCGGTATGTACAAGTTGTCATTTAATGTAGAGATGGTCAAAGAATAGAATTGATCTTTCAGCAATCATACGTAATTAACACTTTCACGTAGACAAAACTGTGATCGTATTCTTGCTTCAACTAAAAATTACTGTACATTGCTTTTCTAAACACATATAGAAATTTAGAAATATAACGTACAGTAATGGAATAACTGTGATTTTAATTGCAATTAATTTCTCGAGTCAATCGAATGTCTAAATGTTCACGAAAGGATTTAAATAATCTTTTCAATATTTGAGTGGTACTTATTTTTGCTTTTATTATTATCATTTCATGAGCAAGCACATTGTCACAGAATTCTTGGTCTTAAGTTACTTTTAAATATATCATATTTGAACATGTTTGAGATTTTAATTCATTTATCAGCCTCGAGAAATCAATTTTCCCTTTTTACATTATAATATGCCAGTTTTTATTTCGCTTTCTTTGAACACGGAAATTATGTCTCTCGTCAGTCTTGAATACAATCAATATTGAGGCGAGTAGATTGTAACACTGATTAATCTTCATATGAGCAATATCTGGCAAAAGATAGTTAACTACAACAATAAATAAACATTTCTTTTAACACATTGACGTGACACATGCGTCAATAATGTCGAATTCAAATTTTCCGAATTTAATTTTGCCATTTACAATCGATCAAACAAGAATCACTTATTACATTCTCTAAATAGGACAGTTTCTTTCTCCATTAAAACCGCGAGGAGGAATCATATAAGGGATGGAAAGATGGTACTGTTACTCGCGATATTGACGAAAAATTAGAGGGCTAAACGTTTCGCGGAAACGAAATTTATTACTCGCGTGCGGCCGACAGTTGGCGCGATTTGGAGGTTGACAGGCCGAGTAATTAAGGAACACCCTCGAGGGGGGAAGAGCGGTTCTTTCGTGGGTGCCGGTGACACGAGGTCAATGAGATATTTTCTTCCCTTTAATTATAATTACGAACAGCTATGGCGCCCGAGAGAGGATGCTCCAAGTTTAATTGAACGAGCTCCGCGTCCAGAAATCTCGCCGACCGTTTCCTTCAACGTCTATCCACAGCTCTCCACGCTCCAACAGCAATTAAATCCCATCGGGATTTGGTTTGGTTGGCCGGGAATAAACAAAGGCGTCCGACCAGCCGATAATTGCGTCAATCACCAACAACGACAAGTAAAACTGCACCGGTGCTAAATAAAATATCTTCATTGGACAACGATCGCGACAATTCGTGAAACAGATGCATTGGCTGGCGAAACTTTTCGAATCACCGGCGAAATTCCCTTTATAAATCTGTTATATGCGTGTTATATACATGTGCGAAATATTTATTTTGAAATATTTAGCGCAAATGTACAGGATGGAAAGAAATGTTTGTCCGTGGCTGTCATAGATGAATTCTACACTTTCGATTTGATGGAGATACGTATAAAGAACCTGACCGCAAAGTTGACCTTGACCTTGAATTTCAAGGTTGAAATTTTTTCTCTTTTCCACTGTATTCTACTTATTACAAAGGTAAAACTTTTCCAAAGAATCGTAGGTCGCAAGCTGGTAGTTCTCTTTGAAAAATGGCAAAAAAGTTTCTTAATCACTTAACGCGTTGCGTGTTGACAGCGACTTTGTGGTAGTTTCTGAACTCGCGACGTAATTATTGTCATGGCACAGTAAGGACACATTAAGAATCGAACAATTTTTCATAATACTGTCAATTACTCGTAATGTTATAAATCAGTTTCTCAAAACAAGAAATCACGCCAATTACTTGAACATTTTTTCATAAAATTAAACTATCTAAGTAGAAGATACAACGACAAAAAAACGTATTAAGTGAATTCCACAGGCCCGATGTTACAAAATAAAATTTAATAGCACAAAAATTGACCGAGAGGAATTGCAAGTAAAAACGCGACGTCGATCCTTAATTGATAAATAAAAGTCAAGAAATCAACAAACATTACGTACAGATTACCCTCGTGATCTCGTATATTCACTGTCTGTTCGCTACACGCGAACATGTCCTCGACACAACGTGTACAAAAGGGTGGGTATTCCCGGAGCTTGCAACGACAAAGGGAGAACGAGGTTTCTGATTCGTAGAAAATACGAAGGTCGAGACAAAGCTAAGTGTATCGTGACAGGAGAATTTATCAGTTGCGTGCGGCCGACAGTCGGCGTGATTCAGAAGCGACCGGGGTAAATAATTAGAAGAGTCCAGGGGTGGTTCTTGCGTGGATGCCGGTGGCACCGGGGTCGAAAAGGCGGACAAAGGTCCAGAAGAACGGTCTCCGAGTTCTCGTCGACCACCGAGACAGTCGGTTTTACGAGCGAATCGCGAGCCAGTGGAGAGTGATATCAGTGGAAAGGGGTGTGTTTCTTTTCGGCCGGGAGGGAAAATCATTCGCGCGAGAAAGAAAAGGGAACAACGTCTCGTCTCGAACGTCTGAGGGGCGCAACGCACCGTGGACACGGTGATACGGCCTTTAAAAGTCAGCCGAGTTGCTTTTAATTAAAAACTTAATTAAAATTGTGTTTGAAATGTTCTGGCTGTTCTAACTTTGCCGCACTTCGGCGCGCATGTACGTAAGAATACTTTCAGTAAGAATAAGAACAGCAAAAAGTACCGATGCCTTTTCGCTACATTTATTAATTAATTTACCGCGGAAACCATCTCTTTTTTACTAGTTGTTCTGTACACCGCGCAATTCTTTGAGAAGTTAATAGGTTTCAATATCGTGTCAATTGAATATTATCTTATGTTGTCGCGATACTAATGGTCTTTAAAGAGTTTCGTACCTCCTCCGTTCTTTCAGTTGCCTTTGTTCGAGCGTTTGTTTGAGTGATGTCTAGCGTTCTCGTTTCTATCAGTTTTATTCGTCAGATAATGAAATTTTCGAAACGTCTCCGAGCTGTTTGGAAATTAAAAAATTCGCACTGGAATCGTCAAACTCGTCAGAGCGATTTCAAATTTAATAGTTTCATTTATAGTTGCCTGGATATGTTTATCATATACATATATATATATATATATTTATCATATTCGTCAAAATGATGGACTTCAAATTTATTAATTTCGATTACAATTGCCTTCGTGCATTTATCATATAGTATGTTTATTATAGTACATCATATATCATGTGATCGTACATCAATAAGCCTTCAATTTCAAACTACGAGTATACATTGAGAACGATCCTATAAATCCTTGTCGCAGCGAAATCTAGAACCAATCCACGATAGCCCATCTTCGCACACACGCGAAACACATCAGTTGCAACGTTCGTAAGCTCGAGAAAACACTTCGATCTTGCGAAAATAATGGGGATGATGCTGGGAGTCACCCTCTCTCTCGTCCGAAGCGCGTCTTAACGCGTCGCAGTCGAAGATCTCGCGTAAATCAGCTCGAAGGAGGCGAGATCTGGCATAAATCTTGACCACGATGTTCCCGCGACCTGTTTTCACCCCCCAACGGTTGGCCGGCGTCGGGATTTATCGGCGTCCGGGTCGCAGGAGTGAATTTTACATATCGATCACGAGCAACCCTCTGCGCTTTGAATACGCTCGAATTCATTCGAGCCTCCGAGGGAAAGCAGAAACGAAACGGCGGGGATGAGGCCAGGGAGAATCAGGGGGAAGGGGTTGTTATCTGCCGTGGAATAGGCCAGGGTTACGTACACAGCGGTCAGAATTACTTTCATTCGTCAAGCTGTCGGCCCTTTCCGGGGCCGAGAGTTAATTCGCATTTAACGCGGTGACCTTCCAGTCTTCCACATTTTTTCGTCCTTTTCTTTCACCTTAAAATTGAGCACGGAGTATCCGTAACTTCTCTGTTTCGAAACGTCAAGTCGAACACACGACGTGGAAATTATTCGAGCCAATAATCAGCGTGGTGTTTTCAAGAAAGATCAGAGATTTTTGGATTACTTGAAAATTTCGCAGCAATTGTAATTTGTATTTTGCGTTGATGAAACGGTGCAAAAATTATTGAGAGCAAAAAATCTGTTATCACTAAACGAATACAAAAGAAAAGGTTACTGAAAGAAACGATTTAACAATATATCTCATAAAAAAAAAAATAATACCTTTGAACTTTTGCTAAAGTTCGCTACAAACTGTCTGAAGAATCCAACGTTAAATTTTATTGACTTTTTGATTTTATTCTAGACAACGTTGTATACTTGTACTTGTAAGAAAATACAATACGTTTCTTCTTATCTGCTTCGCTCGCACTGTCAAAGCGAAACTACCTGACATCATCGTGCAGACATCAGACAGGTAGTATAAATACAAGACAAGTTGATCATCTGGTATATCAGCAGAGAAATGAAGTCTCCTTCAGTTCATCGATCATCCGAAATTCACGAGAAAATAGTAGTAGTACTCGTTCGGGATTACTTGGCTCGATAAGTAGTAGTAGTAGTAGTAGTAGAGGAGACAGGAGGGATTAGTCGGTTCTATGGTAAAAAGGAGAAAAACCGAGAGAAGGGAGGGAAAAAGCAAGCCCGGTTAACTCTAAAAAGCGACGGTCTGCCCGGAGGACATCGATGCGTCGGTGGCCGCCCTTTATTTCCCCTTATTTCCTATAAACTGGGATAAGCATAAAAAATAGTCTAGACGCATTCTGTATAGTTAGCATACAACGACGGGCCGGCCCAGTGATCGATACAGGAGAGGAGAGTACCAGGGCCGTACACGCGACTCGAATTCGAAAGAACGTGGGGTGCCTCGACATTTTGTCTGGCTCTGATCGACAAAAGAACGATCAACCCAGGCTGGACGATGCTGTCCGCTCTGTTCGAATGAAATGAAACGCATCGACGCCGACCGTAGGGAAGGGTTACATTCGCGTTACGAAAATGTCCAAGCCTCGCATCACCCGCCTCGTTATTTTCTGTCCCTTTCAGAAGCTTTCAGCTCGTTTCTGTGTTTCGATCAGAAAGCAGAAATAGAAGGGGGTTGGAAAGTTTGCTTTACCGGCGGACGCGTGATTGGTGCGGTTTCATCGGAATGAAAACTGTAGGCTGTACGACACAGGCACAGGGAGGGAAATCGTGGGGCTTTCGAAAGGGCTCGACATTTCGAGTCTATTTGTTATTCTCGCATTTGCTTTCCAGTTGTTGGATAATTTAGAGCTGATCAATGAAATATTCAATATTGAATTATTCAAGTTATTCAATATTGCCAGCCTGTGGCTGGTGTAATTGAATCATTGAGAACCGTAACGATTTAGGATTTTATTACGGTGTATGTGCATATATATACATTGGAACGTTTCGTTTAAATGAATTTTATTACTAATCCCTGTCGCGAAGAATGAAAAATATAAAATTTTTTATAGCTTGAAAGTCTTGAAACACTTTTAATATTTGATGTCATCATTATACAGGGTGTCCTATTTTAATCTATAAATGCAATTATCTCCAAAACTATTTAAAAGTGTCTCCGTGTATTTTTTCTTTTTTTTTTTTTGTTTGTTTCGAGGGGCCTGTAATTTAGTACACTTTATTTGTCTCTAGACAAATCTTCATATCTCTCATCTAAAGACAAATTTATTGCAAGTGTAGCAAATTACTGTACCTTCTCGAAACAAACAAACAAAAAAAAATGCATTTGACACATCTTGTAAATAGTTTCGGAGATAATTGCATTTATAGATCAAAATGAGACACCCTGCATAGATTTTTTTTGGATAAAATCGTTAATATATTAGAAATATATACTCTCTTTATTGTAGTAAATTAAAACAAAGGGTTCGTCCTTTGAAGCAAATAATACATTAAATCTCCTAGGACCTTCGTATTTAAAATTAAATCAAAATTGGCCGGTCCTCTCAGCGAGAGGAATGATGATCGATGAACGGGACGTTTAATATTAATTTCCTAAACGTTGCGACGAAGAACGTTTTTTCTTAACGCGTTTCCGGCGTATCCGGCGAAATTTACGAGACGCGCGTAAATCAATTTATAAATCAAACGATCGGCCCGAGTTCGATGGTAGAGAAAAGGAGCCGCGATTTACGGCCGGTATGAAATTTACGTGGCGCTCGACGCGCGTGCCACCGTTCGCAAAAATATTTCACAAATGACAATTGATCTCACGCTCATCCGGCGCGTTCGTAATTGATTGCGTCGCCGGCGCAAAAATTGCCATCGGCCCCGGCTCGAGTGCCCCGGCGTTCAACATCCGCGGTCCGTTGCAATTTTTAGCGGCCGTCGCCCTCAATAATTCCGCTCTTCATTTGATTGTTTTAAAAAAATCATGCGTCAAAGGGTCCATCCTAAATGAACAGCTTGATCATATTCCGCTGTTACGTTTACAGGGAAAACATAATTGAAAGTTGCGACACTGGCAAATAACACTTTCTCTCGATTCTGGCAGCGAGCGTAAGATTAATCTGATTGGTCTAGAAAAAGAAAAAAAAAAAGAAAAAAAAACAAAAAAATCATGCGTCAAAGGATCTATTACCTGTGGATAGCACGCGGGAGAAATCGTGATAAATCATATTTTCTGTCTTTCCGTGGCAAAGGAATTTTAAAATTCAGAATATCACCGATCGGCTCTCTCTGTTTAAATAAAATTCTTCTCTCAATTTGATCCTGCGAGCGAACGCGAGGTTAATTCGATTATTTTTGGAAAAACCGTGCGTCAAAAGGATCCATTCTATGTGAAGACACGTTTCGTGGAAAACGCGAAAAATTATATCTCCTGTCGATTGGAACAACATTTTCTTTCAATTTGATTGCGAGGATGTTTCGAAGATATTCACATACAAAGTTAAGATACACTCTCTTGCAAAATCATGACAAAAGATTCACAATTTCAAACAAACGAGTTCGTTGCCTTTTCTTAATTCGCACATCGAGGTAGATATGTCCCTTAGTATCAAAATTATAGCGGCAACGTGAGTCGTAATTTATCAGGTTGTAGCCGCGCGGTTCGCTTTGTTAATAATTTAAAAGCTCCTGTCGAAATTAATTCCAGCTCAATCCATAAAAATTCCCACGAATTCGTGTTCGTTTCCGAGGGCGGCGGCGAAAATTCAACGAGCCGCACGAACGAGCCGAGCAAACGGGACACCGAGGGGACGGGAAAATAAAGCCAGTCAGCGAAGATCAAGGTAGCACGTTATCAACGACGTCTCGGGCGAGGTAAACGCGCAAAAACCATTCAATCGTCGCGCCATCGATCACCGTCGTCGGATTAAAAAGAAAATTGCTTCGAAGGAAAACTCGTAAAAGTTGGAGTACCCTCTCGCCAGTACAAAAATTGCTCTTTGCTCTCGGTCGAAGTTAACCGAGAGAGAGAGAGAGAGAGAGAGAATGAGAGAGAAACGCGAGAACAAAAGCGAGCCAGAAAAAGGGAAGAGAAAAAAAAGAGTTTTATTAAAAAAAAGAAAAAAGAAAAAAGAAAAAAAAGTCGACGAGCACTCTCTAATCCTGTTCGAGAGTTGTCGCGAAAATGGCGGCGCTCGATTTGGCACGCTCCTCGCTCTGCTATCCATCGATGGGAGTTCATCGATTTCAGGATTTCGGCTTATTATAGGGGAGTTTCGCGGCCGTCTAACAGTCCGTCCGGATTTTCGCTTTTTTTTGCCGCTGTTTGCTCGAAGAGTGTCGTCGAGCCGAATCGAGCCGAGCCGAGCCGGATCGTAAGGCAGGTTTAACCTGGCAGCTCTCTTGGCCCGTGTTTGCTCAACGATAATTCAGCCATATTTGCCCAGACGAGGCGAACTTCCATGGAGCAAGGAGCAGACGAATTATTAGCCAGGAGAACAAAGCGCCTGTTTTTCCGCCAACTTTCTCTTTCTCTCTTTATCTCTCTTTATCTTTTTGGTTGAACCAGTGTCTGCCGGCTTCGTTTCATCCGCTAACTCTTTATTGTACCTCGAGACACAATTACGGCTTCATCATCCTGAAGTCGGTGAGGCTGGCCTGTCGCTTAAATGGATGTTGAATGGCAAGTAATTACCAGGGATCGATCTGTTAAGGATCAAATCTCCAGCCGTGATCAAGATTAAGAACGAGATCAAGCCGAATTCACGTTCGACAATTAAGTTTCGTTCCGTAGGCTTTCGAATGTTACTCGTAACAAGTAAAAATGTCTCAACGAATGCACTTGCAATGCGTCCGTTTTACCCAAGTCGTGTTAATGCATACGTTCTATCGTATAACAGTCTAACCTACAAGTTCAATATATACAATGTATATATTATTTTGTTAAGTTTAATATAGACTTTATTGCAGTTCAGTGTATGTAATCTGTATATTTCATAAAATTCAATGTGCACGTTTTATTGTAGTTCAGTGCACAATTTCAATTTATATAATAAATGATCGCATTTTGTCAGGTTCAATGTATGCATTAATATACTATATTAATACAATGTACACTATATGTAATAGTAACAATCGAATCAAAAACAAATCAAATTTGATATCTAAATTCTGTTTACGTTTATTAAAACAGTGTTCGAAACTTATAAAACAAAAAGTATATATATAAACGTTTTAATACGTTTGTTTTATACAAGCTGTTTTGGAACATTAGAACAAGTATCTACAGATTTCGGAAACATACTCACAGTTCAATTATTCAGAAATAATATTATAAATCAGAATTCTGTTGTGTGTAATTCTCACTAAATAACCTAAAGAAAACACGAAAATATCAGGCATATTTATATCGATATAATGAAAAAGCATGTTTCCGTGAATGTAGTGAACAAAATGTATTTTTCAACAAACGACCTCATTGTCAAGTTTTTTAAAATGCTTTCCACTCGTAGAGTCTTTCAATCACTGTCGGTAGAAAGAAAGATTTCTAGATAACGAAGGAATCGGTGATTTCAGGACACGATGCAAATCTAATTCGATTTCACTCCGATCTTTTTCTTTTCCTTTTTCTTTTCTTTTTTTTTTCTCTCTCCCTCTCTCTTCCATAGAAACTCGACGGAAGCAATTTTAGCGTAATTTCCGCGACTGAATAATTCATGGCGGACATTTTCATGTAAATTGTTTAACGACCTCGAGAATCAGTCAGAGTACTTTTATATATTTTTTCGCGAGAGCGTCGAAAACTCTTGAAAACGAAATTGCACTATCTCTCTCTCTCTCTCTATCTCTCTCTTTCTCTTTCTGCGTGATTCTGCTGATTCGATAATTAAATTCAGCCACGCGAACCACGGCGCGAGCCGTCGTGCAAATTCAATGAAACTATTTTCGCCAGCCCGTCGGGGTTAACGGTTAACACGTTTACTCGTCACGATGAAACGAGTTTCCATAGCGTTTCCTGGTTTCGAACAATTGATGTAACGTGTTTGTTTCGTCAGATGACGAAATTGGGTCAATAATTTAAAAAAAAAAAGAAAAAAGAAATACCAATGCTAATTATTTCAAGAATAAAAATTCTGTCATTTTGTACATTCATAATCATCAGATTAATAATTGTGTACGATTATATGAAACTGATGCTATACTATACTATACTATATGCTAATAAGACAAATGTCATCAATGAAACAAAGATGTGTCAATCTAATAATCTAATTATATATAATTATGAACACACGTTGTATCGTATTAAAAATTTCATAAAAAAAAAAAGAAACTTAAAGCATGGCAAAAAAATTAGTACATCGTATAAAAACAATACTATTAAATGATAGAAGACTCTGAAAGAATTGGCTAGCATAGGCTCAAAGAAGAAGAAAGATTCAAAGCGATTTAACAAAGCTGTAACTGCTTAGGCCATCACATATATAATATATTCTGGATGTTAATAACAAATGAGTAAGAAAGAGAAAAAAAAAGATTTGGAACATTCAAAGTCTTCATAGTCGCATTTTACCACAACTTTATTCCATAACTTTACAATTATTTTTTTAACTCTTTGGAGGCGAATTTTTAATTATGTATTGCTTGCAACATCTGTAAATTTTCTGCAAATAAACAATATGAATCACTTAGATGTAGGATTATACGTTGAAGCATTACTTGGTACATATTCACATCATTTTATAGTGTTATATACTGGGTGAATCGAGAAAAAAGGGTTCATAACCTCTACGGTAGACAGTATTCGCCGAAACGTGAAAAAAAAAGATCCGAATAAGCATCCGGAAAAAACTAATAGTTTCAAAGTTACAAACGATTTTTTGTTTCGGTTGAAATGCTTGCGAAAAGAATTAGAACACATCCGGGAATCTTTGAAATCGTACCAAAAGTACTCCGATATTTCATCCTAATTGACGATCAATTATTTCAACTTCAAACTGAGAAAACAGCAGTTTCGATTTCCAGGGGACACGACAACTGATCCGGGGATGTCTTGGAAGGCAAATTCGAGGGAGAGACAGCGATTGTCCCTCGTCCCCATAATCTCTCGATCATCTCTCGTTCGAGTCGTTATGACAGACTGGAAAGAGCCTGGGCGAGAGAGTAGATTGGCTCGCGGAAGGGTCAAGGTATGCTCGACTAATCACGGATTCCGTTGTTTCGGCGACGTGAGGTAATTAGCAGGCGCAATTAATTCCGAAGCGGTTAGGGATTGGCCGTGGAGCTATCCGAAGGGGGAAGGGGGGGGGAGGAGGAAGAAGGGCGAGAATGCGGTTGCGCGCCATGTCTACAGTTGCACTGCTATCCGCGTTTAACCCACCCCTTGGGCGCTTTGATTGTCTGAACCGACCCACGATTCAGCTGTTCGCTTCTTACCTGTCCGCCTTGCTCGCCCTGTCGCTTAATTATCACGCCAGAGATGGATCGTTCTAACCCTTTCGCTGTTGATGTTTCCAACCATAGCGCTGTTTCATTTGTGAAATGGAACACGCCAACGCCAAGGTCTGAGACACCCAGAGTTCGTGAGAGTAAGTATCAGTTTCGAGTAATGAATTCACTCGCACTCACACGCGTATTCCTGGAATACAGTGTAACAGCGAAAGTTATCCAATCAAGGAGTAAACTGATTTATTCGACTTTAATTTTGCAAATATGAGAATTCAATTGCTTGCATTTATCGTACTTGCGGATAACTTTTTGCGACATAGTTGGCAGAGAGAGGCGAACGAAATTTATCGCTCATCCCAATATTTTGAAATTCTGTTATTTGCCTGACATTTTCAGATTCTATTTGATATATTTATTTAGATGCTTAGCACAAGATGAACTATATTATTCTACAAATGCAATCATACTCTTGAATTTCTGTTCGTTCAGGGGAATAAACATCGTTCTTTCAATTCGTGAATTGTTTTAAGTTTATTCAGCTTGTAGACTGCAGTTATATCTATTTAGTCGAAGCATAAGTTCTATTCATAATTTTGTCAGACTGTCGAGTCGACGCGTACGTGTTTCTACTCTGTCAAATAATTCGAGAGTCGCGGAAACGAAATAACTTTCCATCAGCCGCAATTCAGATTCACGCCGCGTGCCACGAATTGGATTTAGCACTTTACGCACTCGCAGTTTCAATCTTTATCGCTCGAGGAATCGCAAGGACTCGCGCGTGGCCACACGTGCAAAAGGACGCGTCATCCCTCTGCAATCTTGTTCACATCCACAGAAAAAGTAGAAGAAAAAGAAGAAGAAGAAGAAGAAGAAAAAAAGAAATAAAATATTGAAACTAAATTGTCGACTAAAATTTCCTGATAAATTTTCGTTCTCTTCCTCTCAATGTTTTTTGGAACCGGGTCAAATTCATTAACAATACAATGTAGATCAGAGCTAATTGGCGACCCCCTACTTTCCTGGTCGCTATCCCCTCCACTGCATCGATCTCCCCACTTGTTTAATAGGGGCAAGAGCCATGCAGGCCGCCAGTTAGCCAGCTCTGATGTAAAACATCAACATCGATCGCAGGGTTCATTAACTGAAATTGATCGATTAACCGAATTCGCAACGGACAGTATATTTCGTCGCACCTAGTGATGCGAAAACTACGATTCTACTGACGAAAAAAAAAAAAAAAGAAAAAACTACAGTTCCTTAGACGTCAAGATTTCTACGAGAGACGACGACGATGTATGCCAGTCGAATCACTCGCAATCTCTGCCGCATTATCCTGATGATACATTACGCGTCGTATGTTTGCCATTTCGCGCGTACTATTTTTTCCCTGCGCGTGTTATTCTCGCGTTCGCGATTGTGATTCATTCCCCTGATTACGAGCTCTCGTTCCAGCCATCATCCGAGCATTCGTTCCAGCCCTTCGGGCTATTTCAAGAGTCTTCTCGACAACTCTTCGGATCGTATCCGAAGATTCACGGTCGAATCACTTCCAAACTGCTTTAAAGCACGTCGGAGTCGTGGTAAGTATCGATTCGATGGCTGTCGCATGGCGGCAACTACGAGGCTACGGGGTTATTCGAACGTCGAACCGTATTAAGACAGAGAACCCTGGTCGAGGCTGGAGAATTAATGGAGGATCGGGAGCAAGTAGGTTAATAGACTAATAGAAATGGATCGTAAGGATAATCCACGTAAACGAAGTTTCTAATATGTTTGTAATTTTCTACCATGTATCGCACCACTTTCAGCAAGACAAGAAAACATCTGTTGAAATAATAAAAGCGACGCTATCATCAGATTTACAGGGTGAATAAAAAGAAGAGTTCTTTTTAACTTCTACGATAGATAGTACTGGAAACATGAAAAAAAAGTTCGAATAAACATAGGTCGAAAAATTAATAGTTTCAAAATAGTAAACGATTTTTTATTTGTATACACTGGGGTATTTTATAACGATATAATTTATTCTAAAAACCTGCTCGTTGTAGAATACAGATATATATATATATATATATATATATATATATATATATATAGAAATATGTAAAATAAAAATATCAAAATGTAGTAAAAGTTCATTCACGGCAGAATTTAGCGAATTTAACGAAATTAAATGAAATTTTGCTAAAACTCATTCATTCGAACTTGAATCATATAAACGAAAAATCACGAGCAGAAGATTATTACACGAACTTTAATTATATAAACTACTTGTCGTTTGACAAGATTATGTAAATCGTGTTTCACTGTATTATAAATAGATATAATTCATTATATTTAAACTTTAAATTGTAATTCTGTTGCACACATGTGTAAATTCATAGAAAAATTACAGTTGTAAACGCTTCAATTTAAAAAAACCATCCGTTTATAAACATTCGTTCGTTATAACTATATTACAATTATAATTACAATAATTAAAATACATACACTGTACAAAATATATAATGCAATGTATAATACATACATAATGTACACACTGAAATATATACACTGTATAATCATAATTACAATAATTATATATCACTGTATAATTGTAAATATTTCTTACAAACGACCACTGTCATTTCTCAAGGATTGCAAAAAGCGTTCACAGATGGTGAAATACCTGTCTGAAAACATCTTGCTGGCAGAGTAACACAGAGATGGGTTAAAAAGCTCAACCAAGCGAATCAATCATCGTTATTACGAGAACTTGTACATCTTTTTCAAAGCTCTTAAAAGCTCGAGCCTCTCCTCGTTTCACCCTCGTTTCACCCCCCCCCTCTACCCTTCCCCTTAGTTATTTTTCAACCAACTTTCCCCATTTCGGTTGGACAGCCGCGAAATTTATTCGAATAAAGTTGTTCGTTAGAAATAAGCGCGCGAGCCCGCTGGAAATTTCACGATGGTTAATTAAGATTTCGTTCGTCCGGCACCGACACGATGCGGATTCGTTGGTAAACGGAGATGAAGCTAATATAATCCCGTGACCTTGCTGGAGGACGCCCGGGTTCCCCGGAGGAACCGGCGCGAAAAAGGGAATGGGGCGAAGGGCCCTTTTGTTCAAGGACGGCGTTTACGCGCGTCGCGTTGCACTCTTCGTCCTTTATTATTTCCTTTTGTTCCCCCTTGTCCCGCTTGCCTCTTTCCTGCCGCCTCGTTTGAATTATCATTCCGAGCAGCCAGCCTCTTTAGAATTCCTCCTTGCGCACCTTCGAACGCTTTCCGCTTTAATTTTTGCCGCGGACTAATTATCTCTCGGTTTACAGCTGTTCCGACAGCCGCTCAGCCGATTTTATATTACCCGTTCAATGATCTGTACAGCTTTTCACTCTTGTACAGTCTCGTGACACGGCGACTTGAAAAATAACTCGCAATTTAGCGAAAAGTTCGCTTCAAACGAAAATTGTACGGTTTCCATGGTTTTACTTTTTCATGGGAATATGAAAGTCACCTTCAGTTTTTTTTTTTTTTTTTTTTTTTTTTAAACGAAATGATACATTTCTTTCTTATCCATTAATCGATGCAGCTCGATTATTTTTATTGGAAAAAATATTAAAGAGTGTGAAAGTGTTGAAACTACCAGTTTAAGAGATGTTTTCAACTTTAATTTTATAAAATTTAAGTATTCTTGTATTTTTCACTCGTAATTTCATAAAATTGAAATTGAAACTAATACGTTAATATAGAGAACATTTAGTTGCATCGATTAATGAATAAAAACAAATATATCATTACATTTGAAAAATTGACGATATTTTGATTTGAAAAAAAAAGAAAACAAAAAGATAATAAGAAAACGATTATAAATTACATGCAATTTTCTTTAAAATCCACTTAAATACTTATATTTTAGTATACGTAACTTTTAGTACACGTATTTTAGTTTAAGAAACTCTCGAATATCATAGATACAGATGTATTTAATGTATCAGTATAGACGCATCTGACGCAGTATAGAGGCATTTCGATCAATAGATTTCAAAATAACATTTTTAAAGCAATATTTTTGAAAGAATATACTTTAGATTTATTTAACTTTCACGGGGTCTTTTGCTAATTTTTGACCAATGTGAATTATATTTTTGTTGCACACTTTCTTTTCCTCCGACAAGAGGATTTCATTTTATATCGAAGGGCACGCTCTCATTTCCTGTTACACAAGTGAAAAAGAAAAAAATTGCCAAATTAAAGATCTTCGTGATTAAAAGTTTATCTATACCTAATTGCTATAGTCGGAAAAGAATCATGACGTTGAGACACATTCTGTCAGTCATTGTATCATTGCAATCTCAACATATCGCGCAAGATTCAACTAAAAAACAGTGCGTCTGATGCTTACAGGAAATCCGGCTTTCATTAAGAATCCGAGATTTCTTCTTTCTCCGGCAATTGTCGAGAGATGAAATTAGTCAATTGTATTCCGTAGGAGCGAGGAAGCGAGAGGAAAAAGGAATTGTTGCCAACGCATTAGAGAGGTAAAAGGGAAGCTTTTAAAACGGAGAGTACAGCGACATCGAGGACAGAGGGAGAACGGAGGAACGGTAACAGGTAAAATTGACACTGAAACGGTCTTCTTTAATTTGAATTCCTGCGTCGAAGGGGAGAGGGGGAAAAAATGAAGACGAGCTGGCAAGTAGCAATCAACCGGCTGGAATTTCGCCTCGACGTCGACGATTTTCCACTTTTCCAGGGTGGGGGAGGAGGGGGGAAGTCGCTTTTACGTCCTCGCTACGTCAGAATAAGGGCGAAAGAGAGGGAGGAGGGTCGCGTTACCAGAAAGTGTATAAAATTCCACGGAGAACTGCCGGCACCGAGAGAGAGAGAGAGAGAGAGAGAGAGAGAAAGAGAGAAAACGTTAAAACGACGAGGCGCGGTTTGCTCCATCCCTTTCCTCTCCTTCTCTCTTTTCGTCTTCTTACGGCTGATCGTAAAGAAACGAAGTGGCGAACGCGTTTGATCGTACGGGGAGGATTCCCCTTTCCGCGCCGGCGGAATCTTCTTCCTCGATAAAACGTGCAACATTAATGAGGCTGTAAATATAAATCCAAAGCTCGAACTACGCCGGCTGCTCTGGCCGTGTTTCAACAAGTACTCAAACACTCGCTTATTTTCATTCGCGAGATGTAACAGCGGAACTTTATTTATACAAGCGGAACGCGTGTGCTCGCCACAACTGGATCTAACCATGAAAGTAAGCCTCGTGCAAGGGGACGTCGATCTCGATGCTTTGAAGATCAACGATATAAAATACTTCAGATTATTCATGCACACGATACATCAATTTTTAAGGTTAATTATATTTTAGCGAATGTTTGCGCGTAGAATACAAAAAAAAGCGAAATATTTTGTAGAATATTTTGGCTTTCCAAGAAAAATTTTAACAAAACCAGCGATGCTTAGACAGCAAATATATGTGATAGTTTGAACCACGCGGTGTGTGTATATACGTAATAGTTTGAATAGCAAAATTATTGCTATGTTTCTCAGTAGCAAATTCAGATTTCTAGTTTAGCGATTTCGAGCATTAAATCGTTACTAATTCATACACCTTTATAAATTGCATATCCTGTTACTGTGAACGGATCGAAATAACGTGGATAGTGTTCTAATCGACGACGATAATCGGGGAAACTGCAAATCTCGCGGCGGCGGGAAACATTTAAAACTCACGGAGAGACCGTCGCGTCGTTAAACCGGATAATTCAATTTCCTATCAGCCTAGAAAGTCCGTAGGCGTCGAGTCTCGGGAATAAAATCAACCTTGAAAGCTTTTTTCCCCGGCGAAAACAAAGGAATCGAGAAACAGCCCTCCAGATAGCCAAACGACTACTTTCATTTCTCAATTACCCCTGGATTGGATTTGTCTTTTCGTTTCGCTCGCGAAACATCCGCGCCACTCTCTGGCCGTCTGCGTATTTATTTTATCGGCTCGATCGAGAAACGCTTTCCGCGTGGAGGAAAGAAAACGAACACTTCCACCGGTGGTGAATCGCTGGGAGCTTAATTGAAGAAGAGTGGAGACCAATTGGCGCCATTGACGGGAAGTTCGAATCGTCTGGGAATAATCAATTGTTTGAAATTAACGAGTGAAAATTGCCTGATAATTAAGATCTGCCCATTTCCCGGGAACGAAACTTGGTGAAAACGAAAGTTTCAATGGAAACTTCTGATAAAATTTGATGAAGTTATCGTAATTTGTACGTGAGGTGAGGACCGTTTTCTGCATCTCAGGCAGGTATAATTTCTCAAGAGATTCTCATTACTCGTGATATTAGCGTGTATACGTCACGAAATGATCCGCGGAATTGATATCAATAAGTACAAGTGAAGAGCACAATTGTACCGATGACAAAATTATCGATAGTTTAAACTGATGCAACATTGTAGAAAGAGATTATATAACGATTCACTTGATTTCATTTTAAAGCGTGAAGACTCTACTCTGACACTTGTGAACTTGTTCTTTCCGAAGATGACATTACGCAGTGAATGGGAAACTGAGGACACACATTTTTCTTGAAAATTGAAGAAATTTAGACGCGCGTGAAAAAAAAAATTTTTTTCACGGTCTTGAAGATTGAAATTTTTTCTTTACAACAACTTCTTAAAACTAGCTGTACGATTTCTCTTTTGTTGAGCTTGGAGTTAGATGATAAAATATTGGGATTTCTTGAATTTTTGTCGTTTGTCTCTAATACTCAACAAATTTCAAGGAATCATTGTGAATGAGAAACTTCAATTTCCAAAACGATGGTGGATCTAGTAACCAAAAGAAATTTTTAATGCATTTACATCAATTTGAATTTTTACACCCCCACGTGACGTAACATCATTGTTAAAAGAAACAAACTGATGACTGTCAAAGCAGAAATTTGAGACTCTTTTGAAATGAAACCAAGTCGATCGTGCAAAGTTGTACCAGTTCGAATCATTCACAATTTCTCATTGTCATTGGTACAGTTATGCTCATCACTGTACAAGTCTGAGATAAAATCAAAAGTCAAAATTAAATTGAACAATTTCATTTCAAGCAGTACAGCAATTAAAAACAATTACGAAATACTACTGCGTAGTTTTAGAAAGTCAGAGAAAAAAGTAACTTCGATGATAACACACAAAACTCACAAAATGGTCCCGTTTGATAACCGATTTCCCGAATGATAACCGTTCGACGAAACATCCAGCGACCGGAAGATCCGGATGGAAGGTCGAAGGACGAATGAAAAATCGTCGAGATCTCGACGGCGAGTCTCTGTAGGATTTCGAGTTGAAGAACTTCCCCGTAGTCGTGGTCCGTCGAGGGTAACCGAGGAGAAACGAGAACGCCCCGTGAAAAATCCAGCAGAATTTCCACGTCTATTATGTTCGTTCCTATCGACGATCGCGGAAGTTTCCGCGTGGATCCGCAACCGTTGCCCATTCAGGCTTTTTAAATCTGTTTAACCCATTGACTCAACGTTCCTCTCTTCAACGAGCTCTCGCCTCGCGGTTTATTTTATTCGCTTTCCGTGTTCTTTGAAGAGTCGCTCGTCGACGAGTTCAACGGTCGTGAAACGTTTAACTTTGTCTTTCGATTGCTATGTGAGACGAGAGCCGTGTCCAACGAAGAGAAATCGGAACGATGTTGGAACCTCGAACCACGTCGATGAATGCGATTTTCATTAGACCGCGAACAATTATGCAAATTCAAAAGGAAAGTTTGAACGAAGACTTCATCGTTTCATCGTCTGCAATATTGCAACGAACACTTTGTTTCAAGATATCTCGCATATTTCTCCATCGAATGGTGAATAGAAAGTGAGCAGAGAAATTCGATTGCCCGTAAAGATAACAATAAAAAATACAAGGGATCAAATACAATCAATTGTGCGATCCTCAAATTTCGGAGATATTTTTCGACGATGAAGCGAGAAACACGATTCTTCTGCGAACAGAGGTTCCAGAGAGGCACGAGAAAGCACGAGAGTTGAAAGACCGGAAAAGAGTTCTCTCCCTGAGAAGTTAGTGCCTTGACGTGGCGTGGGTAGGTTGATTATTGGAACCGGTCGAGTGTCTCGATCTAGAGGTCGCTCGTATGTAAGGGAATTAAGGAAATATCGTGTGACAGTGCGTTACGAGGAAGGGAGAGCTGGAGGCTGTTGAACAGAGAGCCGGGGCTCGCGCGATTGTAAAGCCGAGGAGGTATTGATCGTTACAACGGAGCGCCGTGGCCTACGCGTATAGCTGCAGAAGCCATAGCACTTTACGACTTTACACAGGGGTAACAAGAGTTTGCATTAATAAACCAGCCTCTTCCCTCTCCGAGCTGGTCGTTTATGATCAGGCTACAATCGATGCGCGACCGAACGACACGAAAATGCCATAAATCCGTGAACACGCGAACCGATGCGAGGATAAGGCGATTATCGAGACTCCGCGTGTTCGTTCGACGCGCTTTATTGGCCAATAGCTCGGTTATGCGCGTAATGTACGGATTCCTTTGAGTTTTAATTTGGAACCGTGTCGAACTGGCATTGTCGAGACATCGAGACGAGCCTCGAGCGCCAGCTTGGCTCGAGCTTCAATCACCCTCGACGATTTATCGAGCATTACTGGAGTAGTATTTTTGGAAACGTCTTGCCTAAAGCTGAATCATGCAAACTCTCTGTCTAACTCTTTCTTAATCGTTAGGATTTACGAGCGATGTATTTTTATCCGGCTCTGTCATCAACTTCTGTTTTCAGAGGACGAATTGTTAAAAGCCGAACGAATAACTACAACTATCACGATGTGCACAAGTTTTCGATCAGGCAGATTTTTCAATTTACATTCACCTAATTGAAGATACTCCTATTGCGATATGATACCATGGAGATGGAACAGATTATTTAATGCTCGTCTCGTAGCATCGAATCACACGCGTCAGAGACTACGATCAACCTAGCAGAAGCAAGAATTACATTCGTAAGGCTCGCAGTAACTGAAAGAAGACATCGAGCGAGGTTAATCAAACGCGAGGGCAACAGACGCGTAGAAAATGTGCATTTAATACGTTCCCACGCTGTCTCGAAAGACGTAATTCAACATTCCCCTCTTTGGGTTCGAACCGTTACAAACCATCCGATCAAATTCTTGATCAATCCTACCATCGTTCGCCGGAAAGTCCAAGGCATCCCATTACGGAAACAATATGATCTGTTAGGAGAGAAGCTGTTTGGCCACGGCCTCCGATCACTGTGGTTCACGGAACGACGAAGGGAGAAGGGCGAGCAATAAATTATTCGCGAATGATCAAATCCGAACTCTGGCTTCGGGTTATCCCCGGCGTTCCCTCTTCGTTCCACTTCCAGCGCTGTACAAATGACCATCGGCCCATAATTCCCGCATGACTGGATACATCGACGTAGCTGTTGGCTCGATGGTGCGTGACAGAGGCTCCTGGTCATCTCCCATGGGTGAAGGCCGATGGGGTGGGCCGAGAGAAGAGAAGACGAGAAGACGTTGTGGAACGGACGTGCAAAGATAGCCCCTTCTATTCGGTGATCCTCCAAGCGTCTTTTTATATCACCGTGTTCACCCCGGCGAGAGGTAGAACCGTGAGGCGAGAGATGAAGAGACACGACCGCAATATCTTTATCCATTTTCAAGGCCAAGAAAACAGGCTGCCAGCTCGCGACGTCCGGCGAATTTATATTTAATGGGATCGAGAGCGCGAGATCGCCGACCGACCGCCCACGGGTCATCTGTTCGCGATAAAGCTCGAACGTCGTAGTTCCTCGGGCTAGGTCGGTTGTTTCAGCCCGGAAGACCGACTCGGGGGAAATTGAATCGGTCCAACCCCTCCTGGTTTACGCGCTCCTTTTTCGCCCCGTTTCCCAACGACTCGCTCGTTATCGCTTTTAAGTTTTGATGATGCCGAAAGAGAGAGAGAGAGAGAGAGAGAGAGAAAGGAGCCCTTCCTTCTTGTAATCGTTTAGTTCAGCTCGGTGGATCGTGACGTCGAAGGGAAATTTCTTCGTTCGTTTACTCTCCCTCTCGGATTGACGAAATTGTTATATACGGGCAAGGGAAGTTGAACGTCGAACGAGACGAGGAATATATCGACGGTAGTTTCTTCTCTCGTCGATCGGTTGAACTCGGCTGCTGTGCCCCATTAAAGGATTCGTTACCAGAGGGTCGTGAAAAAAGAAACGTTCGATCGTAACGCAATTAAATCCCCGCCCGCATGTGGTTACGATCGGCGGCCACGATTTGCTCCGGTACCCGGGCGAATATACACGCTCGGGCGAACAAAAGCGCGGCCATAAAAAGAAATCTTATCGCGCGGCCACTCCTTATCGCGTGAAAGACGGCACGTTTCGGGAATTTTGCGCGGCCTTTGCCGAGGAGGGGTTGCGCGCCAGCCCCTTAAGACCATAACGTTTATGTAGCCGCTGTGGCTGCCGCAAAAGGGACACGAGAGAGATACGGGGGCCACGCGGGTAACGAGAAAACGGGTGGCCGAGAACTTTCGAGAGAGAGTGAACGGCGACGCTGCGGAGACGTCTACCACCAGGCCTCGGCTGGCAACTTTAGTTTTCGGGGGTTGTTCGCGAGGGTGGAGTTTATTTATTGTTTACGCGGGGCATGGCGGGCCGACTGCGCGGCATTTATGCAGATACACCACCCTTAACATAACCATAACTAAATCGAGCATCCGATAAGATGGACTGGATAAAGCTGGCCCACTTGTTACGTCTCCCTTACTCGCCCCCTCCTGCAAACGGAGACGAAGTCTCGTTTATCCTGGTCGAAACGTCGAATATCTATTACCCAGCTGTATCTTCGAGACTCTCCTTCACCGCGGGAAATTCGATCCAGATTATCTTCCACGTTTCCCTCTTTTCTACTCGGTCATCGATGCTCGTTCCCCTTACCCCTTCGCTGGGATTGAATCGCTCAATGAAGAAGATATGAAAAAGTTCCGGGAATACCTAGTTAGAATTACTTACGGTTCTATCCGGAATCTGCCGAAGTAGAACAATTCCCCATGAATTTCTCCAGAGTCCCCGAGTGCGATACATACGCGCATAAACATCGTGGCGCATCTACACCCGCGATTCTCCTTCATTAGCAACTTTCCAGCAACTTTGGCGGCAACTTGGCGTGTCTCGCCGACTAGTAGTGCAAGAGTTACTGACACACAAAGCTCCGCTGCGAAAGTCGCTGTACAAAAGGAGACGGCTTCTCGAAGAAGCGCAGGAGGTAACGGAAGAAAGACACACCTCTTGCGTCGCGATATCGATCGTTATCGCATAGCCGCGTGAATTATCGCCCACGAGAGCCGGGCGTGCACGCGAGAGGGGCTGATCGAATAAACGAGCGTGTCACGTTGCCCGGTCGTGTCACGAGGCTGCAGCCTCGTCGAGCCAGCCACCCAGCTACCCCTTCAGCCAGTCGCTCATCTCTCCCTCTCTCTCTCTCTGTCTCTGTCGGAGCTCTCGGTTTCTCTCGGTTCGCCCGGTAACGGTGAAAGCGCGCGGCTAGGTAGACTGGTTGAGAGCGCCACGCGGCGGTGGCGCAGGGGATCGTACAGAGGGTGGCAGAACGTGTGGCGGGGGTGGTAGAGAGAGCGTTCGTTTCTGGAGCAGACGAATCGATGCTCGTTGCCCGTCCTCCCTTGCAACGAGTTCAATGTCTCGCCCGGGCCGGCCGTAGCCCCCGCGGTCGTGGCCGTGGCCGTCGGACGGCGCCCAACCCTCGCCCTCGACCACCCCCTCACCTCCCCGCCGCCAAGCGTCTCTCGCTCGCTCCCGTATCGGCGCGCGTTCCGTCTACCTTTCGGGCGCGGTTCCACGACCTTTTGTTTCCCCACGTCCCGCCGACCAGCTGGAAAAAAAATTAATGCGTCTGTGTTTGTGCTGCCTCCGTCGAATAATAGCACGCTGGAATGTAGTATTAGACGACGGTTGGGTAATTTTTGGCTAGGCGTTTCTCGCGAGACGGGAAGTTGGTTTAGACCTCGACGAGGATGTTTGTCCTCGCTCCAACGCTTCGACAGGATTATTCTTTTCAGGTTTCGAACGAATCGAGGCCCGGGTTCCGCGATACATCGTTCTCCTACATTTCTCCGTAGAAACGTATATATTTTCCTCCTACGTAATCAATCTGTCTGCGTTTGTGTTAGATCGTTACTTACGAGGCAGCCTTATCTCGCTAGCGAAATATCTTGTTTTTTTTTTTTTTTCTCAACCCGTCAGTAATAGCCTATGAGATTATTGCTCTCGAAGACCATTTTTCTTCGCCGTTTTGCCTGCTTTCCCTCGTTTCGGTCTCTAACCTTGTGCCTCAACCCTTCAACCGACCTTTCTCCCTCCCCCTCTCTCTCTCTCTCTCTCTTTTCCTCCTCGTTTTCCTCCCAGTTGATTCCTCTCCAGTCTCGACCTTCCTTTCGCTCTCGTTTCTTACCTAGCCACCTCCTCGCTGCTCACCTTCCTCTCGGAGATTCTCTTTCACCCCGGCGCGGCGTGGCGCGACAGTGGCCGCTGTTAAACCCGACGCAGTCAAGTGGCAGCGACCTCGTACGCCTCTGCGACGCTCTGTTTGCCAGGCGTTTGTCACCGTCGCGAACAAAGTCTCGCCTATATATACCTCCTCCTTCCTTCACCTTCGACTTTCTCTTCATCTCCCGGGACCGTCCCCGTTACGCGATCTGTTTCGTACATTTTGCACATCGTACGAGACCCGTCTGCTTTCTCTTCTCGAGTCGATGTGTCCTTGTTTGCTGTTGCGGCCGACGTTGAAGAAGATGTACGGTCCCGATCGAAAGTCTTTGGACCACTTGTCTTTTTGATGGAACATCGTAACTTGAAGTTACGTATGTTCCTCTCTATTTTTTCTTTTTCTTTTTTTTTTTTTTAGTAAAATTAACTAATTATATCAGCGGAAAGTTTTAGCTCTGATATTAATTAATTTCAAGTTCCATCGTATTTCTTGGTTCGATTAATTATTGTTAAATATTTTTCAACATTCTTAGTGATGAAATTAATTGTGGTAGTTAAATGTGCCATTGTACTTGATGTGCCACCACCACACTGGTCAGGCAGTTTCCTTTTTTGTATTTGTTATCTGCATTTCATTGGAAGATTTTACATTGTCTTGATCGATTCGAGAAGATCAATCTTTTTGCTCGCTTGAGTTCTGATTTTAATTATGTAATACACGTTACCCTGATTATTATCAGTTCAAATATTGCTTCTCTATTCATAACTGTATGTGTGATTGTTTTAAAATAATTGTATCCAACAAATTAAAATTAAAATATATATACGTACAGTAACTAAATAGTCTGAAGTAAGTTCTTATTTACGACTTCTCGCGGTTTTTCCACCCGAAGATCGTTGTATCGATCGCCAGAGGCTCGTGCGGCAATATTTTGATTATGCCGTGTATAAACGAGCCGGAGGAGTGTGCCCGACATAATTATAAATTATGGAACGTTCCTGGTGATGGATGGAACACGACGAGTCACCAGGGGATGTTGTAACTAGTAACTTCCCACGCGGAGTATCACGCTGCGAAATACGCGAGAATATAGAGAACGATACGATCAAAGTTTCGCCATTGCTAGGAGAGAGCACTCGACTTCTTTATGGGGGATGGATCGGGCCACTGGGGTGGAAAGGAATGGCGGCGTCGCGAACCTGCAGGAACTTCGATTCGGTCTATCGATGTGAATAATACATACCATTACGACGAATAGAATTACCTTGGCTTTTTTTCTTTTTTTCTTTTTTACTTTTTTCCTTCTTTGCTTCTTCTTTCTCGAATCGGACGAAATCGGCGGGACACATATTGTTACGATCGCTCTCCTCCGCCAACGTCTTCTTCTCCCCGATCGAAGCGGACTCTATCCTGGATCTGAACAGCTTGTCTAGACCAAATTGATTACTTTTCCAGTTTTCTTTGCTTCCTTTCGCTTCTGTACATACTCGAGTATGTAAGAATAATTTAGACAGAGTTAATCTTTTTAATCTTTTTTTCTTTTCTTTTTTTGCTTTCTTTTTCCATGGACGACGCTTCGAACAACTTGGAGTTCTTGAGGAACATATTTTCTCATCATCTCTTGCACAGCAGGATAAGTTTTTTCAAGGGCTAATATATCCTCGAGAAATTCAATATCCACTCTTACTCTGCAGATTCTCAAGTAGGTAGGAACAGTTTCAACGGAGTGTATTTTTTTTTTCTTTTCTTCTTGCTCAAACATTTTCAGAGAATTGGAAGCCCTTGAGAAACGTATTTCTTCATCATGCACGTTAATAAAAGTTTTCTTTTTATCGATCGTCAACTTGTGAAGAAGTTTCACAGTGTGAAGAAATTGCAAAGTATTTAAAACGGACAATTATATTACACCTTAATTATTCCATCTTCAATCAATATATCCTTCCGTCTTTGTAGACGTCAATTCATAAAAATTACTTGAATGCGGCTATTTTCCTTTCTGCCATCTTTCCATCCTGCCATCATTTTCGTAAAAATGATCTTCCTTATTTCCCAAAAACTTATGTACACATACAACAAACAGAATCTACGTAGAGTTCCAACAGGAACTCTACTTTGCCAATTTTCTAAAGGTTAAACAAAGACGGTCAAAGAGCTTTCAACTTTTGAAACACGCATTTCCCTTCCTCCCCCCCCCCCCACCTATCGTCTCGCACACGAAGAGAGGAAGTTTTCTTCCACCGACGATTAATAAATCCTAGTGAAACCCCAATATCACCCCACTTCTATCGGACTTTTGTTCTTTATCGAAGCAACGATAGCCAAGGGGGTGGCTTTTACAAAATTCCTCGTGGATCCAATTTGCATAAATAAGCTCGCGCCGGCTGTTCTCCTCCCCGAAAACGGGCTCGTTTCGATCTTCGTTAGTGCTTAATTATATCGCTCGCTGAACGTTCATCGACTGAATCCACCACCTCGGAGGATGGAACGTTCCCTGTTGCACCTGCCAAAAGGTCGTACCACGCGCCTCGCCAACAATCAGGCTTCGATCCAAGACCGTCCCGTTTATTCTCGTGCCTCTCCGGGGATCCCGAGACAATTTCCCTGGCAAATCCACGGCACGCCATTTGTCTCGTGAATTAAGTTTACTCTCTTTTTTTCGCCCATATTCAACGACGCCGTCTGCTGCCGCCCTCAGTTGCTCCGACAACGGTGGAAAAAGGAAAGTGGGGGGAGGGGTTGAAAGCAAAGAAATTGATATCGGTCGTTCTCTGGGTTTCTTTTTTTCTTCTCTTTCTTTTTTTTTTCTTCTTTTCTTTCCTTTTTATAATTCGGCTAACTTGGTCGAATTATCTTTCCGAATCGTTAATCTTCTGGCGCAACGAAATGAAACGACGCCTTGGACCTGATATTCTCCGTAATTCTCTCTTTTCATTTGTTTATAGTCTCTCTCTCTCTCTCTCTTTCTGTTTGTTGAATGAACAAAGTGTGCTCAGTGCGAAACTAGCTAATTATTATACCTGGGTATACATTACGTACGATGAAATATCAGTTGTTCAAAGTGTTTGAATTAAATATCATTAAAGTTGGATTTAAACACTATCACGTTATTCAAATGTAACGTTGAAGAAGAAAAAAATTTATTGTTAATGATAGATTTCAATGAGAATCTGCGAATATTGAAATTTCATTTCTTATAATTTTCTTACGTGAGTTTGTATTATTGAATAATTTCATTGCTTGTGCGTTACTGTATTTGAAAATCACGGAAACATACGTCTCCTGTGAATGCACAAATCAATTAACACAGACACCAAATGAGAAACGCTGTAACAGCTGCGTTCTAAGAATCTTCAAGTTTTAAAATTGAAGAGCATAATCCTGACGATTTTGAATTCGTTAATTTGAGAACGTGCGCCGACAATCGAAGCGAAGATCATTCTTTTCACTAAACATACACGACCAATGTCATATCTGAAGAAGTGACCGTTTCACGCGCGTCAACTTAATCGAAATTAATCTCTCGGCCGGGCAAGTAAATAATTATGAAACGAGAGGACAACAAACAGGGTCGCGCAGCAGTATCTCCAAGCGTGCCGTTCAAAAGTTGACCATTAATTCCCCATCACGTGTCGGAAGCTGTCGGAAACTCTCGGGACACGAGAGGAAAAAGCAAGGGAGCATAGGTCACAAAATGGGAAAATAATTTCTCTCTAGACGGTGTTCCTGTGGTCGTTAACCCATTAACGCATCGATCACTGGCGGAGTTCGTGCGGGGGCGGCACGAGATACCGCGTGACTCTTAGTCGGGGAGGGCAGCCAATTTTTATCTGCTTCACCTTTTCCAACTCGATGCTCGTCCTTCGTTTGCTCCTTCTTCTTCTTCTTCTTATTTTTTTTTTATCATCTTGCCCCGACGGGGAAAGCGCTCAGCGAAACAAAGAAGTATCGTAAAACCGGCCGTAAAAGTGCTGCAGATAAAAACGTGGCTGCACCAGCTGTATAAAGCCGCTGCGTGCAGTGTACGCTGCGCGGGAAATAAAGAAGCTTGATTCTGCGATGGAAGGAAGGAAAAGTGGAAGCAGAGAGAGAAAGAGAGAGAGAGAGAGAGAGAGAAAGAGAAGAACGAAGATACGTAGGGAAACAAAAAGAAAGAAACGGGCAGAAGTAGAATTCGAGCCGGTCAGACCGGACGGTGGCCAGTTACATCTGAGTGCCCCTCTGAGTGTCCCGCGGTTTTCATCTTGCACTTGTCATGAATATTTTAATAATATTTACTCGTCGGCGCGCAATAACCGTTTCCCCGGCGCTCCGTTGTTTATATTTAGCCGCGAACCGTCGGTCCGAGACGATTCTCAACGTTATATGCTGGACAGTGGCCGCTGGCCAGACTACGACCGTCTGAATCTACTGCGCGCAGCAACACATTGAGCAGCCTTGGGAAAATTTGTGGAAAAATTTCACGCTGATAGAATCTCTTGCCTGGTCCAAACATACCGTTCCCTTTCAACAATAACGCCGCAATGATATTTCTTCTCTTTCGAGTCTCGTTTTCATTGAGGTATAATCATACTACGAAGGTAGTCGCAGAATATGAATTCAGCTTTTGAAATCGAAATTTCCTTTCTTTCAATTTAATGACCAAGTTATTAAGTCGGAAATTAACAGTGTAATTATCAGAATTTTAATAGAAATATCACGAATTCGAAACAACGCAATCTCGCAATGATCGCGTCGTACACGTTTCTTTTTGTACACACCTCTCATTTTAATCTGGTACGCGTTCTCTACATACAGCCTTGTCATTTGAAATAAATTATACAGCGCGAGAGTAACACAACCCACGCATATTACGTAAAGATCTTTTTGCCTGTAGACGGCATTTATCTGGATCTCGGACAGAGGAGAGGGGGGGGGGGAAGGAGAAAAAAACGGGTCTAATAAAAACGTCCGTGTCAGGTCTTCAATAAGTATATCCACGACGAACGAGAGTCGAACGGGGCACCCTTATCGCGGCGCAGCCCCGTGTACTCAGCTCTAATCACTTCCAGTGATATTAATAAATTGTCCCCGGAGGGGTGTATTTTCTTTCGCTTTTCCCCTCCCGGCCACGTTCAGCGACGATGTTATTATTGTTTGCTTGCTCTCGCGGAGGGAGGAGACCGGCTGCGAGAGTTTGGGGTGGCTCCGGGAGCCATCTCCATCGAGAGGACGGCGTTCTCGACGACGACGAAAGAAACTGAACAGACGAGAGAAAGGCCTTCGCTCGGAGAGGCCTTCTTTGTTTCTCCTCCGGTTTCCCTAACCGTGGAATAACGTTAGACACGATTTACGGTTAGGCAACGCGACGTAATAACCGATTTAAGCTGTGGGCTGTTCGCCCTAATCCCGAGTTACGAGGACCCGGCGACGATTTAGTCAATCGTACCACCATAACGCCGTAATATCGCGTTCCACCACAGCTTTGGCCACGCTGTTCAGCCAATAATAAACGAGTTTATTGTTCGTGGCAATCCGCGTGCCACTGCCATTGGTAAAGGGTTACGTTCCCGGAAACATAGTCGAACGACGCGATACTTTGGACCAACGAGCATGAGGGTGCCGGTTTCACGCGAGTTACCACGTTCTAAAATTTCAGTCGCGACGCGATGTGGCGTTCGTTGCTGTTGTTTCGAGGGAGTTTCGAGATATAATTAGTGATGGGATCCAGTAGGTTCGATGTTTCCAATCGTTGGATTCGAATTCTTTGCGAAGTATTTCCAAATGCAATGTTTCCATCCATCTATTTGACGTCCGCTTTTTTTCCCCATTTTAGTAAAATTTAATCAAATATCAGCTTGAATTATTGGATATTTCTTTGGAAATAACTATTACACTGAGTCACGCGTAGCATCAAATTGCACCATCTATTTATGTAATGCTGCTCTCAAGTCATATTGTACATATTCACGTATGCTCTCTTCTTTTATTGCACTTAACTATTACCAAAGTGTTTCTTCCGTGAATAAATATCATTATTATTAACAAAGAAAACGTTACTAGGAATACGTTTTTTTAGTTCAAAAAAGTGTGTTACAGATGGACGATCATCGCCGCGCGTCAGAGATTCTTATTAGTGGGATACATTTCCATTTTCGCATACGCGATTCTTCCAAAGTTGCATTCTCGTCGAGCGACTTGGAATATAATTTCTAACGATTGAGAACGACGACAACGTGCATCCAACTAATTTTATGTTAGAAACAGATGTAAATCAATCTGCTTGTCTCAATCATTCGAAACTGGCCTTTTACGTACTACGAGATTCTTTATCAATCGAACATAAGAATTCGATCGATCGAAAAGAAATTTGAAATTGGCAATAAAATCAGGAATTTCCATTCGCAAGAAACAAACGTAGTTTCGTAATTTCGCGTTCGACGATCAGAAAGCAAAAGCAATCAACGTGTAATGGCAGGAATGGCACGCGGCAAAAGAACGTTTACGACTAATTGCTTCGCCGTGGTTTTCTTCGTCGAGATTCCTATTTTTTTCTTTCTTTTTTCTCTCTCTCTCTCTCTTTCTCTCTTTTTGCCTCCCCTCTATGCGTCGGTATAGTCCGAGTGTGCGAGTCGTCGTAAAAGCCCCAAGGAGGGGAAAGTAATACGCGGACCGTGGCTCGCAGTAAAAATTCGTCGAGGGAGAAAGGACGAGGCTCACGTCGGCGGAAGCTACGATAATGGCTACTAAAATTCAACTAAACGCCCGTGGGACGTTGTCACGCTAATTGCCGTTATAAATTCCTCTTTCTTCGATCGATGGGACGAGCTTTTGGGGCCGCGAGAATCCGCGTCCCCGTTGCCTGGAAATTCGACGCGGTGATTCTCTCAAGAATTTCTATCGACGTTTCCTTTAGATCATGTTGCGTTAACACCCATGATCACTCATACCTGGGTGACAGTCAAGTTTCCATTGGGTGACGATCCTATTTTTAAATAGGATCTTAAAGCAAGAAATATTTAGCAGAAAAAATGAGCTTTTAATGACAAATCATTTTTAGATTCTAAACAAATTCTAAACTTGATATCAAATAAATATTAATTATAATTTAATAAATATTAAGCGGAAACATTCAGAGGAATGTCCAATGGAAATATCAACTAGAGTATGATTCAGATGCTTGTTGTAACACCTGTTGTCGAGAATATATGTTTTCTTCAACACGTCAGTCAACAAAATTACAGGTTCGATGATTTTGTTTTCTTCGAATGGAAGATCACGAAGGAAGAAAACGACTAATTTCAAGTCACTAAAACTGTTCTTTCGTTTGATCACGGGATTGAATATTTCTGCGTCTTGTTAGACATTTAAGGAAACATCGAGCCTAACAGTTTGTTTTTCTATCTTGACCACCGATTGACGTACATTGAAAAGATCAACGAATATGAACTTGTGCTTTTTTAAATATACGTTATTTCACGTTATAATAGACCATCGTAAATGCATGAACGATTCTAATCACAACTCGAATTTAAGAGAGACCTCTAAACTGACAGAAAATATATTGCTTTTGTCCTTCGATGTACACTTTATATTTATGATCTACTGACTGTGCAAAAAAAAAAAAAAAAAAAAAACAAAAAAACAAAACTGAGAAGTACCACATTCAGTTACTTATTCATCGCGCTAAATTGCATACTTTATCAAATTCCGGCATTATTTACGTTTTCAATGCGTTCCCGGATATATTTGCACGTTTAAATTTTCATAATTCTGACCTCTCACTCTTCGAACACGCTCTAAATTATTTCAGCTTTTCAATGGTTAATTCGTTCGACGTTACATTGCCTCGTTTCGGGTTTCAAATAGGCCCCGAAACGATCGGTTCACGAGGCAACGCGACGCCTGCCAATGGCTCTCGCAAACTCTCTGGCAAATTCACCAAACTGCTCCTCTGAGAGTTCGAGCGGATCGATTCCTCGTTCGTCTAACGGGGACGGTATTTTTAAAATTTTCACGAAGATCTTTTATAAAGAAATCGTAGATTCGCCTGTTGACCGTGAATTCAGCGAGAAAAGACAGAGAAAGAGAGAGAAGGCGTTGTAAATCAACAGACGCCTTCTTCTCACGCGAATAATCCTGATTACTTGTTCTCCGTTTCAAGCTCGCGTTTCACTTTACGAATATTCAATTAGGCCAGATTGCAAAGCGGATTCCGCGTCGTCCAGTAGTCGTCGACGCCGAGACGACGTTTTGACATTCAATCGGCCAAATGCATCTCTTATATTCCCAACTTCGCGCCCTGTACAAGCCGAGTGCCTATAAAATATTCTTACTTCGAGTTTCATCGTCGTTTCCTGTCGCGCATGAAAGTTTCATTGATGATAAAATAATTGATGGGCCCAGCCAGTCGTTAGTTGGAGTAGCTCCAAAATTGGGGAAACGAGAATATGAACGCTGTAAATGCTGACTATTTTGATGACTATTTGTTTATTTGAAAAAAATTGAAATCAATCAGTAAATGATAGAACTGGTATTAGTGCAAAAGAAAGAGAAAAAACGTTAAAACTGTGATGCGTCGATTTTAATAATCTTTTACAATGTGGTCAACCGAGTGATTTGATATTTGCCTACAAATATACTTGTATCATGCAGTATGTTAAAAAATTGAAGATGATAAAGGTAAATTGATTGAAAAATTTATGACAAAAGTATTGTCTTCTTTTAAAAAAACTAGAATGACTAAACTGAAACATTTAAAAACGACATCTGTCCGTGTCTTTTTTTTGCAAAATGTAGTAGCACTACTTTAGCAACTAATTGCTGTTCAATACGTTTCAATTTCTGTAAAATATTTGCTTATAATTGCAAATTTTTCAATCAGAAAATGTATTCACGATTAATAAGCCGCAGATTTTTATGTTTGAAGATGCACAAAAATGCAGACACACGTAACGCGCAAAATATATAAACCTTTATGGATTTTTATGGATTTATGAAAAATTCCGAGTTGCAAGAACGTTGCTCACGTTGCATAAAATATCTGAAATAGGACATTTATTACGACATATATAGCAGACGAAACAAACTTCCACCCGTTTCTCGTAGTTGTGATCATAAAAAATGTACAAATGCACAGTCTGTTCTCAGTCTGCTCGCTGCTAACGTTACATTTACCAGATGAAAGAAAAAAACGTCTGAAAGATTGAAACCTGCTCGACAATTCGCGATCGTACGATTAGAACGAAACTATCGTCCGATCTTTCGATTCGAGACGCGAAATCGAGTGAGGCGTAGACCGGAAGGGCGTTCCTTTCAAACGAGATCCCCGTCGCAGGATTTGTTCGAGAAGGGGCAATGAGAGAAGAGAAAAGAAGCGGAAAGAAAAGGAAGAAAAGGGGGGGGTGGAGGAAAAGGCGGAAGGGAAGCCGAACCCGAACCCGAATCTCTATTTTCGCAGGCTCGCGCGGCGCGTTCTTTGAATAGACGCGATAAGGATCTTATAACCATGAAGAAGGGGCGGAAGAGGGTGAAACTAGATGGATGGCTGGGTGTTGTGAAATATAAAGTAAACTACCTGACATTGTCGCGATACGAAGAGGCGCATCGCCGCTTGAATATTGATGCACTGGTTTCCGAAGGGAAGATGAAAAGGGAAGGCGCGCAGCCTTCGCTTCGGCTTTTTAATAATGAATTCGGCCCTTCTGCCTCGCGGATTTTCTCCCTCCCCTCTCCCTCTGTTTCCTTTGAACAACAGGGTGAAAAAGGATTGGTTACTGGATCCATTCCAGTGGAACCGTCGCAGCGTAACTCTGAAACTCTGAGTTTGAATGTTGGATTCGTGCAACGATTTTGGATCCTCTCCTCTCCTTTGTAATTTGCTTTGATGAAATTTGAAAACTGAAGAAGTATCTCGAGGGGAAGTGTTTGTTTCAAGGCCTTTGGTTCAAGTTTTTAGAGGAAGCAACTCAAGATCAGATTGGATAACGATGCGAGAAACTTTTTGTACAAGAGAAACATATGTGGCTCTCACAATGTTTCTAATCTAGTAAATCTGATGGGTAAAATTTTGTACGAGACAGAATCTGAATTGGAATTTGAAATTAATTAAGAACGTAACCGGGGCTGAAAAATTCAATGCAAGTAACAAGAAATTAAACGATAACATACGAATATTTTACTTGAGATTCTATCTATCTTTACAGAAATTTCTAATCAGATAACAATTCTTATAGTTCCCTGTGTAATCATTTCTAAAATTTTCCAAGTGTCCTAACACTTATGAACAAGAGTGTCCCATTTGAATCATCCTATTCGAATAATTATTTTCGAAATCAGTGTCAAATAAAACTTGTCTTGTTCGAAAGAAATATCTTGTGATCTTATCTAAATGAAACGTATCTCTGAGATTTTACTGAGATGACCTTCGTCTTCATTCGTCTATCAAGATAGCCATGCGAATTCATTAGTCTGTATTGAAATCGTTAAAAGTTATTTAAAGTCATGTAGTACTTGTTAAAATTTATCTTTATTGAATGTATGTTGTCCTCATCTTCGTGTACATTAATATGCATTAATGTGCATTTATGGGATTCACAGTTTGCATGACAAGGTAAACAAACGAGGAAGAACGAAGAGGATGCTTTCTAATGCTTTCCTAAAATGGACATAATCGCGTCAAGGGCTTAAAAAGCTGACCCTAGAACCACACTTCGAACCCCAGAACTGACTGATAGGCTTCGCCGTTTCGCTAACGTGATTTCATGTCGTCGACCTGACGATACCTGCTAACTGACCGGCCTTCTGAGCTGGTGAGTGGACTTTACCACGATTCAGGCTAATCATTTACGCGAGAATTATTCGTTAGAGTTTTTCTAATTTCCACACAACAGCACAATTATAAGGAATATTTTATAAGACGAGGACTTGAATTATTTGATAATAATTTGTCCCGAATTTCTGCCGCCAAAGATGTGACTTCATCGTCACAGATTTCCATCCAGATTATACTTCAAGCGGCACCTGTTGGCGAATGCTACTACAGTGCTCCTCGAAATCGGTCGGATCGATATCGTTCGTCGATGGTAAGAGAAAAGGCTCGTGTTTCTTGGTTCTGATCTCAGCTAGCTCCGATCGCGTATAAATTTGTCAAAACCTGAAATTTCTGGTCTGCATTTTATATTGTTTAAACTTGAAACATTTTGTATCATTACTATGGTGGTATTCTACTCTAGTATTATTTCATCTCAATAATTTCTCTACATATTTATTCAAACATAAAATTTCATTTCAATTGAAACTCCGTTCCATTGTGTTTTATACTACATTGTATTTTATATTATTCGAGCATCAAGATTGCGATGTTATCAGATTTCATTCTGTGATATATTCAGGTTTCAACCTTCCGATTTAACTCCATTCGGTAACCATTGTATTCTACAACCATTGAAATAAAACATGTCTCGTTTCTTATCGTGTAATATATATTTAATAATATATATTACACGATAAGATAATATACACATTTTTATATATATTATATTCATACATTTACATCTTCCATATATATTTATATTTCGAATATTTCGAAGATTAAAATCGATAACAACGAAGAAGTTAAATTCTCAAGCTGCCAACTTTAAACTAACTCTCTCTCTGTTCTAAAGAAAAATTGAATTTCACGTTCAGTTAGAGAAGAACTGAATTCACCAATAACAGAAAATCAATGTAACGGAAAGGATAGGCGTTATTTCCGAATCGTTAGACCCAATTCTCACGATTCGCCTCGTCACAGTTCACCAATTTTTCGTTGCCTCGGTTGCCTATCGCCTACCGCGCGATAATAACATCTTTCCACTCTTGAAAAACTACAAAGTCATAGAAAAGGGATGTTTTCCCTCGATCTCCAATTGCAAACGAAAGATCTTCGACTTCGAACTGGAAAAAAGAAAAATTCCTAAAACCTCGAAACACTCGCTGGGACACAGTCACAGAGGTAATCAGGAAGTGGTTATGCTTTCGACATCGATTTTTCTCACCCGCGCGATATTTTCCACGCTCTGCTAACGATATAGGCTCGTTGAGTCACGTGCATTATTCATATTACGTAATAACTGGCAAGTTTAAAATCGGTCAACGAGTTGGGCGTGATAATCCGCGACCATTCTTCGCGAGGGTATCCTGAAAGCAGTTTCCGTTCTCCGATATTTTGAAAGTAGTTTAAGCAACTTCTCCCTTCTTAACACACGTACGTCTGCCTCGTAACAATATTTTCCCCTCGAAAACTGCTATCGGCTTGGAAGGCGAAGTTTTGCTCATTTATTTTAATCAAATTATACACACGAGAGAAAGCGTGATGCAACAGCGCGAGCTACAGACTTTAATTAATCGCCGGTTAATTAAAGTATTCATAATCCTTTACGCAATAGTTTGCTTTTCCTTTATTTGCTTCTAGATTCCCGTTTTATGCGTAGGCAAGAACTAGAACACTCTGCCCTAGAGGAATAACGTATTATTCGTTTTCACTTTATTCACACTGTATCGCGAAGATACAGCACTCGTTGCCATAAGAAACTTTTACGTTGTGTTATATAAAACGCTATAACAATGTATATTAGTAAATTTTGAAAGCAATCTGAGAATTACGTGATACGCTACGCAAAAATTAGTATACGATAGCAACTATGCTGTATAAGTATGCAAGTATCGAATATCGAGACTTATCGACATAACAGCATAATCAGCAATTTTTCATCCTTGTCGTTGTAACGGTATCAATAAAATTTCAAATTACGTTCGATACAAAATACAAAATTCTCAATGTTCGATATTGTAGTATCGAAATTGTTATAATGTGCAGTTATATTTTTAGTTACTTTTACCTCTAATAGATGGCCTGTTTGCTGATGAAGATGCGTGAACGAAAAAAGTATGAACGTGACGTGAGAAAGCACAGCGTATTGGCATCGAGCGTTCTTTCTTTTTGAAAAGAAAAAAGTCGCGCGATTGAAAGAAGAGTGGTCATTTGTGTCGTATAAAAGAATTAATTGTACCGTTTGAGTTTATTTGAATTATTGCTGTCTGTGCTGTTTATCCTGTGTTTATTATTTGCTGTTTTGTTTCCGTTTTCTTTGTTTATTTAACCGTTTGAGTCCCAAGTAGCGCTCTCGATCGCGCTCTTCAGATTTTGTGTCGGAAAATCCCAGTACATTTCCAGCGCTATGGACAACTGACGCACGTACATCGCATAGCTCCTTTTCTTTTAATGTAAATAATACAATTAAACATTTTGTATTTCATTGTTATCTTCAGTAATTTTCATTGAACAAAACTTGAAATATTTATGAACTTACAGTACGCATATATGATAATATAGATGTATTCCATAAAGTAACGAATTACAAATTAAAAATATTTTTAGTCTCATGAACAAACAATTTAAATGAAGAGTAACACTTATAATTTGTAACATCGGCGTTTATCAAAACATATTGGATGAACTTTTTTACATTGCACACAAATTAAATGAGATCTTTTTACGTCATTTTTGGTGCTACAGACTTACTTTTTGCGTTGCTTCGTCCGATCATTTTGAATCACACAATCATTAGCAATGAAAAGTACTTATGGAACAAAACAAGCGCTATCGCGCTCTTCGGCGTTTTTCGACCATGTTTTTCCAATGACCCCTGGGACTCAAACGGTTAATGTAACAACTATCATTCAAATTATATCAAATTATACAATATCGTAACGTTGGAAATTCCTGAAAAGTAGATTCCAACGGATCGTTCGGAATCTGCTTTCACGAACCACTGCGACTCGTGCAGAGCAAATTTGTGCTGCCGTACGTGTCTACGCAGAGGCAGACGTGACGTAGCCAAGTCGATCGAAACTCCAGACGTAATTTCGTGCGGCAAACCGCGGCGTAATGTTCCGCGAGCACCGCCGAATAATCCGATCAGCGGAAGTTTCAGCCGGGCCAAACAGCCGGTTTACAGTTTACTTACTCGCCAGGCTTCCGATAAATTCGTTTCGCCGTGGAAACCAACGAAATGCAAGCTGGTTCGCGATAATCGATCGGCTGTTTCGCTCGACTGCGCGGAAGCTCGCGATACACCGATTTGACGAACAGAGGGAAAAGTAGTGCCCCGCTCGGTGACATAAGCGCTCGACACGGCGATCTGACGAGAAGTCCAGATCTACCGATGATCTATGCTTTCGTGTCCGAAAACGAAAGTTTCAACGTGGAGCTCGTGGAATTACACCCTTTCCCTCGATTTACGCGAGTATCCGTTCCACGTGAATGATTTGATTTACGCGAATAAAAATCGTGTATAAAAGGAAAAATAAATAAATAAAATACTCCATATGCCTTGGCAATCGCTGTAGGTTTTTCTCCTTCTTCGGTTGAAAATTTTCATTTTCATGTCCAAAGGACATCGACTTTCTCTTCTTTCGTGTGATTGAAAGTTTGTTAAACACGACTGGGTTAGAATTCAAAAATATAAATTATAAATCTAAACAGTTTAGTAACAATGTCGTCCTCTTAAACGTCCAAAGTCACGCTGTTCGCTGCCGCATTACAACGCCTTGTGCGGGCCTAACGCAGCAAAGTTTCTTTCTGCGTCACGATACTGACTGTATAAAACTGTCAATTTTAAAACTTATAGGAAAATATGTATGTATATGTATGTATATATGTATTTATATGTATGTAAATATGTATGTATGTATATATGTATATGTATGTAAATATGTATGTATATCTAAAACTTATAGGAAAATATGTATGTATATACATATCTGACCGCGTAAATCAATTCCGCGTATAAAAAGTTCCGCGTAAATTCAGGTAAATTTGCCGCGTAAAACAAATACTCGCGTAAAAAAGTGCCGCGTAAATTGAGGGACGGGCGTACGTGGTTTTTACACAGTCGAGACACGAACCGCGCCGATCGTGATTGGGAATTGTGTTGCTTTCTCCCGCGAAACCGTGCACGTATCTTCCGTTATTAACCGTTTCCGTTTTCCCCTTTTCCTCCACGCTGGCCGCTTCAATTTCACCTAATTGTATCGATCTTTTCCTTCCGCCGTTTGCCGTGCACGCTTTCTTTCGCGTGATTGCCTTCGATCATTACGTGTCGATGCGCGTGTCCATTGTGACGTAAAGAGAATGTGCAACGGAGGAAAGTTGAACAATAGAGCCGAAAAAAAAAGAAAAAGAAAAAGAAAAGAAAACAGAAGCAAAAGATGTGATTATTCACGGTTGTACGCGTAGTATAAATTTCCTCCATCTCACATCATGCTTAGGATGTTACGTGTCGATAGAAACCGCGATTTTTATCGGTCGAAGCTCAGTCTAGTCACGTTAAGTAGATTTAGCCGATGGTGATCAGACAGGTGAAAATCCCGCGCGTTTCTCTCACAATCAGACAAGTGGTGGGGGACATTTATAATTAAGATCGCGGCGAATCTTAATGATCTAATGGAGGCCTCGTTAATCATTCAGCAAGGAAAAAGGGGGAAAAGGGGAGAGGGGAGGGAGATTAACCGCGCTGACTCAGCCATTAGCTTCCTGAGGAAGGCGTGCAGAATACCGTCGATTCTTCGTTCCCCGCGGGATAGAACGACGCATTAACCTTCCCCGCACGCTTCTCGAACATCCTGCTAAGCCGTCTAATCTCGTTGCTCGCTTCGTCGACAATGTTGGATACACTCGTTGAGAATCAATCTTGCTCCGCGGTTCCATCGAGCACGAGCTGCTGTCTCCTTCTCTCTCCGATCGTTTTTCCAGGCCATTAAAATTTAAATGCAGAATGTAACGAATCCGCGCTGAATCGCGAGCTTTGCGCAAACCCTACTCGCATAAAGATTTTCTCGAAATCTCTTCGAATATCACCTCCGTAAAAGACACAATTGCATCGTGCATCGTTGTTATATAGTCCGCCATTTTTATGGTTCCGTAACAGACTTTTCATCACGTACGCGCACGAGCACGTTCGCTACGCGTCGAAGCGGCGCGAGATCGCGCGATTTCGCGGTTTAATTTCCCGTGCCATGCTTCGTCGCCGCGTTGCGCGTAATTACGCTAACGAGATCATCTTTGCGAATCGGACTCGATAATCAGAGGTAATTACTCTGACCGGTACGGAGAGATGGATTCTCGTTGGACGCACCTCGTTATCGCTGGACGCGTGGTTTCACCGCAGATCTAGTAATAATGTTACGTTACAACCGCGAAATTTTTTTCCGGTGTATAAAAAAAAAAGAAGATTAGCCCTTTGTCCTCGACAAACTTCTTTCGCATCATCTAAATATCAGCAATGTTGTTTATTTCGAAGCATCGCCACTTCGAATAAAATGGCACACAGCATCGGAAATAATCATTCGAATGGTTTAACGCGAAATTTTGTTCGTTGTATCTTTCTAACGTGCGATGTCGTTCAAATTTTAAGCAATAAACGTGAAAATTTTCTAGAACAACAATATACAAGAGTTAATGATAATTTTAATTTCTGGATAATATACTCCGCTATTTTTTAAACTTTCGTGAGAAGCAACGAGAAGTCTAGTTTATGTGAATTATTCCAATAAGTGTCAATTAACTCGAGACTGTCTTCAGACGTTTCTTCTGTTGAAATTCTTTCGTTCTTTTTAACGTTATTATAACTTTTATAATAACGATCAGCAAATTATAAAAAGAGGAAGAGCCGTTGGCTAGATTTAACTACAATGTCCCCTCAGAATCGAGTGCAAGGGGTTAACTGTTAAACGATGCGAGACATCGCAAAGTTTGACTTCTTGAATTTTTATTGTCTTTATTTTGTATTGCGTGTTTAACAGACTGGCGAAAGTATTCAAATGCTTGTAGATACGTTCTATAAATAAATATTATAACGTGTATATATTTCAATTAACTCATTATATTAATGTTGTGAAAGGTTCAGTGAAATCATTACGAGAAGATAATATCCTATTATTGCTAAAACCATCAGTCAACAAACATTAGTCAGTTCGGTTCATCATTGCTATATTACGATATATAATAATTAGACTTAAGGATTTGCGAACAAGTGTATGTCTGTATTATACACTTTTAGTGAAAAATGATTCACACTGACTAGCCTTCTAAGTTATTCACACATATGAATTATTCGATTCGGTTTAATGTTTAATTCATCGACGAATATAATACTGGTTTTTCGTTACACAATAACCATTCGAATGATTACGATAACGATCAGAACAAACGTATGCAATGCTAGATATTGAAATCAGGATTTAAACGAGCGAAAAAAATTAATTTCTTTATAGATCGCGGATTGCTTTCGAATTGCGTCACACAACAAAGTGCCAATGAAATTTCCAATTTCTTTTACATAACGCGCGCAGAAATTCATGAAAAAAATCTTCCAAGCGTTCGAATATTTTCGTAGGCCTCGTGATTTTTTTAATATCAATCAGGGTGTGTTCTCGTTAACAATGAAATAAGTTTATTGCACCAAGGATTATGTACAGCTCTGGATACGTAGACTTACGCTGATCAACCGTGACCGGTCGAGCCAGATTGGCACAGTGATCGATGAAAAATCGGCTCGGTGGTCCGGTTCGACGGAATTGAATCCGCAATTTTCCCGCCTATGCGCCAGTCTCGGCCATGCCTCGCGCATTTCGATTTCAAGTGCAGCCTGTCTGACTAACCACCGAGCTATGATCGCCTGATAGCCGATCGATCGATCGATCGATCGATCGAGACGTGACGTAATAAAGCGGAGTACATGCACGCGTGCACCGGCAACACGCTTGGGAAATCACGTTGGCCGAATCATGGATCGAGAACCGATACGGAACAACAACGCTGCAAGGAAGTTACCGTAGTATTTATAGCGCTAATTTCACGCGTCTTTTGAGCAGTCACGTCGAATATAATTCTCACGGAATGATTAACGTTCGCGTTTCTTGATTTCTATCTGTTTTTGTTTATGTACAGGAAATTGAGCAAGGGCGGCGATCTCGCATAGAACGGCGAAGTTTCGAAAACTCGTAACGCAAAACTCGTTATGGACGACTTTAGACACAATTTTTCTGTTTGATTTACAACCGGGGAACCTCGACTATATGTACATCGTCAGATTGTTAGAAGCGATTGCTATAATGCATTCAACGAGAATGTTAGCATTTGAAAAAGCTGTGTCTTTTTACTTTTTGGAACTGTAGTTTCGCGAAATGAAATATTTTATTAGACATCTTCAAGGTTGACACGAAAACGTGTCAAATTGTAAAAAATTCGTGTACAGTTTAAATGGTTCAACAATTGATCGTTCCACTTCGAAACTTGTTTATTTCGGACGAATAATTTTTCTCATCACTCTTGTCACTTTCTTCCATGAATTAATGAATGCAACTTTCAGTAGAAAAAATTTCACCAGACCTTTTTATCATTGAGCATAACTTTAAATTAATTAAATTGAGGTTCCACCGTTGTAACTTCCTACATTGATATAACTTGCATAAAGCATTAACAATATACATTAGTTTAATACATTAATTTACATAAATACTGCTATATCGAGTGCTCGCGAATGTTGTTAGAAACATATTAAGCACCATAAAAATAATTAAAGTATATGATACAAAGTTGGACGTAGAATTCTTGCTTCCTAAATTATTTCTTTCCACGAATTCGTCAATTTCTTGAGATATTCTTCTCGGTGCCACTTGTTCCATTAATGGCGCAACAGTCACAAACTTCTCAATATTTTACTACCTCCTTCGTTCGCCATTAATAGTAAAAGAACCTGTAGAAAGCTGCAACAGAACATTAAAAATAATTTTATTCAGCCTTTGAAATTATACTACTAAATCGACGCCGCCAATAGAAATCAGCCTCTCTCGAGCCGCACGTTCCTAGATTCGCAAAATTTTCAAGTTCACTTTCTCTCTCTCGCTTGCTCGGTCTATCGAAACAAAAAAATTCATCGCTTTCCCTCGAACTTAACTCGGCGTTAAAATGAAATCTAGAAAATTCCTTCTAAACGCCACTGAATTTTGTTCTCCTTTCAACGAAGCGTATCACATGCTGCGAATTTAATTTCTCTTAAATATATACAGTAAATTTTCGTGTGTAGAATCTTACATTTCGATCAATAAATTTCAATGTTCTTTCGCGCAGGTGAAGGTATTATTTACACATTGATCTGACGCATCGTGAATTATTTCGCGAAGTAAATGATTCACGCGCGAACAGAGAGAGGTCTCTGATAAAAATTTCTTCTAATTCAACAATCATTCGATCCTTCTTTTCTGGCAAAAAAACACGATACAGAGAGGTATACGATACACAGAGAGGTATACGTCTCGCGGAACCGGCAGAGCTTAAGAGTTCGCGTGATTTTCGCGAAGGGTCGAAGCCTAGTTTTCCGCGAATAATCGCCGAGACACCTGACCGCCGGTAATGAGAAGTCAGGCCCGGAACCACTTCAAAGCTGCTAATTACAGGACCCTCGTCACTCAAGCCACCCCTATCTCATCCACGTCCGATGTTCTCTCTCTCCCTTTGACTGCTAAGTGCTCGCTTTTCTGCCCGATGACTTCGACGCCGCGTTGACAATAAAGTTAACCAACGGGGAGAAGGCAGTGGGATCCATTAGGCGCACCGTAAGGGGCGCCGTGCTACAGCGTAAATTTAGGGGCCCCCTTCGCACCGGACACAGACACAGACACAGAACAGCTTGCTCGTTTCACCGGGCAAGGGTTAGTTTTTCCATCCTGCAATCCTCTTTCGCTTCCCCGCTGATTATTGAACTTTGAAAAGAAACTTTACATATATCAGAGCGACGTGGCTGGTGCGCCAGGAGGACCAGTAGAAGAATAGAAATGACGAGAAGTCAGTTGACCCTGTGGTTCAAGTTTAACGATCGCTTCGAGTTACGAGGGAACACGTGCATCGAAGAGTTCCCGTTTCCCTTTCAATTCTCGGTCACAGGGTAGAGAGCGATCGATCGGAACTTTCACTGGCTGCCCGCTCGCATTCACGAAACTCTATCATTAACATCTGTCGGGCTGGTAAAAAGTAATTGCGTTTTTTTTGTTTTTTTTAATAAATGGACATATATCTCGAAACGTAACTGATTTCATTTTAAACCGCAAATTCATTGTGTAATCTGATGGCTGATTGTTCAAGTTTGCTTCAGAGAAAGAAAACGCACATTTCGAAAATGAAAAATGAAAGAGGAACATTTTCGTCATATTTTGTCACGCTACTTCCGAGAAGGAAAAAAAAAACGCTGTGTAAATTCGCAAAAAATTATCTGATGCGTGTGACGAAGAAGGCAGAGTTTGAAATTAGTTTGCTAATTTTCATTGCTGACGAGGATATCAAATCGTTTTTGTCGAGAAAGAGCAGAAATTTTTTTGAACGTTTCTCATGAAAAATTCGTCTTTCATTAGACCAAAAAACCGCAGTTACTTTTTGTCCAACCTAATAAATCCTATGCTCGAGCAGTTCCTAATGATCCGAGAATTTGTCAACGATGTCTATCCTTCTCTCTCCGTAATTAGTAGAGGATTGAATATCTTACAAATAGATTCGAACTCTTAATCGGTGGATTGAATCTCTCTTTTTTATTCTCCACTTTACTAAAATCGTTTCAAACGTGCACTGTAGCTTCATCTGATAAATTAATGAAAAAGACAATTATTGTTAGTATATATTTTTTTTAAGGAAATATTACAGGTGAATGACTTTTTCATATGTGTCAGAGGTTCTTAAATTGATGAATTATGTTCCTGTTTTTCTATATGTGATTTCGAAAATTCATGATGAAATGATTGTAATTGTTTGTGAGGATTGAATGTATCCTAGACTTACAGAATTTTGTAATACGTACTTGAACAAAAATTGTTTCACATTACAGCGTAATTCGATGAAAAGCTTGATTTTTTTGTCAAATTTTTAATGTGTCACGATCGAAGAAAATTTCTACGATACTACGTGTTTCTGTAACAAACTAAAATCAAACTTTCTACCGACTTTATTCCGAAAACGTAGTTCCATTTCTCACTAATGAACAGTTAACAGTCGTTCGTAAAGTCCATTTAACTTTTAAAAAGTGGTTACAAACGTATATCCCAATTGCTCGACATTAAAATATTTAAAAGCGTTTAACTAAAATTTCCCAGCGAAATCAGTTTTCACTTGCGTTAAATAATACTATTATCATCAATTTACGATATTCAATGATCAATTTATGTAATATTAATTATAATTAAATCAGAGACTCAAGCTGAACTAAAAAATTTCGCTCGAAGTGTACTTTCAATAATGCAGAAGTATCCAAGCACGTACGTTATCGCGTTTTTTTTTTTCAATAAACGTTCAATTAAATTCACCAAGTAGATATTCGCAAGTAATTGCACAATTAACTAATAAAAACTAATAATAATAATAATAAATCGAGGTAGGTAGTTTCTGAAATGGCTTGTTCGGTGATTGGATTAACTGTTATTACTCATAACGACAGCGCGTGCACGTGGCATAACGATTTGTGGAATTATTTGAACACCGATCGAAAGTTCGAACTTTCGTCTCGATAGCGAGCCGCGTGCTCGTAAAATTGTACCCGTTAAAAATTTATAGCGAATTAAATAACAAGTAAATATTCATGTTATAATTACTCGAAATTGTGTTACGAGTCTCGTTAGACGAATAAATTATGCGGTTTCGTTCGCAACGTTGAATTGTGATAAAAGAAACTGGTGAGAGCCTAACGACGCGTAATTACACCTGTTATACGATTATAAATCTCCAAATTGCCTTTGTTGCCGTGACTTTAACGCTTCCAGAGTTACACTCGACCATTGAGAAATGCAAATCGAATTTCTATTCAGAGGAACGAGATAATTGTTCCTCGTAATCGAGAGATATTAACTTTCTTTCGTCCTTTGCATCAATTTAACACATTTTTCTTACAAAATTATATATTATTTTGTAGCATGTAACTGCGGAGGTGAAGTTTTTCTAACATATATATATATATATATATATATACATATATTTGATATTTTTGCTAACAAAATATGTCAACAAAAATTGTGAACAATATTCGTTTTCAAATCTTCGCGATAGACAGCACATTGCCTAATTATCATATCACAATTATGTGTTCAATGTTTCTCAAAAATGCGTATAGACATTTATAATTTCGAACATATTTGTAACAACTTAAAAACAAATGATCATAACGTTAGACAAAGTCGAGAAAGATAAGATCACGATATAAAATTGTGGACCTACATATTTGTACGAATCACAATTAAATAGAAATTTCGTCTGTTCACTGTCTAATAAAAGAATTTACAAATTCAGCTACTTTCTTTTCCATTATAGATATTAATTTCGTGTCAATTCGACGCCAAGGAACAAATTAAATTGAAAAAATGAGAGACAGAAAGACGTTCAGATGAAACAAGACACGTATCTCAATTAATTAAAAAAATCTTTCAGATTAGACGAGTTAACTGAATTCAACAAAATTTAACAAGATAATTGTTATACATTTCACAAATATAAACCTAAATTCTGCTAATTCTGCACTGAAATAGGCGATCGTTAATTGAAGTTACGTCCGAAACTAGCCAGTGGTCAGAACGTTAAACAAAGGAAACCTAAAACCGAGAACTTGGCCGTGAAACGACGAGGAGTGGAGAGGCGGAAGAACATTGATTCCCCCGAATGGATTCCCCAGAATTTTCAGTATGCCAGAAGCAATGACCTTGTCGTCGACCCCGCTGACCTCGTAACACCTGTTACGCCTGGCAAAGTAGCTCAGCCGAGGTTACGCGTTAAACGAGTTTAAGTCACGAGGCCAACGAAATAACTTTCACTGACCCCTCCCGTCGCATTGCTCACCAAGTGAATCCCAAGGCCTGGCTCTTCTTCGAGAAAACCGGTGTTCCCTTCCTCTTTCTCTCTTTCTTTCTCTTATTCACTGTCCAACGACCAAGATCGCCGATCGGCGGCCACAATGATTTCGATAATGAAGGACGAGAGGGAATTTTTATTCGTTCGCGTAACTTTTGCCGGGAGGATCAACCAGAGAGAGAGAGAGAGAGAGAATTTCAGCGACGTAATCCCGGAAGAAGAAAATCTACGGCGCTTCCATTTGCGCGAGGATTACCCGGCGATGTGATTTATGCGAGAATTGAATCGATAAAATATCGCTGTCAGTTGGAGAGATTTCAGGGGTGGCTTGTTTATTTCTCAGATTCGATTCGTGGAGAGTAAAATTTCATTTTTTTCTTTTTTTTTTTTTTTTTTCTTAAGAAATTACTGTACTACCATTCTGGCAGTTTCGAAAATATCGAATTGTTGTATTTATTGATCGTTTTTAAATTCTAAATGTATATTGTCGACACGGTTTATTAAATTTCTGATAAAGTTATAAGGATGAATATATTTTGGCCTTCAAAATGTACGTTTATCATTGATGATTGATGATTTTGATCATTGAGGATCGATGATTTTTTAGTACCTTAATTACCTGATTTCTTACAAACATTTAGAATTGATTCTTTTTGATAAGAAACGTTTCTTTCTCTTCTTCAAGAATTCTATGCAACATCTTAAGTAGTAGATTCTAATTTTTTTTTAATTCTTGTCGAAAGAACAATCTAACAGTCGAGGTTTCGAACATAGCGAATAACTTTACATCATTTTTTGACCCTTTGAATGTTCACTCCGTTATTATCGTACAAATAATCCTGTAACCAATAGCGAAGTGATTGATTTGCTTATTAAAGGTTCAAAGAAAGTAACATGTACAATATAATTAAATAAACGTATCAAAAAAAAAATTAATTCGTTCTATGCTCTATTCGCTATTAAACTTTTTAGACGTTCGGCAATTTTAAACACTCGAATGGTTAAAAAATTAGAAAGTAAAGCGAAGAGCTACCTTTCACTTTACACCAAGTAAAGTAACATATACATGTTTGTTTTTTCCGTATAATAAATTTATTATCTAGATAGACATAATAATAATAATAGTAAAAAGCAGGACTAATTTATGTTACAACCTCAAACTCCATCAATATCTCCAGACACCACGTGATAGTGCCACATCTCTTTAAAATTTATGTTAGACCAAGCTTACCTTACCATCTATGTCGTATTTACAAAATGTTAGTAGAACTTGTTACGTTAAGAAACACTTGCAATTTGGACAAGTGGCAGGTCAACTAGTTAGCACCAACTAGCGCAAACAATACAAATCGTATTAGTATCGTGACGGTGTGGCAAACTTGCGAATTAGTGCCGGAAGAAGAGACTTCTGTTCTTCCATATTTACAAGTGTCGTGTGACTCGAGGAACTTGCATAGGATTGATGTTGATGCTTCGAAGGTTGGGTGTGCACGTATGCGTATTACGATCTTCCGCGTTCAAACGCGGTGTTTGACATTTGACAGAGGCTCAGGGAGGAGAGCAAAGCCATGCTCCGAGAGTTCACGATCACGATCGAGATGGAACGCCAAGCATCGCAAATCTGTTCTCCGTTCGATTCTTGATTCTCGGAGAATGTTCAGCGCACGAACGTCAACAGTTTTCTCAAGATTTCGTTATTTAAAAGTGAAGCGAAGTGAAGTTTACGTTACAGAGATTACCTGACTCGAGATTACGAGATTACATTCGACTGCGTTTCTCCAATTATTTTCAAACTACTTGTATCTTCCTAACGTTTTTTTTTTTTTTTAAACTTCTTGTTTGCAAAAATCAGTGCAAGACCGTAACGATTTGAGAATGTTCTTCTTTAGCCCTATAGTATTTATATAAATGTATAAGTATAAACTGTTGCATAAAGAACCGAGTCTAAAGGTTACAATATAGTCGCCGCGATTACTGTCGTTATTTCATCAACAACGAAATAGTAAAATTCCAATGAATTGACACAGTCGTCACGTGTCAATGATTACGAGTACCAGCATTTTCAGCCGTGATTAATTAATTATTCATAGTCGAGATCCTCGTGCAGCGTGTGAACGTGTTGGAGTAGAACGAAGATAGGAGTAGATTTGGGTGATCCGACGTGTGCGACAACAAATAAATAGCGTTTTATTCACAAGTTAGGTGCACAAGTGCCCGGGGGGTTAGTTTCATCCCCAAGAAATTACTGCTCGCTGTCGAGAGCTTTTGGTGGAGGTTTGAATTTTAAGAGCGGACTCGGTGCCATTCATTGCTTCTGCGTCACCAAAGCACACTCTTGTTGTTTTTTTTTTGCCCCTTCAGAATCCAATCGACGATTTACCTTGGTTGGGTGGCACGAATCCGTAACCGCTCGCGCCTACTATCACTCCACTGGAGTCCGCGTTATTTGGCGGAGGACCCGGAGGGAACAGCACTGGACCTGTACGGAAAATCATCCTCGTCAGAAGTTTCGAAAGTATTAGAATGTTCGAGAAGTTTGTAGCGAAAACTTCTGTATTGTACTTGGTAAAGTTGGAAGAGAATCATCTACTATTTCTGATTAAAAAAAAAAAAAAAAAAAAAAAGAACTAGAATCTATTATAATGTCTATAAATGTATTATCTATTTATGATGATCTATTTTCATCGAACTTTTGAATATCCATTATTGAACTGAATCGATACGTTGCTGCTGAATTTTTCGCTACGAATTTTTCGGACAATCTAATAAGAGAAATAATATTCTTACAACTACCTTGCTACAGTATACTACTGTACTATTGTGCTACAATAAAATTATAAAGTTATAATATTATTACATTATAATATAATATTAAGTTATATTATTATTACATTATAATATTGATATTTATATTACAATTACGGAATTACAATATTAAAATGAATAACATTCTTGCAATTGTTTTTGCAAATTAATGTATTCAAAAAAAGAAATTGGCACCTGTGAATGTAAAATATTATAAGTCAGACTTTTCGTTTAAAAAGTTCATTTTTTCTCAGCTCGTTTGGAGTCAAATTATTCGAGAAATGAGTTGATACAAAATTATTACACGCAACATGATAACTTATAATTTTCTAGAAGAATTGTTCAATCCACCAACGAGCCTCGCTTCCAACGCAGCGTCAATTAACCCCCACTGATTGATCTACCTGCCATAGTTCACGTAGTAAACAAAATTGAACAGCGCGCGAAGCCTTAAACGTCATCCATCAAGCTGTTCATTAAATCCTTTCGACACTCTCCGTTTCCATGTCCATCGACCCAAATCCGTTGGAATTTCAATGAGTAACGACATCCCAGCTCATTCTCTATTCCTACGAGAGTGCTAGCGTTTATGAAAAATCATAAACATGCATTAAGTATTAACACCATTCCCTCGAAAGGCCATGTACCAATGGAATTGCGCGACTTGTTTGTTTTTATCAAGACTTGACAAATTATTAATCGATTTCGATATTGATGAAATTTTTTGGAAGAGAGAATTTTTGAAAAGAAATAATGTTCAACCGTCAAGTATAAAATCTTCAACGTGAGTTGTATAAAATGTTCTGAAATACTTCAAAAACTATTAACAATCAGGTAGTATCGTGGTTGTTACAGTACAATTTACGTCGGAAAAATTAGTAATAAAATTGAAACTTTTGAATTTAAATTCGCTCATCTTTGAATTATTACGTTTCTGACCGCAATCTAATGACACTAATTAAGGGTGAAAAGTGTAGAAAGATAAAATGTTATGTTCTTAAACGAATATATATATATATATATATATATATATATATATCATTTATCGAAATCGGGTAAGTAATCGAAAATTAAATAGCGAATCCATTTAAGATTACGAAATTCATTACGTAATCTGTGGCCCGACCTTCATGGTCATTGATTGCGATCAGGATTGAAAGACTACTGTAAGTCTTTCTCTCATTTCGCTATGATATTTCGCTTCGTGTTTAGTGTAATTTTCATCGGTTGTTCGATTATGATCAACTGATAATGAATCACAGTTTCAGAATATTTACGTACAATGGTTCTCCGTGACCCTTTCGGCGGACAATGACACGACCGGAATTTAAATTATAGTACATTGTACGTTTCCAAGAGCTGTGGAACACTAAAATCTTGATAATCGATCATCAAACGCGATTATTTATACACCTATTGTTATTTATTCTCAGAGACAAGCTGTCAAGGAGATCCAGCGGGGATCTGCTTGAACGAGGAAGTAATTTGCAACGTAAATGATTATTAATCGATTAATCATAGTTTCTGTCACAAGACGTAGAAAAATCCGGCTGCGTGGCGAAGTTTTGCGACGTTTATCGCTCCGCGACAAAACTGTTACGAAATCGGCGATACTCGATGGCGAACACCTGATCAATTGTGTTCCGGTTAATTAAGAAAGGCTAACGACCGGAATCGAAACCTATTCTTATCTAACTTTCGCTAATGAACTCAACCTCCTTGTCAAGTCCATTCAATTTCTTTTCCTCGTGGTCTACAAATTAGCCTCAATGGACAATAGCGTAAAACCGTGTTTCAAGAACTGTTGAAAGGAAGAAAAATTGTTATCTAATAGACGGCCGCAAGAAATCGACCAGTCTCGCAGGACAACTCAACAGCTCACTGTCAACTGATACTTTCCCGCGGCTATTTATTGTAAGTGAGTCTGAACTTGGCACCCATTCCTTGCTTAAACGCGCGGCGTTCCACTCGATCGCAAAGATCGCGATCCTGCGTTACGTGTGCATCGATCGGCGCACGTAACAACTGGCGCGGGCAAATGTCTCAACTGCGATGCCGATCTTGGAATACAAATGGCACGAAAACAGGTCTCATTTACGCGACAAACGTAATCGTCTCGTTCGTCATTCAATCATAAATTATGAAAATGCCAACGTTGACGAACGTGACGCGTGATTAGAGAAGGGATCCGAGGCCGATCGTCGATTCAATCGAAGCTTGAAACTCTTGAAAGTTCTGACAGATCTCCAGTCTGGATCGCTTTGGAAGTTTTGACATCCGTGAATATCTTCGATGGAGGTTTTGGATACAATCTTGAAGGTCTTGAGAGTTTTGAGAAACTGATAGCGCGATGAGTATTCAATACTTCATAAGTATTTTCGATTACTTGAATTCACATAGCATCACTAATTCTAATATTCTATTAAATTAAATTAAATTACATTATATTATATTATTAAAATATAAAAAGTAATTTAAAAAGTTCGCGTTACGGACGTCTCGTCATGCTATTAAGAACCAACTTTCAAAACAGTTCAGGACAGTCAAGATAATCGAGACTTCCTTTCAAAATTTCAAACGATGAATCAAGAATTTTTCGAAGTCACGTTCGAAGCGATTCGAACTTTTTTTTCGCTCTTATATCGAAAGTGAAACGAAAGTGTTTCGAATCCCGTTGCAGAGTTTCTAAAATTGACCAATCAAGTACAAAACCAGCAACTTAATAAATTCATGTCGATTTGTAGAAACCAGATAACTCGTTGAAATATATACGATATCGCTTTCCTTTTGCCTCGGACCGTATTATACTAATCACGAGCCGTTGCTGGCTCAACTAAGCGTTCATATAAGGCTGTATCGGTACGCTCAACGCGCTGGATATCGATCAAATTATTGCGATTAGTATCCTCTTCCGCCATTGATCGTAATTTCTGTAGTTACCGAACCTTCGGTAATTCGAGGATAATCTCGTTTAGTAACAGCGTCACGCTTCGCTGGAAACACGAGCGGAAATGGAATTAGCCGCGAGTCCGTGAATCAATGCCTCCCGTTCTCATGGTGAAAATTATTTCTGACTAAGGATTCGAGTTTAGGGATTAGGATCGAGAGTCGTATCGATCAAACGGAGAAGTGTATGTACAGGATCAGAAGGGTTTCGAGGGATACGGGGGATTAGCATACTTGCCCCTGTTCGATCGTGGATCTCGCATTACCGCTGCTTGCCTCAGGTAAGGGCCGAATCCTGCGAACAACTGACTATAATCCTGGGACGAAGCCATTGCCAGGACCATTAAAACCAAAACCACCGGGATTGTCTGAAATGGAAAGATCAACTTGATACTTCCTTTCATTCTTCATTTGGATCTTTATGTAATCAATATATCATATACAAATGCCAACATACACCGGATGAATAGAAAAAAAGGGTTCACAACTTCTAGGATAGAAGTATTTCGTCGAAACATGAAAAAATGGTCCTAATACAACACGAGTCGAAAAATTTATAGTTCCAAATGATTTTTTGCGTTTCTTTAATTAACAAAATAACATTTAATTCCGTTCGAAACCAGTTTTTCGCTTCCTTTGAGAAAAAAAACGTATTTTTCCGAATTTTATTATAAATTATAATAATTTAGATATCTCTAATCTCGACTATTTTTTTTAACGAAACATTTGAAATCTACTACAGTTTTATATATATATATATAATTTTACTCATTCGTTTATTAAAAAGTAGTGATTTCAATTTGTTTGTTTTATGTAAAATCCTCTGCGCCTCCAATTTTCTCAATTAAAAAAAAAAAAAAATAAAGGGAAATGATCGTGAACGTATCAATGACTTATCGACCGTAATCTGTATAATTTCTCATTTTAGTCGAGCACAACCTTCTATTAAATCCTCTACTAAGCGTCCATTAAATCACGTTCGACAGTCTAATTAACGTATCAGGCATCAACGATGAATTATTACATTTTGGAATCTGCTTTCACCAATCGTTCGCTCAACGTTGAAAGTCTTCGTCAAGAAAAAGAAAAAGAAAAACTCACTCCGCCGTGCGCTAATGCAAAAAATAGAGATCCTCTCGGTCAGTTTTAATCGAGTCTCTCGAGATTGACGACGATCAAGGTAGTCCCGATACCGGAAGCTGCGCCTCCATTAACGTCGCCAATTCTATTGACCAACGTTCAACTCGAGAGCGTTCGTTAAACGGTCTGAAAACGCTCCTAACCGCAGAACGGTAACCTCAACCGGATGATTGACGATCCAGCAAAGTCGTATATACAATTCAGACCACTGTGACAATTTTTACGGGCGTTCGTTTGGTTTGGTTTAACAATGCGGTAAAATTTATGGGCCAATAACCCGTGGAATGAAATCACCACCCTGACAGATTATTTAAAGGCACTCTGTCCAACGTTTCTACCCAATCAAAAGTCACCTGACTTTCCTTGAAAACATTCGCTATTTAAAGCGAGAAATGCCTGACCGAAGTGTTACTTGATGAATTTCAACTGGGATAAAATATGGAGAAAGAGCAAGAGAGCAAAAGCGCAATGCGGAGGCACTTTACGCCGGCACCGCCCCCGTTCGATTCAGGTTACTTTTAATTGATTTACCTGTCTCGTAGATAACTATTTCTGTTACGCGTAGGTATTTACAGGATCTAGAGGGATAAGGATACCAGAAATAGACCGCGTTTGTGGGATATATATCGTAAATTTAAATTACTCCTGCAGACAGCTCCAATTAAAGGAGCGTTTTATCGTGGAAATATCAGAGAATCGATTTTTCCTGACATTTTCTTGAAATTGACAGATTCTCGATGCTTGAAAGATGTTTTACTCCTGACACGTCGAGGTTTAATTGAATGATTAACTCTGAATCCGTATGTTATCGTGTAAATCAGAGTAATAGGGAAATTATTCTCTTTGAAAAATTCGACGCTTAAAAACGTCGTAATTTCGATATTTCGTATTTCTTTCTCGTTCACGTCATAACAATACCAATCGTACTGATTTCTTTCAAATTTGAACAAGTAGAACTAGCAAAATCATATCGGTCGTCGAAATACATATTTTATTGTTCGAAATCGCACTTACGTCTTAATAAATCAATTAACACGGACAAATAAATATAATTAAAATTGATACGGAAAAAAGTCCCTAAGATTGAAAATCCAGAAATAAATTGAATAATTCTAAAGAGAGGCGTTGTGAACTAGAACCTCAAACACACCCTCAAAAACCTCGGCAAGCACACTTCCGCTTTTCTCGATTATGTAACACAAGTGAGCGCGGTTAATTACTCTTTCGACAAAACATTGCGATCTTGCAACAGGTTCCTACTCCTCGATCGTGGTTCCCGTAAAAAAAAAAATAAACATTCCCAAGGCGGTTATCAGCCGGCGAGGCATCGCGTGCATGAAAGAAGTCTTCAAAAGGAAACACACACCAGTGTCTTGAACTCTCTGTGAATCGTCGATTCAAAAATGGAAAAAACACCTTCTCTGTCTCTCTTTGTCTCTCTCTTTCTCCCTATTTTTCTCTCTTTCTCTGGAAACAAGCGTGAAGAAATGTGATTTGTATCGTGCGACAACCGATGATCTTCCTCTCGCCTTTCGTCGAGCAGAGTTTCTTCGCTTACGTAAAATCTGATGAAATCGTTACGCGACATTACGGTCTCTGCGTATGGAGAGGATATTCCATCGGCGTGGAAAAGCTTGGGAACGTCGAGCCAGCCGTCGAATAATTACGCGGCCAGATCATGGCTGATTAAACGTGAGCATGAGCACGTTGATTCCTCTATCGGTTTTCTGTATCGAAAGCAAGGTGAACACGTCGCGACACGTCATCGCCTCGCGATTTCTTTCTTGATGTCTGCCACCAATGTCAAGGTGATTAATTGTTGCTCTGTTATGAGAACTCCGGTTTACGCGAATAATTTACCGATTTATACGTATGTGTATTGGACTGGTGGGAAAATAATATTCGTCTTTTATCGTACTGAGGAAAAGAGCCTCGAGTGTCTCGTAGTTAAGTATAATATCATTTCATCAAGACGATGTAATCTGTCTTGATCGACGTTGGTTTTCGTCTGTAATTACAAGTCAATCAGTTATTAATATTTGTTGCAGCTTCAAGGAAACACACATTAATACACACATATGTAATTCCAGAATCAAATGAAAAGATACTTTGAAAAAAGAATCACGGTTTTAAAGGAGAAGAGTGTAAATGCTCTTTTTTTTTGTCGTAATTTTGTCATCACGTCAAAATGTTGCGAAATCGTACGTACTGAATTTTGAGAGTATTTTTGAAACTTACAGAACAAGCAGTAACTTAAAAAAATTGCAAATTTTGTGTTACGTCGTTATTGCGAACGATCGATATTTTTCCACGTTTTCCTATTTCCTATTTATTTTTGTATATAAATAATTGACACTATTTCCCCACTGGTCCAATAGTTCAAATTCTCAAAGCGAGTTATTGAAAATATCGGATGAATCGAATAGTTCAGTGTAACGTAATCTCAACGCAAGACGTTACGTTGATTTACCAACAAGATAGTTTACGGCGAGAATTGCATTACGCCACGTTGGGTTTTCTTGTCACAACTTTCAACGGGGTTGATTGAAGCGAAGCGAAGAGAGAGAAAGAGAGAGAGAGAGAGACAGTTTAATGATATACTCTCACAAGCTGCGAGAGGCCGAGCCGTTGATTGGCACCAATTCTAATTAGCGATTGCCGGATGAATACATTTGCTATAATTATCGCGTCAGGACAAAAAGTGTTGGGAAAAATTCGTCAGGTCGTTTCTCAAATACCGACGCTGTCCTCGTTTGTCTCGCGTAAAAAGTGTAAAATCCTGTGGAATCTAATTTTTTGTGAATACGAAACAATCCGTATAATTTGAGAACAACAAATATCAACCTCCAGATATAGGAATGAATTTATAATTTTCAAAAATTTTATTCTAAAGAAAGCATTTGTTCTAATGTATGAGATACAAATTAAGAGTATCTTTGGTTACAAAGAAAAACTGCATATTTTAGTTAAGAATGAAATTAGATACTCAAAAGATATTGATAAGTCAGTATGTGAAACTTCACTATATATAATGTGAAGAGACTTTACGCTTATACTGTAAAATCTTATACACATAAATTAAAGCTGAAAGAAATCATCATCGTTGGAATACCTGAAGTCCACCCTCATTTTATTTCACGCTCGGATCTTTCTTATATAAAATGTATATCCACATATATATGCCATATCAAAATGACAAGATCTTTCTTGTACGAAATCTAATTTTTACAATTTAAATTAATCAAGTAAGAGGTACGAATAATTGCAAATAAGAATATTATTCGTGGAAACGTCTGAATTTTATTTTCTTTCAAACTTTCCACTAAAAAGTATAAAAATATCTGAAAGCGACAAAACCGCGTACATCTTTCTTTTCGATCGAACATTCACGACTCCTAAAACTCAAATCAACCTACAAAGAGGCACAAGTAACCGATTATAAATAAGAATGTCATTGAGGAATGCCCAGATTCTACCCTTATTTTCCTCTAACCTATTAACCTCACTTTTTCTCACGTGCAACGTATGAAAACACCGTTTTCTCAATACGACAAAGCCGCACAAAGCCAGACGTGTTTTCTGCGTAATCGAATTTTTCACGACCTTTGAACAGTCAAATTAACCAAGTATATTTTCAAGGCGAGAAGAACGACATTGAGTGAACGCTTGAAACATGGAAGAGAGCGACTTAAAGGAATTTCTCGGTTGGAGAAGTCACGCGCGGTACTTCGATGGTTGGTACTTACGGAGGCACGAGGTCGCCCACAAACCGCGGCACACATGTTCGCACACCGTGACGATAGATCACGCCGCAATGATATCTAAGGCAACGCGCGTCGATGATCACGAGGAGAACAGCACGTACGGTGGCTACTCGAACGAGCTCGGGCACGGGTGTAATTTATGCATTTACGTTCGTTGCGAAATAATCGTAAACATATTGCACATTTGTCGGGGTGAAGCGGCGCGAACGAAATGCGGAGGAAAGTACGAGAACCCGCCGAAGGTGACCGGAGAACGTGCGCCACCATTTTCCACGCGTGAATTAATAGGCGTTTTACTTAATGAATCAGCTACCTGAAGGGTGGTATTACTGTTTTTCTTTTTTTTCTTTCAGAGAACTCCAGAAATAATAATAATTTCGTAAGTGTGTGTGTGTCAGAGTTTATTTAGGTTAATATTTATCTAAATATGAATACGCGATAACATAATTTATACGTGAAGCGTACATAGGTACATTCGGAACGACGCCTCGAGATCAACTGCAAAACGCGAAGCCAGAGTTCATTTGTTTAGTTTACAAAAGACAATCGCACTCAACTCACACAACTTACATCATTCATCGATATATTCCAACAGCGTGCTTTGCCTGCATAATCTCGCGATTCGTTTCATATTTTTTGAGAATTTCTAGGATTTATCGAAGCCTTGAACGTTGCGTATTTTACTACTATGCTAGAAACTTTCAACGGCTCCATCGCTTTTTTCTGCGATACGTTAATGGACGATTGATGTCGAAATATTCAAAACAACAGACACGAATGAAATTTTCGTATCCCATTCGATATATGAGGAACTTTCTTTTCGTCTGGGACTGACGTCAGGAACGTGGCTAGTCTTCGAAATCAAAATTTCATTTCGAAGGCAATGAGTTTTCTCGCGAAGAAAAATTAATTCTCTTTTAATAAAAATTATTATTAAGCAATACGATGATATTTAAATAAGCAATGATGTTTGAATTCGATAAAAGGACAGGTTAAACATAATTCTTAATTTGGAATGTAGTTTCGTTTATCGTGAAATCGCACATTTCAATAAATTGAAGGAAAATTCGAAATTTCGAAACTAGCTTCGCTAACGAGCATCTCGCCACGAGACACCAAAAATCAAAATATTCATTACTGTCTAATCTTTCTCCTTTCTCAGACACTTTCTCTACGATAAACACGGAGTATAACAAAATACAATTTATTGACCCTAAAATCTAATACCTTGAAAATTACGGCTAACATTTACACGAGAATTCTACACTTTTTTCGAAGAAGAAAGTAAAGAGGAGCACACGGACCGTTAAATGCCGACTTAAAAGCAAACCTGAAAAATGTATAGAATTGCCTCAAAAGATTGCGGTCACTCATCTCCCTACGAACAGTGTAGACTTCAACTTTCAAGATCGAAAGCTTTCCACTCGAAAGTCAATTCTTGCGCGCGGGAACTCGGCCGCTGCTATAACATATACTTTTGTACAGAGTGTACCAATCAACAATTATACAACTTCTCTCCAACTCCCGAAGCAATATATTTATCAATCTGCGGATATTTCCAGGAAGTATTTCAGCTTCCTTTCTACTCAGTGATCAATAAAAGAGCAAGTCGACCTGTGTGTTCCATTATTTTTCCCTGTAATCTGTTGGAAAACGCCCGCGGCCTATGAGTTTCGATCTCGTTCTCCGATAGCTCACGCCTTACGACATTCTTCCGTAACGACGGCGCGATTCATCGGAAACAGCACTCGAAAGTGTCGAGCACGATCGGATTCTTGTGTTGCCTGATCGATAAACATCGATGTCGATCTGACACGGTATACCATTAAACCGATGTTAACGCATACACTTTCTGATATCTTTAACATGTACTTCCACGTCGGATCAAATTACGTCTGACAAAATGGTCGTACATTATCCAAATTGACCAACATTGCACAAAATCCATTTTCCTTTTCTTTTCTTTTTTTTTTTTTTTTAATCGAGAGAATCTATCGGGGATTTTTATGCATTTGTAGGAAATTTCAATGTGCAAAATTGCACAGGTAAATGACATGACAAAATATATAAAATTTGTTATAGAAGACAATTTTCTATACCGACGTTCTGTTTCTGTAAGCACTGAAATTCTGAAAGATATAAAAATCCGCCGACATGTGACATCGCAGTGAGTAAATTATGTTGGAAGATAAATTCATGAAGAACTTATATATTGATCGAGATCAATGAAAGTTATTATTATATCAATCTTATATCTTTTCATATATCACCAATTTCTGTTTTAATAAAGTTCATGTATTACTATCATCGATCAAAACGTCCGTCCGATTTATGAATAATATACGCGTTTACCGTATACTTATGCTTATAAATCTTTTCTTCAGAAAGCTCTCCAATTGCTCCACTATACTATAAGAAATCTCACGTTGCCATCGGCAATCGATATCGAATCAAACGAAAGGCGAAAGCATCGATGCTCGCGAGTGTCGGGAGAGAAATCTGACCTCTTGTCAAAACGATGATCTTCCGATTGTTACACGCGCAAACGAACCGCGTTTTCCCAAGTTTCTCCGCGTGTCGCGTGACGTACGCGAGATGCGTACGAGTCTCGAGTGCGTAATGCTTTGGATCCATTAGTACAGATCGCGTGGCGAAACGTTTAACCGCGCGCTCGAGTATTCAGGCGAGCGTTTTCGCGTTTAATATCCAGAGAAACGATATTCGTTTCCTCCCTTCCCGGCCGGGAATTCTTTCCCCTACCCCCCCCCCTTTTGTATCGTTAATGACGATGCCATTCGGACGCATCTGTGGAAGCCGGATGCGTTCTCGTTGCGCAACACGGAGAAACGTACACGCCATGCACTTCGTCCGTACGCGAAAACGAAAGTATCTACATACTACGGAGAAGTTTTCCGCCATTTTCTGCCGCACGGAGAAACACCGCGCTCTCCTCCAGCAATTACTCGTTTCAGCTCGTTTGGTAGACGTTTCAGCTCCAATATAGAGGATCGTTGGAACGATCGCTTCGGGAAATATTCGCGCGAAATTGACTCGTTACGCGTTAGGTAAATTAGGCGTGTCGCGAAAATTGTCTGGCGTTTCTGGCATTAGCCAGACTACTGCAGATAACGGCAATGAAATTTCTCTTTCTCGTCCTTTCCCTTTTCTTAATCGCTTGCTACGTGCTGCGCGCTGAGTACCATCGGCATCTTATCGTGTCGATTATAAATAATAACATTCCGGATGTACAAAGATATTCGTCACAGCATAACCAATAACAACGAAATATCGGCGAGCATTTCTCGAATTTTTAAGGACAAGTTTTTTTATGTTTTAAATCGTTGTAAACAGGAGGCATCAATCTTCAAGTTTAATCATGAAAGAACTTTTTTTTCAATCTTTTTAGAGGCATTTGAAATGTTAAAATTCAATCAAGAAAATAGTATCCGCTGCGTGACGTAAAAGGTGCATCATTCAAAAAGAAAAAGAAAGAAAGAAAGAGAACGAATTCTAAACTGTCGAAAGGCTTTATGATTTCAAATGAGACCAAGTCGGTTGTCATGATCTTTTTTTTTTTTTAACGAAGTTACAACAATTTAAAATGTCAATAATTTCCCATCATTGTTCCATTTCATACCTTTAATAACATTTATAAAAATCTAAATTCACACGGACATCCGCAATCTCATTGTTATCAATATCTCGTGAAAAGATAATAACTTACTGATCTTACTAATTAATTTTTTTAATTAGTTTCCATTTTCCGACCATGGTGACAAGTTTGAACCATATCCACGATGTGGTTCTGCAATTTTAATTTACAGACATCGTCTGTAAATTAAAAGTCAACCGAGGTTTGTTCTGCCGCGACAAAGCACAAAAGTCAAACGGTTCATTTGCACGAGAGTGTTTTTTTGTCACCGTACAACTGGAATGCACCTAGCTCACATGACTGAGCTCGAGATATCTATTGTTGCAACACGCCCACATCGTGCCTGTGCAAAACGTTATCTTCCCGCTTTTACTTTTCTGTCACGTGCTGCTCGGATATTATTATAAACCTTTTTTTTTCTTTTTTCTCTTCCTGCACGTTAGTATCTCGAAACGATTGGAAAATTGAATCGAACAGCCGTCATCGCACGAAAGGGAAGGGAAATTTTTGGCTGCAAGCCGTTCCTTAATTGCCCACGAAAGCAAAGCTTCCATTGTATCGCAATTTTTAGAAAGGCTTTTCAAAGGGTTACGTCAGAGAACACTTTAATTTCAAACAGGGAACTGAACGTTCCACAAGGTACACAAGGCTGCGATTTTCGCAACAAACGTAAACCAAAACGACGAGGGAAGAACTTAGGCTTTTATAACTCAACTTGAAATTCAATTGAGCGAATTGATTCGCGCGAACAAGCTCTACGTTTCCACGATTTTCTCGAGCCGTGCGTTACAAAAGCCGAGTTCACTACGCAGGTGCTTAATTTCGAAATCGAGGTCGATATGATGCACACCCGCGAAAACGCAATGCGCAACCACCGATGCTTGCGCAACAATCTTCCGTGTCATAGAAATTTCCGTGACGTCGAAATTTCGATAGAAATTTGTCATTTGTGCTCATTTGAGGAAAGTTCACGCACGACCGAGAAAAGTGACCGATCTTTCTTATCCGATTTCATATCTCACTTTCATAGCGTCGAATCTTTCAGGCATATTGAAAGTAATTAAATGATACGAAATACCATATACTTGAAATTAATTAATTATTACAGTACATCGTTTTTTATGCAAATTTGTAATTTTGAAGATGTAAACGATATTATAGAAAACATTAGGCTTTAGATGCTTTATATACATTTTTATATTAAAAAAGACCACATTTTAAGAAATTTTATATTATAGAAATATCTGATGGATATTAATATATTATAGAATTTTAGATTATAGAAAACACTATAGTCTTTAGATGTTTTACATATATCTTTTCATAGCGCGTGCATTCTGTGCAATTTTTGCATGAAAATCTTCAGATCAGTTATAACACAAAATTACAATCGTTATCCAAATACAATACTTTCGACAACGACTGTGAGTTACTCCAAAGAACGCTATTGTCAACACACGAGACCGATTTCCTGTCACAGAAAAAATTTTCATCGCCACGGCGATCTCGCGAAACGAGGAAAAAAAAAACGAAAGAAATAGGAAACATCGTGTTCGACTCGTTTCCTGTGGAACGCGAACCGAGAGTGCTTTCAGAAAGGTGGCGACGAAAGGTGCAATTGCGCAACCTGCGCCGCGATAATCGAGGTCGACTGTTTCAGAAAATTCGACGGAATGCGCTCACCGCGAGAGCGAGAAACGACAACACACCGGAACAAGGAGAAACGTATCGGCTGTTCGCAGCCAACGAAGAAGGGAGAAAAATCTCCGATAGTCTGCATAAACTCTCATAAACTCGCTCCGTAGTCCCGAGGAAAACTGTACAACGCCCGCGTTATAGTTTCACGAAGTATCGGAAACATGTGCGCACACGTGCTAGACAAAGAACCATTGTGATCTCTCGAAGTATTGTTCGACAAGCAGACACCTCGGAAGAAATATGCAGATCATCTCTGGAAGAATCTTTGTACGATGTGAACCAGATTTTAGATGATATTCTTAACCCCCGAATTCACGTGAAATTATTTCATCACGTTCCTTGCGACATTTAGAATATGAATTCTAAAAGGCCCATTGCTTGATAAATCCTGTACTACTCACGAAAGTAGGTGAACATTTACATGTATATGAAGAATTTATATTATCGCTGTCGTGATTAGACTGATCACGATATATCGTGGTTAGTCTAGTTTGATACAAATCTAATAACATATAGATATAGAAACTGCATGTCCCAGTCGTCTATTATAGTAATAAGCCTCGATATTCAATGAAACCAGCTTTTCATATTTTAGATACAACAATATAGATACTTAAACTGCAATTTTGCAGATATTGAGATATTTTATTCAATTTATGTATGTTTAGAAAAATTTATGTACGTTTTGCATGTGAAAAATATAAAGTATAAAATGTTTAGAAAAATATGAAATTGTATGCAATTTTACATTTTGAACACAGTCGTATACACAATTTTTTTCCAAAATTGTAGTTCCAAGTTTCACTGATGTAATTTCATAACTGTCTCGTTAATCTCATTGATGGAATTTATTGTGTAATACATACAATAGGTGCATAAAGTTCCTCGTGACGAGTGTTCAAATGCTTTTATGTACCAGCGTATGTTACGACAGTGGGATCGTTCTAATTCAGGGGCTCCTGTAAATTGGAACGATCGAGTGAAAGCGAGCATCCCCGATTTCATCCTGCGTGTGTCGTTCGTGCAATCCTCGCGTTCGATTTCATGCTTGGCGGCGGGCCAATTATTGCGCGAAATGAGGGCCAAAGGTGTTAGACAACGAACGAATCTTCGTAATCAGAAAGCGGGTCGACTCGCTCGAATTTCTATCCCGGAGAATTTCTACGCTCTGAAATCATTCGAAATTTTGTCGACACCGAGTAAGATAGAGTTATTTGAATCGCCGGGATATATATATATATATATATATATATATATATATATACATATATATATATATATATATATACATATATATTTTTTTCAAGCTAAGCAATTTGTCTTCTAATTCAAAATTGAGAAACCAACATTGCGTTAATACAATATTTCATTTCAATCAATTTATATTATTAAATTCTATCATTTCAATCAATTTATATTATTAAACTCTATCTTTTAATATTCGGGCTATGAAAATAAATTTCAAATATTCTTCAATTAGACTCTACTATTATACGAAACTCGGACAAATTGAAGTTTCTGGAATATTAAGACAAATTATTGCTTAGTTCTTAACGAATCAAGATATCGAAGCTTAGAATAATCTTGTCTTGCTCTCTAGTCTACATATCATTCGATCGATTCTTTTCAATCAATTTATATTATTAAATTCTATTCTAAATTTATATTATTAAATTCTATAACTAAATTTTTTAATATCCGGGTTATGAAAGTAAATTTCAAATATTCTTCAATTAGACTTTACAATTTTACGAAACTCGAACAAATTGAAGTTCTTTGAATATTAAGACAAATTATTGCTTAGTCCTTAACGAATCAAGATATTGAAGATTATTCTAATCTTGTCTTGCTCTCTGGTCTACATATAATTAAATCAATTCTTTTCAATCAGTTTATATTATTAAATTCTCTGCAATATTCGACTGATGAAAGTAAATTCCAAATATTCGCTTCATACTTTTCCTTTATTATGTCTTTACCTAGACTCTACAATTTTACGAAACTCGAACAAATTGAGGTTCTTGGGATATTAAGACAAATTATTGCTCGGTCCTAAGATATCGAAGCTGAGATTGCTCGAATAATTTCGTCTTGCTCTCGACTCCGAATCCATTCTTTGCAGCTCTCTAATCAGATATCTCAGATATCTTTAATACATATTATACAATCTAATTTGTAACGCCAACTTTCCTTTCGTATCGATGTTATTTCGAGAGACCTATCGAGAGTCGACTCGACTCCAAAGCAATCCAGCATCCAGCAACGTTTATCTATCTCTGTATGATTCTACCGGCAGTTAATGCGATCCTCGTTCAGATTCGTTCAGTGTTCGTTGCACGACAGTATTACGTCAGTGATAGCTTGAAGGCAACGCGTGAAAAAAAAAAGAGTAAATCAACTCTCGAGGAACGAAAAAACGAGATACGATACACTTCCGATTTCGCACGCGGTTACGGTTTAACAGCCTAGACGTCGGGGTGAAAAAAAAAAATACCATTGAGAAACGTTTCTCCATCGGTTTTACCTTTCCAAGGCGTGAAAATCGCCACCGTTCACTAGGGGCATTCGTTAAAAAAGAAAGAAAAAGAAAATAAAAGACCACCAGCGAGCAGATCGCTCTTCTCTCCTTTCCAATCCGTTCCCCGGACCACTTTCGCCCTGCGTATAACGAGCCGTATCTCCCGACTTATCCGAAAGTTATTCACTCTCCCGGCGTAATTAAGTTCTTGAAAAATTGATCGACAAGCGTCTAAGAAGATTGTAAACGTCATCCGCGCTGAAAGTAACAAAGTTCTCTTTGCGTATCGTTGATATATTATAGGCAAAGTCGCCTATGCAAAAAAACTGAACATATTCGACTAATTTACATTCGACGACGAAATGAAAGTCATTTATTTCTTCGATAGATCACAAAAAAAAAAAAGAAAAGAACTTTCTGTAATGTCGAGAATTTTGCGAGAAGTAATAAATTTTCTGAGCGTAACCTAATCGTTTACAAGCCTCCATGAAAATTTATTATTATTCATTTTCCCCAGTGTCGATCGACTGCAAGAAGCTAACGAGTCGAAAAACGTTCTCGTACGTTTTAATGGATTTTTCACTGAAAAATCGCGCTTTCTTATATCTCATTTCGAGTTATATTACAAAAATTGAAATTGCGCTGTCGTAAAGTGTAAGGTATGCGCTGAATGTAATCTGAGTGATATACAAGCGTCCACGATCGAAGTCACCGAGAAAGACAAAGAGAAAAACAAGAGAAAAACAAAAGACCAATAAAACGACGAATGAAATCGACTTTTCGTCCGTGTGACTAATCGACTATAGTAAACGATATACCGAACCACTACCGAGCGAAACGCGATTTATTTCGGCCCATGAATCGTTGTATGTGCAATCGATGGATTTCGTTTGTCGGGTATTAATAGCCGATCATTTATTCGTTGTGCTGTTTCTTTTTTTTCTTTTTTTTTTTCTTTTTTTTTTCTTTTGAAATCGCTATTGGAAATCGGCGAGACACGAGAAATGGCGTCGTTCAGTTTGAGGAAGGATTGTGAAATTCTCTTCCTGTTGAAGAGAAGTTGTGCTCGTTCGCGCAATCTGTTCCTCATTAATCTCACACGGACGGTGTGACCAATATTTCTTCTCGGTTCGAAGATGATCTATGGAGCCTTTTCGTCACACCTCGTGACGCACACGTCTGATTTTTCCAATGTGTTTCTACTTTCTCGAACAGCGCTTAAGTACGCTATACTCTATGGTAATAAAGAAATATCGTCACGATCGAATATCGGATAAGAAAAACTGTCGTCTCGAATTCCTAGGTAAGAACGCTTTCTGTCGCAACGCAATACCTAAAATTAATCCTTGAGATACCATAATTGTACGACTGTGTGTGTGTGTGTGTGTGTGTGTGTGTGTGTGTCCTTCACGCACCAGATCCTCCGAAATTGATGGAAAATATTCGCATATCAAATCACGTAGGTACGTTTAAATACAATCTCCGTGCACTTTCGACACGCGTGTAAAAAGAGAAATATATATACCAGAAATAGAGAGAAAGAGAGAGAACTTTATGCACTCGTTTCAGTTTCTTGTACGATTCTCCAACGTCTCTAATGCCCATGGAAACGTCAGTGTCGCTGTCGATTACTCGCCGGCTCGATTAGAAAGTGAGAACGCGCACCTATGACCGAGTGTTAAGAGGGTAATCGATCCACCGCGATCGAGTGAACCGATCCCGCGTCGTTAATGCGTCCAGTGGTTTCCTAATGAAAACGAACTCCACGCATGCATACGTTGCAACTAGGAAATTATCACACAACCAGGAATATTTCGTTTTCGCGTTGCCACGAATAACACGTACGTTGCAATAACTTTACAAGTGTCCTTTTTGTCTTTTCGACTCGACCAATAAACGCGTAATAAATAATTGAAAAATCGGAACATCGCGAATCGAAAAGATTTAGAGAGTCAAGTGTCGCGACACTCTTTTCTTTTTTCCTCCGTTAGTTGTAGGAATTAACAGGTAGGAATTAACATCGCGCCGTTTCGCAAGGCGCTATCGAATCCCGATCGCGTGACCAGAATCGGCGGCCGTTTTCATTTTAGCGGTAGTGGTTAGCAGCGTTTTTCGTGCGTGACTTCGTGCGGGCCCAGACTTTTTTTATTTCATTGGAAGAAAAAAAAAACGCGTGCAAGGGAAAAAATCAAACGGAACCGGAGTTCGCAGTCTACATTTCAATTTTTCGAGCGATTTTCCGTGGAAGGCTGCAACGAATTACCACTGTCGTTCCGATCTAATTCCAAATTCTTTTTATCGATCTTCTCCCGACGATATTATTCATTACGTTACGCAACGACCGATTAAATCTTAGATTTTCAACCGCGAAGTGTAGCCTTGGAACGAACGATTATTAAGACACTTCTTCCCAGTATTCAAATTTTCATGAGTTTTTCTGTTATATTCATTGATATTCTCGGATACTTTTTATCAGGTATCTATTAAATTTCATTCGATCGGACGATCGATGATAATTGCCATTGCCTGATACACAGGCTACACCATCGCACGTTTGTTGCGCAACGACAGCCCGGGGCAAGGACGTGGACCTGTCTCGCTGACGGCTACGATGATCTTGTGAATGAACCCGAGAGTTGGGTTTACGGATATTTCCTTCGCTCGAGGAACTTCCCTCTATTTACCAGCTTTGATGAACGAAACGTCCGTTCGGTTTCAAACTGAGGTGGGCCCGTTAATTAACACCGGGTGCAAACACCACTTGCGTGAGATCGTTCATTACTTTCTCTTCGAAGAGCGCGAGTGACGAAAGCGATAATAACACGGTGAGGAAGAACTCGGTTTGGAAAGTACCCGGGATAGACGCGTGAACGAATCTCGTCTTTCGAATAAATTTGCTAGCCTACTTTCGGAATATGTAACTCGACGATATGATCGTCCAAGGTAACGAGAATACTCGATCGCAATGAAATCATTACGGCTGCGAATCGTTCAGCATATCATTATTATTAATCGTTTAACTGGCCTCAATTGGAATAGCTGATTTCTTCTGGATGCTTTAATTATACGAAGATGATAGATTAGCACGCTGATAGTCAGGCTCGCGATACTGAGAATCGTGAGCAGTAGTTGTTGTCACGATACGAGCCACGGTTCCGGAAAGGAGGATATAGAAAGTTCGGCCACAGTAAGCGAATCTCGTGGTTTGCATGCATTTACACGATCACGACGAAGAGCGTCGGGATAGTTTCCCGTTCTCTCGGTTTTCTAATAGCCGATCTTGCCTCCAGCTAAACAGTCGAGACGATAGCGAACGATTTGAAATTAACAACTCTTCGATGAGATTTCTGCGCGATCGATGAATCGAAATCGTAGAAAGTTTCGCGCGTGAAAGGTCCGTGAAAACGCATGAAGATGCTGAGCTTATCGTCGACTAATGATTCACGAAAAACTGTACAAAAACGCTGCATGAAAAACAATTTACCAAAATTTTCTTTTAACGAAAAACCAGCACAAAACAACGTTCAAACATAAATGCATGTTCTCACTCGCAACACCGTCATCCTGCGTGAACCTCTGCGTCGTTCTTCGATCCGTCCGACTACCGTGCTCGATGGTATCCAGCCAAACACTTCATTTCCCCGAGAAATCGGGAAGGGAACCGGATCACGGCACGTGCCCGCTAATCGAACGAGACATGTGCCACACTGTGACACAACCACAAGAACTTTTGCACCCGGCCGAGAGAGAAAGAGAAAGAGAGAGACAATGATCGATCGTGTACGAGTACAGGGAGCGCGAGTTAGTTCACTATAAAAGCGCGCGATCTAGTCTCGCGAAAGTCTCTCCCACCGAATCAACCGCCCCCTCCAATTAATCGCGGCATACGGACCAACTACCGAGGAAAACTTCCCTTTCCCATCACCACGAATCTCTTCCGTTCTACGCGCTTCTTTTCCTCTCCCTCTCTTTCTCTTTCTCCTTTTTTTTTAAATTTGCGCTTTGTTACGGATGCGAGTGTTACTTACGATCCTCATCGTTCCTCGATCCCGTCCGGGTCGGAAGCAGAGTCGTGTTCGAGAAACAGTCGCGTGACGACTGACTACTATCGCCAAGTGTTTACGCTACTCGCTAGAGGAGCGTAACCAGAAAGCAACTATGTTCTGTTCGAGTCTGTGTTGCAGCCACTCTGGTGATGTTCACTAGCTTCTACTGGAGGGCACCGTCTGTTGCTCGATAGCTGGAAGGGAGTAGCTACGATAGTTATTCAGAGCCCTCCTTCCTTCTGTCTGATTGGAAAACTCGGTAAAGCTAGACTCCTCGAGCAAACGACGCTGATAAAAGGTGGATCGTAGGTGTATACCGCGCGCTTGCCGTACCGGGAACGTTTGACGCGAGGTGGGGGCTGTTCCTGGGACTTATATGTCGCCGTTGGAGGCCACCATGCCTCTTTAATCCCTGCCCCCCTTGGGTCCGAGCCCCTCTAAACGGGCCCTTGACGATGGTCAAGGTGGCCCCCTGCCTCACTGGGACAACTCGCGCGACTGATCGCCACCACTGGCCATTATTTCGGGGAGAACGTCGCCTTCGAATCCACCTCTCGCGCGTGCATGCCTGCTTCTTGCATTATTTCTGGCATCGGTTCTACACTCTCGCTGTCGATCACTTGTAGTGTTTGGCAAGTTTTGGAGTCGCATGTTGAAGCAATCGACCGTGATCATTCTTGTTATAAAATTCATTATTAACCTGTTGGCGCTGGAATGACGTGCCACGCATGTCGAGAATCTTTTGTCCCAAAATTGTGATATTCTCGCAAGTATATTTAAATATAAGCCATAGGACGAAACAAATAATAAATTTATCACTTCTTAGTGATATCATACCGACGAATTCAAGAAGAAAGCGGCGAATTATTGTATACGGTTTGGTCTCTCGTTGTGGTCCGTAAACCAGTTGCCGGCGCAAGAGGTTAATTACAACCTAGCCTAAAAATCATGTATTTAATTTCTAGCCACAAGCCAGGGAGTCATAAGTTCACTTTGAACTCTGTACATGAGATGTATCGTCGCCAAATATATTTCAACGCATGCTTTCGTATGAACGAAAAAAAGAATCTGGAACAATGAATTTCTACCCTGTGTGTAACACAATGGATAATGTTGATCTTCCTAAATATATTATGAATCATCGTAAAAAAAAAGTTCTTCGTTTTTCTCGCAACACGAGATCAATTCTTTTTGTAATAATCATTGATTCCTTCCAATTATCAAATAAATCTTCGTCATCGGTATATTCATCCGTGTAATTGATTCCACGTGCCACCGAGCATGCCCAACTTAAAAAAAAAAAAAAAAAAAAAGAAGAAAAAAAGTCGGCTGAAAGTCGTGTTCGAGCCTCGAGGGAATACGATTACCATTGCAAAATCAAATTACCGCCGATTACCCACGCGATCTCAATTAAAGCGTCAGCCGGGACATATGCCGATGACGCTTCGCGTATGATTACAGCGTCGCGATCGGAATCCGGATCTGTACGCGTGTTTAATGACGTCACGCGTCGCTGCAAGAAAACCCGCCACACATTCTCGCCTGCGACGAGATTTTAATCGCTATCGACGTTGTTCCGGCCGAAATTAAAACGAAATCACGGCGGGGAGGGAAGAGAAAAAAATACGCGCGTCTGCATTCAGAACGGCGTTCTCTCGGTCTAGACGGACCGATTTATCGCGACATCGTTCTTCTTCAACGTGGTTCGTCATCGTCCCTGAAAAAAAAAGAAAAAGAGAAAAACCGAGAGATTCACGCTGACGCGACGATCCGTGCGATAAAAGTGGAGAATAGCAGAGGCCTCTTCAATGGGATATCTGTCTTTCTTTTCTTTTTTTTCTTTCTTTCTCCCCTCGGTAGTGTCTGAGATTTGGCAGAATATTCGAAGAAAAATGTTGTTTTGGCTCATCTCGGGAGTCCCCCGATCGTTACATCATGGAGAATCTTTCGGACGATGCTGAGTAAGTGACAAGAAAATGAATAACGTTCAGATCTTTACGTCGAGTTACGTGACGTTATTGTTTAGAAATATTCTAACTTTCGTGAACTTTTTGGTAATTTTTTTTTCTTTTATATATAAATTTTATCACGATGTACAAAGTCATTGACGAGTCAATAGTTTAATTGTTGTCCTTTGAAATTGCCAGACTATAAATTTCAATTGTTGCCTATTTAAAAATCTTGTTAGTGATCGCTCGAGTTTAGAAGAGTCTGCTTCTTTATCTGACTCACACTTTAAAAATTCCGCGGTCTGAAGAGAACCCTTTACGTTCTAACGTTACTCGACAGTTTCACTTATGTAAAAATACCGTCATACGGTAGATATGTACACAATCTGACTAGAACTTGTGAGTAATTATTAATTCTTCCAACTTCTTTGAAGTACTGCAAAATGGTGTCAGCAGTCAGAGATCATATTTAATTACATAAAGAGGAAGTATCTTGGCATTCATGCGTTACCGGCATTTTTTTTATTTCTTAACAATTGTTTCGTGCGTTTAATGCGAGTAAGGTAAACAGATAGACACGAAAAACGATACGAATTATTTGAATTTCATGTTTCCTGGAACTATTATCCACGATCTTTGAGAATTACTGGTCTACGTGTTTTTATTATAAACACTTATTATTATACGTATTTTATTATAAAAAGTGTCGTTCTTTGTATTTCATATTTCTGTCGTATAGTGACTTTTTGAAAAGACCTTAAATATGGCAAACTCTTTAAGTAAAAACTTTTCTAAATGATCTACGCGTGTCTACGTACCATGTTTTAACTCGAACATACACATTGAAAACTCACACTGTTAAATTCAGGAAATCATTAGAGTAACAAAATACACACGTACAATTGATATTTAATTCTTCGTACATGTCTAATTGATCGTAAAGGCTAAATAATGTTCTTAATTCTGAAAAATTTCAAAAATCAATTACAGTTGCATCGAAACTAAACGATAATCTTAATAATGCGTTAAAAATGCACACCATCGTTTCGCTTTCTCTCGGGAAAAGATCGAGTAGGCTGAGCATCGTTCCTCAGCATCTTCGACGACCTTCGTTTTTATTAAACAAACGAATAACACGAAGAGGGAGATAACTATCCTCGGGAATCTGGCCGAATGGTTCCCAGAAGGTTCGCACAATTTCCGGCGATGAATCTCGGGCGGAGAATAAATCGGTGTCATCCGCGCGCGATTATCCGCCGCCTGGAGTTCTCGATGATTCCGCGAGAAGTCATTTTGCTTATGTTTCCTGCGTGTATTAACAACGCGTTTCGAAGCAAGGCCGAGCATCTGCATGCGTGCATTCAGGCAGCGGAGATTCAATCACGTCGGATTCAAGGGAACCCGATCATCTCGCTTTTGGTGACGGCGAGGCCACCATTTTCAGAATATTCGATTCGATCGTCCCTTCACTCACCGCGGGAAGAAATGTTACTTGTTGCAAAAAAGCAGGAAAAACGTAGCAAGTGGGACAAGGTTTTTCACTTGTCCCACCGATTCACCAAGGGGGCATGTTGAAAGAAACGGCGGATCGTAATAGGCAGGGTTGTATCATTATATCCTGGCTATAGTGCTGGATATTAACCGTAATTCTTGCCAGCGCAGGAATATCGCGAAATAATGGCTGCTGAGTTTCTAGCGAGAATTTTTCTAACAGATGTTATCTAACGGGAATTACGTATTTCCTGTCGTATCTAGAAATGATCAACAGATGATCTTTCAGAAGTTAAAATAACAGTCATTTATTCGCTTAGTTATTAGAGATTTCGTGCGATTTTTTGGCTAATGTCTTTCGCGGGAAAGGGTTAGCAAAGGTGCTACGTGCAGGCACCTGTCGCGCGGATGGTTTCTTAACCTTCGTCGAAAATGGAACCGTCGACCTTAACCCGGTAATTAGCGAGCTTTGAGCCGCGACACGGAGCAAGGAAACAGCCATTGCTTTTTCCAATATCACTGGTAGTGGAAGAAGGTTAATCCTTGAGCGATCAACCAGCCAGGATCTCCAAAAATTGATTCGCCACTCGAGGTCGAGAAATATCGCACCGTGAAGCGTGTTACTCTTCGTGCTTTCTCGCGCTTTTTTTTGCGATCATCGATCCCCAAAATGTCTCGATTGGTTCTAATCATTTTGCAACGAAACGTTTACCAGTCACTAACTGGTATGATTGATTCCTTCCAGAAAACGAGGTAAAAAGTCAAAGATCTCTTTTGTAGCCAATGTTGTCTCGTTCTGTCGAGACTGTGTTGGAATCTCGTAACTTCGAAGGAAACGGTTTGTTATTACATTGGTCAGGAATCTAGATCAACCGAGGAGTCACGTGAGCAATTTAATCTCGAACCTGTTTCCCTGCAGTTGCACGCATACCATTCGCTCTTTTCACGATGCACACTTTCCGTGCAACATGCAATGCTCCACCAATTCGCAAACTCGTTTTCAGTTAAACGAAACGATCAACCGGCCGAATTCCCCCCTCGCCCGTTATTAGATGAAATTGCTCTCAAAATCTCGACGAGTTATATAATATATCGATTTCGCGATCGTGAGACGGAATATTTACGGGCGATCGATTATCATTAAAAATAAATAGCCTGCCGCCGAGTCGTTTCATTAATGGTTAATGAATATCATTTCGATCTTCTTTCCAGCCAGTTGAGACCGTTATGCCGCTCAAGTATGCGACTCAAGTGCAATTACCGGTTACACGATCCAAAATGATCGATTTGTTTCCGACTACGTGTTACACCATGTAATATCACGACGAAATTGAAAGCCGACTGTGGAATGAAATTACGCGCGCCACGTTCAAGCACTCGACATTTTCCACGAAACACGCGCCACATTATTCAAAAGGTATAATCAAAAGTGTATTACGTGAGTCATTGAATAGCGTAGCGTGTAATCAACACGATTATGTTATTTTCGTCGGTCAATATCGTTAGTGAGGCGTTGTAAACGTTCGATCTAGAGGCAACCGGACCTTGATAGATCTTAAATAGCTGCCGTCCTTCGTTGCATTTCGATATTCAATCTCGTTTCGTTTCCCAGTTATTAAACTGGCTTATTCAATCGTACGACAGATATAGGAAGCAGAGAGAAATCGGGGGAGAGAAGAACGAGGCTGAAGAATGAAGAGAAAAAAATTAAACGAACGAAGGTTAACGATGGACTGTGCAATTATCTGACAATGAGAAACGTATCATCGTAAAATTGGAAAAATTAAATCGTATAAGCAGTCGCTAAGGATCTTCATGAAAGTCTAACGAAGGTTTAGTCATTGGACAAGCGAGAGAAACCAGCTGACAACGCGACGTTACGACGATGATTCCGTGGCCTTAATTAATGCCCTGCCGATGCACAATCTAATAAACTCGCCACCACCACGCGACATCATTTACATTGTGGTCAACTATGTTAATGGGACATGTCGTTGAAAAAATGATCTTTTTTCTCTTCTCTCTTTATCGCTGCAGCTCTTTGATTTTAAAACACCTCGTGATTAATGTAAGAAAAAGAATTTTTTTTTTCTTTTTAGTAAACGCAAAAACATATTTTTAATATTCGAATGAAGTTTTTCAACCTAAAACGGAAGAAGTAAAAACGAGAAAACTCGTATTGCAAATCCTAGACTGAAGGAACCCATATTTTTACTGATTTGAAAAATTTGTCGAGTAGAAAATGACTCAAGGAAATGACAATTGATTAATTCGACTAATTCGATTAATTAAATTGACACCACCAGCCAACTCAACTAAATTAATCCAGTCCGAAGCTATCATGACAAATTGGCAATTAACGGAGTCCAAAATAATATTCATAGCACTGATGTTTTAACAACGTGGTCGTCCTCGCGGCGACGCGACTTAAACATGCTATCATTGACCAAATGCTTTTCCCACCGGATTCAATCATCATTGACCGAAGGTACAGAAACGCGAATCGATTATCGTGTAATTACGGTTAATTGGATCAAGACCTCCGCGAAGCAGACATCATTTGCGTCCGATTGTCACGCGGAAGAGTGATCCAAGATTTCCAGGCCATGCCAGAAGGCGAAACAGAAACACCTTGTACTCTGATTTCGTACAAAGCAAAACAAGGTGCTCCGTTTGTCGCGACATTAATTGCAGACTTTGGATTTCAAACGACCTAATTAGTCGAGAATTGGAAATCGGACGATGTCACGCCATTGATCAATCGAAGTAACTAGTGTCTCTTGAAAGACGCGAGAATGGAACCAGGTTCTCAATTCTTCTGCTTCGAATTAAAATTAACTCGAAGGTAGTCCATTCACTGTAACGAACTATCCAAGTGCCAAAGGCAGTGGTGTAGAACGAGAATTCAAGATCGAGAATACAATTGAACTATGATCGACCATGAACCGCGCTGGTTTTCTCGGTCCTTGATCCGTCAGATTCGTCTCGGTTTAATTTATAAGAACGTTCTTTGGTGTTCCGGGACCGTGACGCGTCACGTTCAGGATTTGCAAGTACCTGAATAAAACTTCCGTACCAGTTACGAGTCGTACGATGATTCAGAGATTCCAACACCTTTGCTTTCGCGTCAATAAGTCCGATCAAGAATCGCATCATATTTATTTCAATAATCTCTAGTTCGAAGAATTGCATTGAAAATGCATCAATAGATAGACGCTTCGACGTTTCGAAATGCTCTTTTTCAAAAGTGTAATATTTCGATAAACTACACGAAGAAATATATTAGGGCTACCTATATGTAATGTCGTTTTCTTCGAATTTAACAAACATTGCCATCTAGTGGCAATAATTTAACTCATTGCAACATAACCTAAATTCTAGTTAAATATATTGACATTTAGTGTGCTCATTGTTAAATTATATCATAGATTAAAGCTGTGTTAATTCTTACATGAAATAAAACTTTGTACAATATCGAAAAACGACACTGCTTATAGGTGCCCCTGATATTGGCGCGTGAACGAGGCGCGACATTAAGTTCACGAAAATTCGCCGAGTTCTCGCATCACTGCCGGAAGTGATCGTTTCGTGGGCTTCCGTTGCACACGAATTCAGCTCATGGACATTCGATGCGCGTGACGCAGCGAGTAAATTGCCAGTCTGTTACTCGGAAGGCGGTGCAGCCCACCGAAGACGCAATTAGCAATACGAATGTACCTTTTATGAGGTCGCCGCGTCGCCTTCGCGCCACGAGCTCGTTAGTCCATTTTCATTATCCTTCGTGCCTCTTCCAGGAAAGCTTTCGATCTCCTTAACCTTCGACAATTTTTTCGTTCGCACTACAATGATTTCACTGCGACGAGGAACCTCGTCAGCATATTCATTGCTTCCTTCTTTCGAAACCAATAAACTTTATGCTACCAATAAACGATCAAAAATTGACGATTACATCTTAAGTAAAAAATTATATTTTAATTTCTTTTTTAAGCTCAATTCCTTTCGTTCGTTGCAGAACAACTCTCTTATTATTATTCTCTTATTATTATTTTTTTTTTTAACTGAATAAAAAAATTTACAGAAATATTCGTTTCATGCGAGAACAATTAACAAAAAGCAATACTCTGTGAAAGAAGAAAGAAGAAGAAAGCTGGAATTTGATATTAGATTTAGTGATTATATTTGGATTATTCTATTATTGGAAGAGGGACGATTCCAGCGTAACAATCTAATCGGAAACGACTTCGAGGAGAAGTTGCTAGATGAAAATTTTTAAACTAAGTTTAGAATAAAAAGAACATCGTTTGATCATTGAGGTAGCTTTTCAATTAATTCTAAAGTTACTATTCTAAAGTAACTATGATTAAACGAAATTTCTAATCGTAAGAAATTACGTCGACTCACGGATAAGTAAGTCGAGCTAGCTAGAAGCTAAACCGAATTAACCTGATTCTCGGCTGTTATACGATCATGTTTTCATATCCCGCGAACCACGTGCGTTCACAATAACCCGTTGACTTTCTAAGCAATCGGAATCTCGGTCCGTATCCATAATGCGAACGAAAAACCCATGGTTGTATTTTTAACAAACTCAATGTTCTCGACATCTGTAGGAAGTATCAATAAAAAAAATTACTCGCAAATGTTCATCAACATTATGTTTATGGTTCGTGCAAATTGCGAGGCAGGTGGTAAAAAATTGCGAAAAATACGGAGAACCAAACTGCTATAAACGTTATATAAATCTGACCTCACTTTGGGATGAGAGTTATTTTGTACGTATTCGATCATGCGTATATTACGTCTCATGTACATTACAAACTTGCCTGTGTGTTGTGTAGAAAATTTCATCTGATTACGAACACATTGTTTCCTCATTACTTTCCTATTGCTTTCTTCTTTTCATTTCAATATTAGGAAGTAATGACTCACTTTAATTCACTAAAAACACGTTTAAATTGTTTTCGCAATGGAACAGAACTTTCGCAAGAAAGTTACTAAAAGGATTAATAATAGCCGACGACCGAAAAACGAAACTAATGTAACGCACTGACGCTTCGTGTTGCAGAAATTTCACCGTATTCAACCATTACGGCGATATAATCTGCTGAAGAAAATCGAGAGACCGACGTCGGCCGTCAAAAATTTGTGTAACCGCAAATTCCATTAGACATGCGTTCTAGCTTTGATTGCACGATTACGAAAGACGCGCAGATCGTTGCAATAAAAGTCTACGGACGATTACCTGCAATTTCACGTTCCGACAAATGAATACCCTGTCAACGTTAACGAGTTCATGATTTCGTACAATCTGCGGTGCGAATGGTAACTGTAATGGATATTTACATAGTTTCATACTGCAGACAATTTGAAAGTGGCGATACAAGGTATAGTATACTTGCTGGTATTTACTTAGCAAGTGCTGGTAAAGCAGATGCCTTTTTTAATTAGAACCACAGACGGGGTATATGAATTGATTTTGTATCTAATGGGATTTCGTGTCCACAGACGAGGTATATGAATAAACATCACATGATTTTTTCAGAGGGCCACGATTTCGGGGCACTCTGTACCTCGTTACCATTTTCGTGTCACATCCTGTCGTACCGATTCAGCAAGTTTTGCATCGCGAAAATCAAAAAATACGATCAGTGTTGCCAGGATTTGTTTCGCGAATTATTCATTGAATTGAACATGGTGGTACTTCATCAATGAAGGAATATAACGATTTAAAACAGGGATTGATGAAAATTGGGATGAAAAATTTAGTATATATTTGACTATTAACATGCCTATCAACGAAAAACCAATCGATAAATTCGTAAAACACGAATTTCGCTCTTTCTGACACAGTCATAAATACATAATAAAAAAAATAGAATAATTTTAAATACTAATCTCGTGTTTTGGAATCTGGACATACAATTAAACATTTCGGTATTGAAAATTTAACAACTCTGCAATGAGTCTCAAAGATCGTATTGCTGGTTCATTCATTAGTTTCTCAACTCACAATTGTCTAACCTAGAGTGCGCTAAAAAACCAGTGATTTTTATGTCGGTATTTCAGGTCACGGGCCACGAAAGTCCGTAAGGTGCAATGTCTATTTATATACCTCGTCGGTGTCGTGTTTCATGTTCTGAAATACCGACATACTAAAAAAAAATCAGTGGTTTTTTAGCGCAAAAAATATGACTTTCGTTATTAACGCTTTGTATGTACTTCATGCCAATCAAATATGGCGCGTTGTTTGTTCGAACAGAATGTGCGCAGTACTCAAACAACGAAATGCGCAGAACACGTTCAAACTTGTTTTTGAAGTATTAAATAAATGTTAACAATTATCCAATAAAATGAAAAAATAAATACGTCTTTGGTCAGAATAAATCAAATGTTATCATACCTCCGTGAAAATATATCGAAACTTATCATTAATTAAAGGTGTCCTTTACATATTGTGGCCCCGAACATTTCACATTTTCAGCAATCAATCAGTAATCTATACAAAAGAAAATCAAAACTCTGAAATAAATGTATATAAGGAACAAATTATATAGAAACGAAACAAATCAAACAAGGTTAAAGAACAAATGCGATTTTGAAAGCTCACAACACGAACTAAGATGATCTCAGAAAAGAAAACAATACATAATAAATTATAATATTTGATACCTTCTTGGGTTAAAACACACGTTAATTGTTGGAAGTTAAGCGTAGTATGGATATGTAGGTTGAGAGGACGACGATGAAATTGTTGCGGAATATATTTCGACGCAGATAAATAAACACACCTTAACACTACGATTATAGGTAATGAACTAACCCTCCGCGCTGAAGGTTCGCGAATTAATTTGGAAGGGTGGGGGAATATGCACGAGTAGGATTGGCTGATTTCTGGAGAAACACACACATACAAAATATTCCAGAATATTTCCTACAGCAAGCGTATCATATATCGTATACATATACGCATCTACTTTAATTTAATGGAATTGATTAAATTGACGAATGTAAATATACGTAAAGTTCTATAAACTTTATGCTCAAATGCTTTTGTGAATCAGTAGTCATACATAGAAATACGCATATTTACTCCTAACAATGGCGGCTGAATTCAATATAGCACAATATATTCAGAACTTCGTAGTTCTAAATCATAGGTTAGCAATACAAAAGCAAGTAATAACCCTTTTATATAATGATCCTTTTAAATAATACTCACTGTTCTGGCGAAGACGTGATCGATAATGCAAGAACGAGTTTAAAAGTTATTAATTATGATCTTCATCTGACAATTTCTCTATGCCTCCTTCTCACCGTGCTTCCCGCCTAAAACTAACGCTCTACGTCACATTTTATGACTAGATTGATTGCGAGAAATATCGATATATTCGAGAATTGTAATAAATCGCTTGGCATTGTAATCGTTACCTAAAATCTTTCTATGTACATCTACATGTTCTCTAGACTTTCTCTAATCCTATTAAAAGAAATAATTAGTTAATTTTATTTTTTAGACTTTGTACTAATATTAAATATTTTTCTTTACGTAGACATCTTGTCTGTAGATATGAAGTATAGAATAAGAGGAAAGAAGCGCCATCTGGTGTAAAATGAAAAAAAGAATCTTTCAAAACTTTTAGCATAATGTGTTCTGTTTAAATATTTATACGCTATTATTTCTTTAATTGTCGCTAATTATATGTAATAATTATTTGGTGAAATCTCATCTTGAATTGGAACCAAAAATGCACGTTGAACCTTAAAAATTCAAAACACAAACACAAACCTGTTGATTTAAATTTTTACCTGAGAACTTCTGAACGATTCTTTCTGCATGATTTTTTTGGATAACACTTTCTTTTTTACAGACGAGGCGTGCTTTCTTCCGCCATTCTCGCGTTTTAAAATCGATCGTGAGAAATATCGATTATTTCGAGAATCGTAGAAAGTATATTACGTATTTCACCGTTGGCACTGTAATCTTTAACTAATTTGAACTCAACACGTGCGCATGCGCGTAATGCTAACTTATTGTTCGAATAAAAAATAAAAATTCATAGAAATTCTTAAAAAAAGAACGAAAATATTTATACACTGGATGAAAAATTGTCAATATTTTAATCTGTTATAATTTTGTGAAAAAAATTGTAGAGCAATTAACTTGATTTTATTTTAAAGAGTGAAGTCTTCATTTTAACATTCTTGAGTTTATTTCGTTTAAAGATATTGTTTTTTACATCATGCAGCAAGTCATGGCCTCGTGTGTGTTAGAATGTTTCTTTAGTGACTAAGTATTTAATGAACGGCGAAGTCGGTAAAGTTAGGAACATAAACGAGTTACTACAGTTATCGACGAAACAGAGGACGAACCTGACGTCACAGATGAGGTACTGGACGTGCAGTGATTTTCTGTGTCGCGTAATTTAAAGTGTCAAGTGAGGAATCAAATTTGATCTAAGTCGCAGACGATGTACAGAATAGACATAAGAAGTAATACATTTCTATACCATGTCTTAATTATTATAGTAATACATAGTTAATAAAACATAAACACTGAAATGTTACTACTCACGGATAGAAAAATTCGATGCCATATTTCTTCGATTGATTTCCGTAATCAGCCAATAACCTGTACAAAAAGTAAACTAAGATTGAAGATTAAGGTATGAAGCTAACACTAATTATGTTAGAACAAAGTAATAAATATGTTCAAAATTTATCTCAAAATTATTAGCAGCTTATAATATAACCTATTCGTAACTCCGACGAAATAGACAACAGACGAAGAACAAAATACAACAAGAAAATATTTACAATAATGACAAAGTTTTAATTAAAATCATATTAGATATACGAATCTATTCTAGTGTTTTATAAAAATAATAGCACAGTAGTAAAAGTATCACGAAATTGAAATTACACATCAAATGAGAAAAGTCATATTTTGACGTATAGCTGACGTCGTCTCGCGCCAAAAATTGTCTCGCTGCTTTTCTATTGGCTGACGCGGAATAGTTTCTTTTTCATTTAAAAGCTTCAGACCACATATCATGACAAAAGGAAAATTTATAATCATAAAATATAAAATTACATATAATTATAAAATTCAAATTTCATAAATAGACTATAAAATTATGGTAGTAAAAACTAATATTACGAAAGTTAAAATGTAGCTTACAAAAACTATATAAATCATCATATTCATTGTAATAAATTAGTGGAAGTGAAATATATAGTAAAAATGTGAAATTTTTTTAAATTATTATTATAATAGACAAACCGTTTTTTGAAATATTAACAGACAGTCAATTATTAGATAATATCTGAAGATCAGAATGACTTATTGTTAGTCAACAAAGAAATATATTTCCACTTTAAAAAATTATAAAAGAATTAATTTGATCTTGAAATTTCTCTCCACTATAAAAAGATAATTTGCACTACATAATGTGCTCTTTTATACCAAACAATATTTGTAAAAACATTAATCGATTTTGTGAGATAAAATACACTGTGTATATATATATATATATATATATATACACTTGTATTTTTTATTAAATCTTCATGATATAATGATTTATATCATATTGCATATTATTGCTATGATGATTTATATCATTGAATTTTTTCTACTTTCAGAGCATTTTTAATACTGAAACAAAAATTTATAAAAAAATCTCATGTATGATCCTATCTTTAGTCAATGATCAAATTATATATTTTAATCAGATTCTGTATCTCGTCTATATTGGAAGAACTGGAAGCATACAACTTACCATTCGTAGATAATACTAACGCTAATAGAATTTCTTATGCATTAGTTATTAAAATGAAAATTGAAATATAAATTAATTGTGGTTAACAAACTTTTATGCAAACGAATAATTCGCGAATTGAAATTGTATTAAATATGTGTGATTTTCGATTTCAAAATTAGATTATATAAGACCAACTGTTGGTACAATAGAAGATTATGATTTTTCCAAGATGTAATACGATTTTCTCAATTTATTCATAAAAATAATTAAATTTTTCACAGTAAAAAATACTTACAATGTGGATAAATATTTTTATAAAATTTTCATTCTTTTATTCTTGAATCATAATCTTAAAATATCTATAAAAATCATCCACAAAATTGTAACTTACGAAAATTTTGAAAAATAGTTTTTACAAAGTTTAATAATTCGTCGAATGTTTAATAATTCATCGACAAATAACATTTTTCACGTGTTTCACTTTCTTCCGACGTGCAGTTCTAAGTGAAACTTCTTTGTGCAATAACATGATCTCATGTAACGGGTAACAGCCGAATCGTGATCGGTAAACAAAGATATATACTCTACAGTTTCTTGGAAAAAGAAAGTAATTTTGCAGTAGTTCCGTTATTTCATTTTTTATGAGATTACTAAGGATTAAGAATGCTTCTGAATCTTCAAAAACACAAGTGTCCAGAAAACAGTGAAAGCCACTCGATTTAGAATTCTTGGAGTCGCGGTCACATGACAAGTTAAGAAATTATGACCTTGTTAATTATTCTAGAAATAGCGGTCGCGAGACGAAAATTATTCTACCAATGTCCTTCGCAGTTGTTTACAATACCGCCATAGTTACGCATTTAATTCTAGGCGCGGGAAAAAGTGACGACACTGATTGTCGTATGATTAATTCACAATGAAATTAATATCGTAATTCAAATAAATTGATTAAAAGAACTTATTCTTCTTACTGAGATCTTTTCAATACCAACTCTGTATTAAATTAATCCAACTGCATTCTTTCAAGCATTTTCTGTAATATTAAAAAATATCTCAGATTTAATTCTTTTAAGAAATGTAAGAAATTGTGTCAAAAGGGAGCAGCTTTTTTTATTTTATTGTTCTACTTTTTCATTGTATTATAATTTTTTTTTTTATTTTATTCCACTCTATGAAATATTTTATGAAATGCTATTTTTTTCGAAAAAGAACTTTTGTTTTTATACAAGAAGTATGTAAAAGTTATGTAAAATTTACTATATCAACAAAATATTATAAAGGTGAAAATCCTAAGTGATTAAACGATATATAAAAAAGTTAATTACACATTATTTCTCGATTAAGTTTTATATTTAATCACTCTTTTAAAACATTATAAATTTAACAATTTCTTTGCTGAACCGTGCGTAAGATTGAAATATAAGTAACAATTTAAGGATAAAATTGAGATCTACGGATAATTGTAGTACTGTTAATAGCTACATATTTATATTTTATTATGCTTGCGCTAATAGTTCATTTGTTATGCATCCAATAATGGAATAATTGCACTCATATTCAGTTTGCTCCGGGCAAACTGTTTTTCATATCACTACGCAGAAGAATTTCTAATTGACACGTAATCAAGAATCAAGGAATCGGTATCCTTGTTGCAGATAATCGTCATTTGGAAACGTGCTATTCTATTGTAATTCATACGTCAGAAATAGAACGACCTATATCGGAAACAGTCTCCAACGAAGAAAGAAAAATGTATAGACAGGAAGAGATTCTATAGAACCGTGTAAATCTATATTGAATTGAAATGAGAACGTACAAGTCTTCCAGTCGCAATTGTAAGTACAGTTCTGGTGACAATGATTATTATGATTATTATGATTATGAAACAATGAAAAAAAAGGAGGACAGTTTTCGATGAAATTTCAGCGAACTTCCTGCTTTTTCCTGTATTTTTCACTACAGCTTCTTTATGATTCAGTTTCTTATGCAATGTTTCTCTTATGCATACGAAACGTTTACATTACAATTGAAATTTGATTGCTTCTTCCTCTTCTGCCGATCGTATCGACGATCAATAATTATTTTAATTGCGTTTACGTCAGTATTAGATCAACGATCAACTCTAATAGTGATCTGTGAGTCATATTGTAATTTTTTCGTCTTAATTTATTAAAAATATTAGAATTAAAAATATTAGAAATTTAACTGCAACTTGTTAACCGAATCGAAAAGTTTTTCATAAGCTACTTTTTCGATATTTCAGTATTGAAGAAATTCAGTATTAGAGAAAAACTCTAAATTGCTCAATCGTCGAGACATTCTGAGCGTACAATGCGCAATCGCGTTAATGACTGCGCAATACAGTGGAAGTTATCCACTTGCACGATACGTGAAATTGCAAAGATGTGTCACGTGCTCCCCCGTTTCCGGTTCACGCTGTCGATGCTCCTCGCAGTGAAATTAACAGAAGAAAATTTTACATTGTTCAATAATGTTTCGCTTCTGTTTTATACAACATAAAATAACTAGAAATTGTTAAATCGATCTAACACTCGACTTGAAACAACCTGAACGAAGATACTGTCACGTAAATTGTGACGTATTAAGTAGATGTTTGTAAATAAATCTATTCTTGTTGCGGGAAATATTTGGAGTGTTAAATTGTTACACAGAAATAGAGTAAATAACGTAATTTATTATTAGACTCTGATGGTTACACTCTCCGTTGACGACTAAAAGATGACTGCCTCGCTCGCATCTTATCTCTTGGTGTCACGTGCAGGGAATTCGAAGTCTGATTTACATCCGGGTGTTTGCTCTATAGATTTGTGTGCATAAGAGTTTCGTCACAATACGATGGAAGAAACAGAGACATTCTTCGATATTGTTCTTCAAGCATCAACGACGATAAAGTCGTTTTAATTGTTTGTCAGTCTCGTGTTACGATTCAGCTGTGAAACAGTGTCCAGAAGGAATAGTCGTCTCTGTCACAGTCGTATTCATGCAAAGGTAAATGCGGTATTTCTCATTTAAATTTCAAGCAGTGAAAAAAATGCAGTCAGGATGATTGCCTTGAGATTTTTTCTTTGCTCTGTCATTTTCACATTCCTGTAAATATTGGGGTACAAAAGGCGAAGTTAATTTTCGAAGTTGCTAGGAAATTGTGAAAAACCTCTAAATAAATAAGGAATGTGTGAATCTTTCGGAAGCTAAACCACAATCGACTCCACTCTTTTTGTTAAGTTCTTTATTTTTTTTATATAAATACAGGATCGATGTTCAATTCTCAAGAAACAAAACCTTTACTTCCACAAGTTTGTTCGCTTTAAGAAAATTGCATGAGTAATGGTAAATTCTAAGATAAAAACTTCGAAAATGGTGCTTATAATATCATTTCTCTGTGCCTTTCAGTTCATGCGAATTCGATAGAAGAATTCGATAAATTCCAATAGTTATCATTTAATAAGATTCACAGTTCCGTGAAATAACTTCTCTTTTTCCGACTAACTTTCATCCATAAAATTAGACGGATTTGCCTTCAGCGGCGCGACAAGCGTTTTAGATATTTCGCGACAGTTTTTACACCTGGCTCGTTATTTTCTGATTCCCTTCCCCAGCTGAACGTGTCCTTCACCTAGGAGTGTGACGGGCCGATCGATGAAAAGGATTCAATCATTCAGCCGATTGGCCTTGCCATCGTCGTAACGTTGCATTTTGAATAATTCTTGAGCGTATTCGCGTAATACTGGTAACACGTATCACTTTTCCCACGTTTCATCGGCTGTCTTGTAATAACGCTGACAATCGCTGTGTTCTGCCACGCTACGATACTATTGTCAGTTTGCATGGGAGATATACGAGGATTCGCAATCGTGCGTATATCGGAATACACGAACGTCGAGAATAATGTTTAAGAAAAGGATTTAAGTGAAAGTGTAACAAAACGTGATGTGGACGTCGAGGAAATATCACACAGATTTACTTTCTTCGGCACAAACTGTTGGTGCAGAACGCTTATGCAATCCCACTTTAAATCCACTTTAAATGAGTTCCTCTTACTTAATCGCTCGTACGTATCTTTTCTCGGCGTATCAAGCCACGACATGTTACGTTAGTCTTGATGAGCGTGAATAATACAATTTGACGGTTCAATTTTTTTTTCCCTCTGTTTTTCCTCGTTAAATCACGCGCCTGTCTTGCATTTAAATTAAGAAGCATGTCAATTAATCTCGCGATTCCTTCTTGTTGCATTAAATCATCCTCCATTTGCCTTGCTAATACATGCAAGTGATTATTAGCGAAGGGAGAAGCAAGCAGGGCAAATTAACATATATTCATTGTCAGTGTATTTTCCTCCTGAGTTTTAAATGAACAGTCTTCATGTGTATAATTTTTCTTTGAAAATTATATCCTATCGTTATTTTGAAATTTTATCAGCAATGCGGTGAGTAGACTGCGGATTTCTGTGCATTTGAAAATGTGCATAATGCACGCGAGAAGAAAAAAATTCAGAGTATAGCGCTTTTTGCAACCACTTTCTATCAAAGTTGTACATTTACAAAAATATGAATTTGCATAAAAATTCGCGTGATAATTCTCGTGATTGTATGAGTAAAATTTATGACCAATCTGAATATATTTAGGAAAGAAACTTCTATGAACTCGAACGTTTCGCGAGCTCCTATAAAAATTCGTAAGATGTACAGCATCCTCTAATTTGAAAAAAAAAAAAAAACAATGAGCACGATGATCTATCAGCTGAAGAAACGCACGGCTGCCTCTCGTAAACGTTTTCGTACTTGAACCCAGAATTGCGGCCAGTACGTGGGACCGGTGCACCCATTATCTCTCGACGGGATTAGCATTGTCGAAGTTGCCTGTTGGGAGAGCACGAGGCGCGCTTTTGAAGTAAAAACCACTTGCGCCGCGATTGCGTTACCCGCTTGTGGCGCGTGCTTGCTCGCGGCATTGAAACCTGAATTCGCGTGTCCTTCTACACGTTAATTCAATTTCGTCGGTAAGAAGATCCCAGTAATTACTTACGTGCGCCTAATACGTAATCCTCAATTCTACAAAAGATACGCTTTACGGATCTTGAAATGGAATTTTTTTTTTTTTCAGAAAAAAAAAGAAAAAAGAAATGATTGGTGAACTCAGGTTTAGAATCATAGAATATATTTTTGAGAAGTTTAGAGGAATATTTGGGAGAAAATTTTTGTATTGCGATTTTAGTTGAATATAAAGTGATCTAGCGGCATTCACGTATTACGCAAACGTAATAGGTGGCTCGTTATGTACAATAAAATGTATGCAAGAACAACAGAGCTTCACCATATTGACTCAAGGCCTGACTTACCGAACGACAGATTCAGTCACTTATATGTACAGAGTGTTTTATATTTGTCGCATAATCAGAATACAATCAAAAGGTAATTTCATAATGAAAAAAATAAAGTGGAAGAACAAAATTTTTTTTCGTGTGACTTTTGCTTTTGGAAATAGTCGAATTTGAAGGTTTGTCAAGCATTGAAGAACATAATTCTACTACTGACGATGAGAAATTGTCGATATTTTAGATTGTTATAACTTCGTAAGAAAAAAATCATAAAATAATCATAATAGTCTTGTATGTAAATACGTTTGCTCTCGAAAATTATAAAACTTCTCTAAAACGTTAAAAAGTCTACAACGATTCTGAAGATTGAGGTTTTCGCTTTACAACGACATCTTAAAACTTGCTGTAAGATTTTTTCTCCGCCATTTTATTAAATTTTGAACATTAGATTTGAAATTCAAGAAATCTTAATGTCGTTTAATTAATATTAATAGCCCAATAAACGACGAGAAGGAATCGTATTGCAAGTTTTCAGAAGTCGTTCTTCAAGATCATCGTGATTCTAGTCACGAGCAAAATTTTTCAACGTTTTTAGAAAACGTTCGAATTTGTACAATTTTCAAATTTTTACAATTTTTTGGGTAATATGAAAACACCTTTGAAAGAAACGTTAAAGAAGAAGCTTTACGCTTCTAAAATCAGATCCAAGTGGATCATTATGCAATTTTTTTTTTTGCGATATTATGACACCTTAAAAAATCGACAATTTTTTATTGTTAGTGACGCAGTCATGTTCTTCATCGTGTATTTGATTCATATCCGGTTGAATATAGATAATTACTGAGACACCGTGTACGCAGTTCCATCATCATCGTGAGACTGTCTTCGTAATCCTCGCGGTAGGGTGCGGCTGTTTACGGCTATTTCTTGTCGATCAATGAGTTTAGTCTTTGTCAAGTCGATGCGTCACGCACGTTCACGATTTGTTCCTCGATCGATGAAAACAAATGCACGGCAATCGCCTTGAACAAGTGCTCGCAATGAATACTAATCACCTATTTTCCCTGCATTCTTTCCCACGATCCGCCATCTTATCTTGCCTGTAAAATTGCAAATCGCAGTGGAAGTTGGAAAACAGTTAACTACAGGAAGATTGTCAATGGTTAATTACTAGACTGCGGCTTTTTACGCGTTTGTGGAAAACTTAGAGATTCATATCTTCGAATTTATCGGAGTATTTCCTTCTTCAGTTACTTTATATTAAAATATTTCTTCTTAATCACCGTGCGATGTGAAAGTTAGATAAATTATATCATATTTCTCTCATATGTCCCGCGTGTACAACATGCTCAATGTAGAATACTTGTCATGCTCTATATTCTGCTTTAAACTCCATTCTTTCTCCGTCATTAATTAAAAATTTTCAATTTTATGTTCCATTTTTTTGTTTTTTTTTTTTTGACACGTGAATATGCAAATTTTAAACGTAAATCTGCATAAATATTTATCCTTTGGTAACACTAACCAAATTTTTAATAATACCAGCAATACAATTGTAAATTACAATGGATTATTGCTAAAACTGTGAGAAACTGCAATCTTTATGAGCGATCTTGAGACAATTACAGCTGAGTTGATTTCAATTCATAGCTTCGTTAATAAATATATTATAATTCTGATAACAACTTCGTTATTAATCCTTCAATGTGAAACGGTATTAAAAATTCTGAATCATCGACCGGTTGAAACGACAGAAATGACGGAAGATTGCGATTAATCGCGAGTCGAAAACTCGACTGTCGAACAATGAGTATTAAACGTGCAATTTCAACCCCGCCGTCTTCCCACGGCCGCGCGGCGTTATTAAAACTTGCAAAATTATGAATCACGGTTTCAATTAAAGGCTGATGCAGTGGTGACACAATGGCGCACATGAATTCTCAGGAAAGCACAGGTAGCATCGAAGCAGGAAACAGCATCGATGAGGTTCAAAGATAATTATTTAATTAGACACGCCGGCTACGGGTGAATCATCCTGTTAAATCGAGTCATTTTATTTTTTTTTTTTTTTACGTCTTCGGAGAATTCGACGACGTTTCATATGCAAATTATATTATTCCTTTTGAAGTCGCTGAATTCTAAAGTCGATATTTAATTCTAAATATTCTTTGCTTTAAAGATGATAGATGGTGTCATTGTATTGATTATTGTATTTTCTAAAACAGGATACGGAATGAAAATTGAAAGGAAGAGTAGATTCATTCAGTAACATAATAAATACATTTATGCATTTATGTGGGATATCCAAAGTAAAGTAGTTATTTAGGCGAAACATGCAATGACGAGAAAAAGAAAGACTATAATGAAATCAATACCAAACTGAATAATCTATCAGATATTATATCCATTCTTCGTTTATTTTTAAGTGCTCTTGTTAAATATAATTTCTGAGAAATATGGTATGTTTTCTTACTATTTATCCCTCAAATTTTCTTTCATCTATCATTGCATCTTTATTTAGGTTTCATTTATTTAATAATAACATCTGCAATCTACTCAATGGTGTTTATAATAACATCTGCAATCTACTCATTGGTAAAGCTTCATGATTTAAATATGAAAATAGTAAAATGGCAATGAGCATTAGGTAAAAAGATATATTTCTACGAAAAGGTTAAGTTAAAGGATTATTTGTATAAAAAGATTGCTTCAAATCTAAAATTTTTTTAAAAGTACTCAATAATTCTTAACAGAGCTACATAACAATTCTTCTCACTGTGCTTCAAACGCACCATAATCTTATCGAAGATAATATCTATTATTCTGTAGCTATCCATCATCCACGAAGTTTCGATCTATCTTTCATCCATCTCAATTTTGATCAATCAATCAAAATCAAATTGAGCCACCTGATCGGAACCCTTTCGTCACAAATGAATCTTGCGTAAAAATTTTCCAGAAACTCTAAGAGACTTCGTTCCCCAGAGACATCATTGAAATGACTGGCGATCAATTAGTGAAGTTACTCGACTTCAAGGTCGTTTCTTTGAAACTGCGTAATTCAACTATTGGTTTGAATAGAATTAAAAAAGAAAAAATAAATGGAAAACAGTTGTGAGATGCAAAACAGGCGCGTACTCGAAAACAATGAGGCTCATTGAGAGGGGTCGACGACGTGTACAACGGTTGTCAACGTGAGAGCTTCGAGCTTTCGCAATCCACCAGCAGGTTGGCCCTCGATTCTATAACCTTCTCTTTGACCTGTTTTCTTCCAGTAACATTCCTCTATTTCCTTCGAAATTTCCTCTCATTTTACGTGACCCTATTTCGATAGAGGCAATAACAAATTATCGCGGCTACTTGAAAAACATGAGATCACCAATGAAGATTGGTACGAACTAAAAAAATAACAGTAATACAGATGAAACAAGAAATGCATTATTATCATGCATTCAGAGAAGACACCACGTCATGTAGAGCAAAAAAGCGCGGTAAAAACTCTGGATTATTTGATCCGCAGATCAATGATTTTTCACATCACGCATTGGCGTGTGCTATATTCCAACTTTTTCGAATTTTTTGCCTTACTCTTTTTATACGCGGTGAAGTAAGAAACAGATGTTCATTGGTACCATAAAATCTAAAAACTACTAAAAACGAAATTATGATTTCAGTTTCAACAAACAGACTGAAAATTAAGTTTCAGCTTAGAAAGAAAGTTTGCCAGGTAAAAAATATAGGTATAATCTCTCAGATTACACTGAAAGTTTTTCGTAGTTTTAGATCGTATATTTTTCCCCCTCTGAAATTGAACGTTTTTTTTTATTTAACGTCCAATAGAACTTTTCGGGATGAAACTTTTGCAGAATAACTTGATTATAACCTTTCAATGTGATTCAACGTTACAAGCCAAGGGATTGATTCATCCCCTCTCGCGAGCCACCAAGAACAGGATCATACGTCATCAACCATCCAATTTACAATCTTAACTAACATCGCAGAGGTTAACCCTCTCTTTCTTCCATCTTCCTAACATTGAATCCCACGCTTGTCCACGACTCGAGACGTCGCCGACGCGACGACGACACCGAGGTGTGCACGCGGATCCCCACCTCTCGCTACGGATGACCTCCCTGTGGTTGCGTTCGAACTGCTTCGCAGGGATAAATGTACACTTGGCATCGGCCACGAGGCTTTTAGCGACGCCAGAACGAAACGGCCGCTCGTCAACAATCGTCGTCGCGTCTCATCGTGCATCGTCCATAGCCGCGAGATCCGTATGCTTGCTGCTCGATCCACGATCGAACGGCGTCCCAACGGAGAGGCGACGCTCGATCATCGGGGGACAAAAGGACTCGTAAGTCTCTCCCTCTTTGAACTGCGTCGTCGTTGACTTTGCTCGACGATCGACTCTCGAGAGAGAAAGAACTGGAGAACGCTCGGAGGACGAAGAAGGTCTCTCGTAATGGGAGTGAAAGTGCTCGACGTGAATGGGGTAGAATTAGAGGGTTCGTTGTATGGTTCGGTGAGCCCGTTAATTGGAACGTTTTTTTCTTTTTTTTTTTTTCTTTTTGGACTGTCGAGAAAGTGCGTGAGATTCAAGGATTGATAAATTGGAGTTTCTTTGCTTTGCTGGCTTCGATTGACAAATTTCTCGGGTTTCTTTAATTTGGTGGCAGAAGTGTGTGAAGATTCTTGGAATACGTATATACGTTTGATATTTCCTCTGGACGATACTGGAATAATATTTCCATTTTCAAGAGAGCGTAATCGAAGTTCTCGAGGCTTTTATTCTATTTTTTTTTTTTACAGAGATAGTAGTGCATCAATATCTAGTGAATGAGGTGGAGGTTGTTAAATAAAAAATCCGCTCCATGAGTAAGTTACAGCGAGTTTCTCACGTGTCGATTAATCGGGCCGCGTGATCGTGCTCGAGTATCGAACGTTCAAGGTCACAGGATCGGCGTGCGATCGTAGATGACCCACTACTCTGCATGAATAGCCTTTCATGCTGAAAGGAAGTACGTAACGCGAAGACGTAACACGTGACCGTGAAGTGAACAAATGAATTGCACGTAAACGCTCCGGTCGTAATTCAGCTTGCGGCATAATTTATGAAAACAATATAATATCCAATGGTTCTCGTTAAACTGACTCACGTCCTTATTCGCATAGTTTCATTTACATTCAATGTTATCGTTCGCGTATTTCGCGAAGTTTTCTAAAAATAGTTTAAAAAATAATCCTTCGACGGCAACAACTGCTGTGGAAAAAGCATAGAGCTAAATAGTAATCATATTTTATAGAAGACTGAAAGAGTCTACAATTTTTTATTTCATTCTTCTAAAAGAGTTTCTTCGATAGTAATTATTTACTTGAGATAATCCGGAACTATATAATTGAATTCCATAAAACTTGAAAGCATTGTTAAAGTTCACTTCCCTCGATATTTTATCCACGAAAGAATAAGCAGAAAGGAATTCTTCGTCCCCTTTGTCGATCTTAATAGCGACATGATTTCAATCGATACCATAAATACTTATTATCGATGCAATAGCGATTGATAACAGTTTACAAGCAGTTTCTCATCAACAGTGGTTCTAGTCTTATTAATTATTACAATTCTTTTTCAGATAATGTTCGCTTGGATACTTTTCGGCTTAATCTCCCTGGTCTCCGGCCAGCTAGATCTACCCCCGCTAAACGAAGATTCCCGTAACAATTTCGGGAGACGACTTCCACCCACAGATGCACAGCTGCAAGATATTTTAGCCAGATTAGATTTCCTTGGTACCGAAAGATGCAGTGCCAATGTGGCAGGACAGTGGGCCTACGAAACCGACGTGAACGAGTACACGCAGCTGCAGGCGGTAAGTACAAATTATCCACCAGCATGTATTATACATTTGAATGACAATTTCCGACGAATTCGTGGCCCGAAATACCCGTATACGATAAGAGTTTTTTAGGCCTCGTGAAAGTAGCGTGTAAGAAAGAGATAATTGCACAGATTTCTTATCAACAGACGTTCTCGTTGCTCATTAATGTCACGAACCTACGACCATGAATTCTGTTCGAGTTAATGCAGTCAACCTTGAATACCAACCAGTCTAACGACCAGTCTGCCCATCAACCTACGACTTAATTAAAGCAACAAACCAAACAAACTGTTTAACTGCGAGACTTCAAGTATCCACGTTTCAACGGATATTTTACAATGTAGATAAACAGGAAAACTGTTCATAAAGGGAAACTTTATGTACGAGTTATTTTAAATTCAAAAAAGATAAGATACATTCCAGGTGTGAAAATTGTGAAAATTCAAACGCTTCTAAAGACGTTAAAAAATATTTTTCTCACGATTAGACTCGCCACGATCGATGAAGATTCTAGTTTTTTCTTTACAACGATCTCTTAAAGATTTTTTTTTTTTCTCGTTACTTTATTTATCTTTGAACACTAGGCTTAAATAACAAAAATTCAAGAAATTCTAACATATCGTCATCGAATTCTAGTGTTCGAAATTGAATAAAATAATAAAAGAAAAATCGTTCGTGAAGTTTTAAGGGATCGTCCTAAAAAGGGGAGTTCAATCTTCGAGATCGTGGTGGATTTAAAAATGAAAAAAATTTTCCAATGTGCAAATTTTCAGAAATGTCCGAATCTTTACAGTTTTCAACAATGAAAACAATCTTACTTTCTTATCTGCTGTATAATATAAAATTATGTTTGAAAGGAAAAACGAACTTGAAGGGCTGTCAAAGTGAAGTCTTTGTGTTTTAAAATGAATTGAACTATTTATTTTGTAAACGTACGTATATCGAAAGTGGTGTAAATCCATTTTTTTTTCGAGAAAACATAGAAAACGAGAAATTTACCTAATATAATAAATAAATTTGTAATTTAAATCTCGAAATATTCATTTGTTTCAATCGATCGAAATTTCGTCCATAAATGAAGTTGCACAGTCTATACAAAACGCAAACGACTCAATATCTGAAAAAACAAGGGAAACTTGACCTTACACCACTTTCAAAATAAATGGCCCAATTGTCAAACTTCATAATCATAACAGTCGAATTTCACTTTCACAGTGCTAATAAAATTTCGAAATGTGTTTCGTACAAGGCACGTAACATTACGTTGATAAAAATACATTCGTGTGCCTGGACGTGTAATATTCAATTCTGGACAAGTGTGTTCGACGTTTCTCGATGGCACTAAGGCCTCGACCTGCTCTACGATTCGACTCGTGAGACCGTGGAACGTCATCGCGGCTGTCAAGACGCGGAGAATCGCGATATCGCCTCGCGTACGCAAGGTTTTCCTCGGTGATGCCCGGCCTTTATTGTCCGCCGAGGGGCTAAAAACCTCCGCGGGAAATATTCCCAACCGGTTCCATTGTGCCATCGGTGTGTCTCGAATGATTTCGCAACGGTACCATCAGTCCGAACGAACCGAGAACGGAAATCTTCAGCCTTCAACGCGAAATTCACTAGGCAGTCGCGTGATGCTAATGATAATCGCCGGCTATCCGTGCCTCGTTTCTTCATATTATTTTTTGTTATTCTTAGAAACTTAGGGAAACTCGTCTATCGCCAGTGTATATGCGAACTGCTGTTAGACACGTGCGTGGCATTCTTCGACGTTGCTCAATGATATGATACGCCTCTATCATTAATCCTGGGGACTTTGGTGGGAAATGCAAGCGTTTAGAAATGTACAGAATAGAATTTGCAAAATATTCAGAATCAAGTGTTTGTTTCATACGAGATGCTTAAAGGTTTATTTCACTCGTTTAACTCTAAGCATTCCTAAACTTCGAGCTATTACGTAAATTCTTACATGGACGGGTAATCAATTTATCTTCTCTTATGCACAGACAGATGTTCAATCAGACAGTAATCGAATCTTGAACGAAGTTCGAATGTCAAACTTATGTGTGAGAGTTTTCGGGGAATTTTCTACAGAAGGGAACAAATGTTTGTTCAACATTATATATATGACATTTGCGGGTTCGTTAGAAATTCTTTCTTAGAAATTCTAGGATCTCTAGTGTTACAATAAAACGCTAAGCACTTTTGTATCTCGTCTACATGAGATATAAAATATAAGATAAGAATAAAAACATAAGATATTTTATATTTTGTATTCTATATTTTTATATTTTTGCATGTTTTTAATTGCCAACAAACGCACGAACACCAGTCGTAATTTCTTCTCGAATGTAAAATAACACTCCATTTAGATTCTATTTCTTCTATTTCCATTCGTTAATTGAAACTCTGAAGAATTTTCCTCGCTTCTCGCGGCTTCTATCGATACATCTAAAGTGAAAAGGAAACGAGCTGCTCTTTTACTTTTCATTTCGAGTTCCTCCACGCTATCTGAACGGCTCCCAGTGACCCATAAAGAAACCCGTGCATACTTTCTCGAGCATTTCCCTTTTCTCCGTCGCCTTCGTCTACCGCTAATCCGAGGAAGGGTAAAGATAGCGACGTTTATCTCTAACGGTAAATACGGTGCTGGTTGATTTGCACTTCGAGCCAGTTCCGCACGGACGATCAGCTTCGAGCTGATTACTACCTTGCTTTTCGACACAAGGCTTGCTGCACTATGCTTCTGGCACAAACCACATCTGTTGACGAATACGAATGACGGATATTAAAAAAAAAAATGGACGATGTTAAAATTATATTGTATAATTTCAATGACGTTCAGTGAGATAGAAATATTTACTTTTTCAGCTGGAAGCTCAGAGGATATACGCAGACTTTCAAAATCAGGCCTGGTTCTTGATTTCGAGGATCGACAAAGATAATATTAGGGATCCTGCGATCAGAAGACGTCTCAGATATTTATCTGTGGTTGGGCCATCTGCTCTTCCACCGGATCAATTGGACAGGGTAAATAATTAGTCGATATGTGTTATCGATCCTTTCCGAGCTAAAAAATTGTTTTTCTTCTTCTTTTTTTTTTATTAGTAATTCAACGCCAGTTGTACTTCGAATAAACACACTCGCCGATTTATATAATACACACCGGAGTTATTCAATTTACACATTTACATAGCAACTTGTTAATGTACAATGTTCCGTGTACAAAACACGGTGAAAGGGTTAATGAGATTATGTTACCTGATGTAACTTCATTCTATTAACTAACTTCCCACATTTGAAACACGAACACCACGCGAAAGGTAAAAGAATTTCTCTACTGCGATCGATTCGATTAACACTAAAAGAAGGTTGGCTAATAGCATTTCGCGAGGAAGGAAACCTGAGGCAATAAATGAAAATCAAGCAAATCTATTTTATCACGCACTTTCGTCCGTCCGCGTAACAAGAGACAGGAAGTATCTGTCGGTGACAGACTTCATTTTCCTATAATAAATGATTACGGAAACAAGACGTGACAAAAAACACGTTGCGAGATGCAGGAAACAACGCCTCCTGTATCTTTTTTTCTTTTCTTTTCTTTCGCTTCTTAACGACACGGTCAATAAAGTTTTCTCTTTACTGCCCTTTTTTTTTTCTTCTCTCGTTCCTTTCTTCATGTTCTTTTCGTCTTTTCTTTCAGTACAATAGCGTGATCAACGATATGCTGGCGGTGTACAACGATGCCAGTATTTGCGCGTACAACGATCCCTTCCGGTGCGGGCTGCGACTCTATCCAGGTAATGAATAACTAAGAATTGGATCAAGTCCAGTATATAGACTTGATTCAAGTCAGGGTCGATATCAAAGTTTCGTAATTTATGGATAATGCTACTGGAATGTAAAAATACCTTTATGAATACACTTATTCTACAATGTATACATTTTAGGATTCAAACTGTTTTCAGATCCTAGAACTGGGTACCTACTCATGATATTAGCTCGATATTTTATTAATACTAGAACAGATTTTAGATTTTCTTTTTTTTACATATTTTTTCACAACTACTTGAAAGATAGAAGGCTTTTTTCTGTCAAAATTAACATTGATTTCTGTTTAGATAAAGACACAATTGTGGAAGTCTATTTATTTTAATTATTATCGTTTAAATTATAATGATTTATAGTGAGGATATTTTGAAACTCCGTTGTTCCAGTGTTAAATATATATTATTAAATTACCAAGCCAAATTTGTGCCTCATATCGTATATTTTATATGTACAACAGACAAAAAAATCGTACAAAATTTTAAATTTTAAAAAGATACTGCAAAGAGGAAATTTCAATCTTTAAATCCGTAACAAATTCAATTGTAAAAAAAATTTTTTTTAAATGTTTTTACACATCGTACAAGTTAACAGCATTTTCGGCAAAAGAAAGTACCTTCATATTTCCATTTGCTACATGATGCGAGAACATTTCAGAGAAACATTGACGATACATTGCAAAAATAAAGATATTCACGATATAAAAATGAACCCTTGGTAATTGTCCTAACTACAATTTTTTTCTATAAATATTTGAAGATTAAAAATTGTATGCGTGTATAATAATTCTGAATGTTTTCTTGTATTACGAATTATAAGTTCCAGAATGCCAGAAAATTCGGAGTTCTAAACCATGCAGTTCTAAGTTATGTGAACCATTTGTAGATACTCAGTAATATTAATATATCTGTATTCTAAAATTCACAAATTTAAGACTGTGCAAACTTTGGTGTAATCTTAAGTACATTTTCGATATCAGTATCTCTGAACGCGATCTTATTCACAGGTTTTCAGTTTTCTTCTAATGGAGTCGCGTTGCGTGTGCTTAACCAGCAATTTTCTACACAGAAATCGTTTTCAAAAACCGATTAGAGAATCGTTTCCATCGCCAGTTCGCAAAACGCTAGCCAATGAAATTGCCAAGTGTTCAAGAATTGTTACGTATTTTTCCGTGCGTGTTACATGATACGTTATTACCAAGTGAATCTCGATCGAGTAAATGAACCGTGAAGCAAGCAGAATCGCACGATCGGACGATCGTAAACTTCCGTGTTTCTACGTTGATGTTTGGGCGTTGATTGACTGCCGCAGCTCGCCAGGCATCATTTACTATAACCAGATGCTCGAAAAACATAATACATCATGTAACACGAGAGAAAATCGTTTCCAGAAGATCTCGATGAACGATCTGGAAGATCGTTTCATCTCAAATAGAAATTAATCCTCTGAAAAGAGAAACGATCTCTACAAACAGTTACATTGAAAAATTACTCTTTCTTTTGATACGAGATCTACATAACAATCGGCCTCCATGATCGATCTTCCTCATTAATGAAAAAAGAAGAAAAAAAAAATCTCTAAGAAAACTTCACCGCGAATAATTCAGCCAAGAGAAAAGAAGAAAGGGAAATTGAAGAGAGGAGCATCGCGAGGGGAAGACACTGCGAATTTAAATTGCGATGAATTTTCATGAAGTCCCATCGGACCGCTCAGCAACGTGTTTCAACGCAGAACGTTGAAATATTCATCGTTCAATCGCGCTTTACGTTTAGAGAGGCACTTTCTTGCGCGTAACAGCGGCCGTTTACGCGCACTGTGTGCGCAATTTCGCTCGGCTGCCAGCCGTGAAAATCGCATCGTCGTTCATTTTTCCACGAGTTCGGGACGAGTTCTCGAATTCTCGGGCGTTATATTCGTTGCCAGAGATGGGATCGACGTACTTCGACGAATACGTTCGAAGTTTTAATCTTTGGATTTTATTAAGCATTTCCAATAGTACTTGCAAGTATACTCGAATCGACGACGAGATAGTTTCGAATGTTTCGTAAGTAATTCAGGAAATGAAAACAGAACTTGCAAGTATACTCGAATCGACGACGAGATAGTTTCGAGTGTTTCGCAAGTAATTCAGGAAATGAAAACAGAACTTCCAAGTAGACACACAGACGCTGGACAGAGATTGATTCGAGTATTTCGCAAGTAGGTTTGAGAATTTTTTTCTTTTTTCTTTTTTCTTGGCTGAACAAAGTTCTCGTTTATACAAATAAGAATATTTATACTGAAATAATGGAAAAGTTCCTGTTTTTCTACACGCGATTTTCGAATGTTGCATACGCGTATGAAAAAAAAAACAAGAAAAAAAAAACAAGAAGAAACAAGAACATATTTCTCTATTACTATATCAGTAGAAACGTCAGTAGCAACGTCTGTTTCTCCGTCTTTGATTCATATCGCGAATACTGCAGATTTATTTAAATTACACGTATGCAGATTAACTCTTTAAACGGTTGCGATAACCAGCAGCTTTCCACGATGCTTAGGTCACACGTGTCGCAAGAAACCATCAAATCAAATCGATCGCACGATCAGTGTGAAAGCTGCTCGAGGTGAAAATCTCTTCGTTGAGCGAAGGCAGGATCCTGTAAATAGAAGGACTTGTTCATCATCTAGTGGATAAAAATATTTATTTTGAAATAACGTTGTTTTGCAGATATATCGCAAATTATGGCGAGAAGTCGCAATTGGGACGAATTGCAATATGTTTGGGCAGAATGGAGAAGACGAAGTGGAATGAGAATCAAGGATCTTTATCAACAACTCGTTACGTTAAACAATGAAGCAGCTAGGCTAAACAGTATGTATAAAAACCAGCGTTACTTGTTCCTCTTTGTAAATTTAATTCTTTTAATTCATAAAGACTAAATTTACATTATATGATTTATATAATATATGTATAATTACAATTTAATAATAATATTTTACTAAAAATTTCAACCTAAGATATGCTTATATTTCAAGATGCAAATTCAAATTTCACTTTATAACTGAATTGTGATATTAATAATTATAATTACATTAACATTTTTGTTTATTATAGATTTTGTATTTAATAAATTTTTAAATTTAACATTGTTGGGAAATTATGTTATGGGCATTAAAACTTGTAGCTTTATCGAAGAAAAATATATTTAGATAGATAATTATCAAAGAATGTATCATTGTGTAGATTTCACCGATGCAGCCGAATATTGGATGTTCCCCTACGAGTCTCCTAATCTGCAACAAGACATCGAGGAAGTTTGGGAAATGATACGTCCTCTTTACGAAGAGTTACACGCGTACATTCGAAGGAAATTGAGGGATTTGTATGGACCAGAGAAGATCGGCACTCACGCTCCTCTTCCAGCTCATATTCTTGGTATTGGCATGATTTTCAATTCATTTGATACAAATGATTAACTGGTTTTCGTTGGTTCTAGCTGTGAAATATTCATTTTAATTTTTAAATTCTGTATTTAAACACTTCATTCTACAGTCCACATTTCAAACTAAATGATTTCTTTTTCATTGCAATCGGAAAAACTCATTAAATATCTGACAACGTATTAAATATGTGACAATGTACACATATTAACATAAGTTAATGCTATTGTTGAGATTAATATGAGATGTTTAATTAACAGGTAACATTTGGGCACAGTCGTGGACCAACATAATCGACATCACAACACCGTATCCAGGGAAAAATTACCTAGACGTGACGCAGGAAATGCAGGCGCAGGTAAAAGTTACACATTATATAATCCTTATCAAGGAGAATTAACTTCGACAAGCTAATGAATTCAGTCTGGTACGACCATTGTTTCCAAGTAGAATCGAAAGTAACCTGTTACGATTCGAAAGTGACGGCGAAGTAAATGAAGATCCGAGAGAGAAATACAATGTTTCGCTCGCTTATTTCCATTGGGGTTCTCTGGTTCTCCTTTCCCCTCCATTCCACTCATCGTTCGTTATGTGATTGTTAGAACTTCGAACGCCCCTATAACGTTGAACACGCACGAAAAATATCGAATTCTCTTCTCTTCTATGAACAATACCGCCGGCTTTGATTTTTATGATTTCGCGATTGGTTCTTGTTTGTGCTTCGCTGTATCCAATCGCAAACGTTCTTTTGATTTCTTGCGTTTGATCCACCTTCAACTAGACTTTCACACTGCGTTTCTACATGAATTTATTTCGTACAGCGAGATAAGCCTCTGCACGAGAACACGTTCGTCGAAAATAATTAATCATAGTTAGCACGCCTATTATGGATTATCGCATTGGTAGAACGAGATATTGAAACGATGAAAATTCTCTTGATAATTCATTCAGGGTTACACACCTATTGAGATGTTCAGGATCGCGGAGGAATTTTATCTGTCCTTGAACCTGAGCGCGATGCCGCCGGAATTCTGGGCCGGAAGTATAATCGTGGACCCTGGGGATCGGCCTTTGATTTGCCAGGCTTCCGCTTGGGACTTTTGCAATCGTTTAGACTACAGGTGAATTAATCAATATAGTAGACTGCGGATATTTATGCAAATATTATGCGTTTTCATGATAAATGATCGATAAAGTAGTAAAAACTCAAACGAAAGATTTCATGAAAATTCTTGCACGCATTTGCATGTTAACACTGTAAATGAATAAATGTCTGCTATCTAGTTGTAAAAGCTAGATCGATAAGCTAATGAATTTGATATTTCTTTCAGAATTAAAATGTGCACCAAGATCACGATGAAGGATTTAATCACGGTGCATCACGAGATGGCTCACATTCAATATTTTTTACGCTACAGTGGATTGCCTCGTGAATTCAGAGACGGCGCCAATCCAGGTAATTAATATTAATAGAATGATTTTTATTAATTTAACACTCGGACAACACGTTGTTCAGACGATTATTTCTTTATGTAATCTTATTGAATTAATTGCGTTTTAATATATTGCAAGAATAAAATTACTTTTGTTGAAGAAAATAAATTTTATTTATTTTATGCATTATTTCATGCATATCTTTTACAACGAGAATAAATTCTATTGATTTGTCATAATCAATTAATTAATTAATTTGTGACAATACTACTTGTAATAATTATTCTAGTTGAGAAAGCACAAATTTTATTAATCTTATGCAGTTTTTAATCGCAAAAATATTCGGATGATTTGAAAAAATTTTATTGATTTCATATTAATATACGAAATATATATGTATAAATATATTAATAGAAATATATATATACGAAATGTGTCTGAGATATACAGAATTAGTATAAACTTGATTTAATTCTTTTTCTCATGCAAAAAGCTATCAATAAAATAAAACAAATAAAATTTATGTTAACTACAAGCAATTAATTTGATAAGGCTGTTATAAACAAAAATATATAACAACGATCTCTTCAACATCAGTTTGTCCGAATATCAATCGGCCACTTCTTACGAGAAACTTCCTTTCAAACTTACGGATTATTTCCTTCCTGGAGAAGCAGAATTGGTATTACAAAAAAAAGAAACGTTCTCGTGAACTATCAAAAATAGATGACAAAAAGAAGATCCCGAATTTCTCGGCTTTCACAAAAAAAATCCGTCAGACGATAGAACGCCGATCACCCGGAAATCGTGCGCTGTTAAACGAAATACGAGCGTTTCATTCTTCTCTCGGAGCAGAACAAACAACTAGCGCACACAATCGCGAAACCACGGAGGAGATACAAGAACGAGCATTAGGTTCATGAACGAGAAAACGACGGAACGACACGCGATGGCATGACGGACGACACGCGGCCGTTACGTAAGCCTGGTCGGTTCCTCGACTTCCGGTAGGCGGTTCGCGCGCGATTTTTATGGTTATTAGCGCGAAAGCGAGAGTGAGAACGATACGGTCGAGGTGGATTCGTGCGGTGTGTGGATGTGCGAGTACTCTCCAATCCGTGCTCGCCGTAGATCGTTAAAATATTTTTATTATGGTATAATCGCACTTTCACCGTTCCGCCGGTCGGTCGTTCGCCCGAGTCGCCAAAGTAGATACATACTATGGAAATAAATCTCGATCGATGACAGCGACCTTGCCAAGTCGTCTCATGAGGGTTGGAAAGTCCGGTTCGAACAACCGGATTAGATATTATGAGAAATTTGACGGTCACGGACAGATTGATATTTGAGTCAGAAGCATATTTGAGCCAGGCTGAATTGTTTCTTTATGTTTTCCATTGCTTGAGTCTTACATGTGCGAGACTAACATTCGGTGTCTTGCAATATACAGGTTTAAACGATCGAAACTTCACCGTACGGGTACGTTCCGTGAGTTGAAAATAAGAAAAAAATGTTATATAAGCATAGGAAATGTTTTTAGTATCACGCTGCTTTATTATAAAAACGTGAAAGAATTTGATTTGTTTTTGAAACTGCCGTTTCCTGTTTAGAATGGAAGTTTGACATCGTGGGAAGATTAAGTCTCTCTTCGTGCGTTCAAACATTTCTAAACATGATTAAAAGAATCCTAAACACATTGCATTATGATGTATCAATAACGAATCCGTTATTATTTTTAGGTTTCATATTTTTGTTATAACTTTTTTCAAGCTTCTTTTACATAATATTTCTTTGTTTATTTCTACTTTGGAACGTTCTGGTGAAACCTAGAACACTCTGCATAGTAAGCGTGATTATTCTGAGTTCAAGATTAAGTTTTAAGAATGCTGACTCAAATAATCCGATTTTATTATATATTTTTTGATATTTTCCTTCACTTGCGCGAAAGATTCTTATGATATAAGGCAAGTCTGATTATTCTGTGCAAAATTCAAGACATATTTTTTCAAACCTCATATGTCTCAAATTTGGACACACCCTACAAAAATTCTTATTTTAGTTCAGTTTTTATACTATGTTCAATGCATGAATTTGAGAGGCGTAGCAACTTATATATGACTATCTTCTACTTTATTTTCACTTTCGCGTCGTTTAATCAACAATCAAAGCAACGAACAAAGCCAGACAAGATAAGATTCATAGTCACAGAACCAAGAATCTAATTAGCAGTCTAGTAAGGAAGTGGCGATTCGATAAAAGCCAGAAGTCTTCTTTCACGCTTGAAGAGTGAAAGAGGCTAGAAGATTTACTGGTTGACGACAATTTGCTTGTCGCTTTCCCCTAGAGATCGCTAGAGGCAATAAACGCTCGTTTATTCGTGCAGGATTCCACGAAGCTGTGGGTGAAGCCGTAGCCCTCAGCATAGGCACTCCTCGTCACCTTCAAACTCTTGGCTTGGGAAGCAAGTACATCGACGAGCCTACAGCGGATATAAATTACCTGTTCTCTATGGCGATGGATAAACTAGTGATGCTGCCGTTTAGTATCGCGATGGACAGGTGGCGGTGGGACGTCTTCCGTGGTTACATCAGCAGGGAAGAGTACAACTGTCACTGGCATCGATTGATGGAACAATACGCTGGAATCAAGCCGCCTGTTCTGAGAACCGAGGACGACTTTGATCCTGGCGCCAAGTATCACATCCCAGCGAACATTCCTTACATTCGGTAAGTCTTTGATTCTAAATTTCGATGTTCGGCAACCGAGAAATTGAGAAAAATGAAATTTACTATTCTTGCAAATTTTCACGATTTATTCGCTATTCTTACGTTCTTTTAATTGTCTATCAAGTTGACGATACATGCTTTGGTTTAGGAAATCTTTGAATGTTTTTTTTATGATAGGTGAATGATTTTTTAGTATATGACAGAGATTTTTCACTTGACGAAGCATATTAGTCTGACGTTTATCGATGGAAATCGATGTTGTATAATATTGTCGGAAATTTTTGAAAATATGAACATGTGAAATAACTTTTAATTGAATTCTTTTCTATCATGCTGTTTTGTAAACATTCAGAATTCTTTGAAGGGACCATTTTAGGTAACATTTAGGAAGTAAAAAGAAAAAAAAATAGATTAGTCCACTATTAGGATCTACATTTGTGCAAATTTTCAAATTTTCTTTTAATTTTTCAGTTGCCGAATTTATAAAGTACAATTTATCAAAGTTTTTCCATAAATATAAAAGATAGGTGTCCTAATCTTTATCGCGATTGGATTTCATGTGGAATCCACAATCCATACTCCAAAATTAAAATTTCAGACACAGTGGCGTTTTATGACATATTATTTTATACTAAATCAAGGAAATATACAAATATACTGACAATGTTATAGAATTGCTAGTAATCTCTTAGAGTAGATACCAATAAACCCAGTCATCGAGTTTAATAATCCATATTCTAAGAATGAAATGAACTGCTCAGAAACTGAATCGATCAACACCAATTTGTACAAAGTTCTCAAACTTCATCAGTCAGACGTACAATTGACATTTAACATATTTAATGTTATTAATATCATTGTATATAATCAATGAATATTAAACATTCTATTATCATGTATTATTAGTTAATCAACATATTAATTACATAGTTTTACATTTCAAATGGAAATAGCATATACACGATCACGAATTTCCAGGTAAATCTTCAAGAGATAATGTTCATAGCATTGTTTATAACTTCTACATTTCAATTCAATTTGATCGACAAGGCTTCTGAGAGCCTCGAATATCTCACGCGCGATGAAACTTTTTTATCAACGAAATCTTCAAACTCGTCGACATCAGCTAGATTTCTCCCTAGCTGCAGAAGACTATAGGGAACGATTTCACTTGTGATTATTTTTTTCATTCGAAGACTTATGCGTTTCGTCTTGCGGTATCATCGATGCAACGAGAGAAAGAGGCTTTCTCCGTGTCAGCGATCCTTCGTCGAGTAACACGTGATCCCTGTCTAGACGCTTATTTTCGGTTCTTCCATCGTTACGTGTATATATACACGAGTTCGATGAAAGTTTCCCTTTCTTCGACTTACACCGGCTGGCTAATTGTTGGCCAGTTTTTTTCTTTTTTTTTTTATTGCGTTAATCATTGCGAGCCGCTTCCGCGTTAACGCATTCGCGAGCAATCGTCGCATACCGGGCTCGTTACTTTCCAACTTTTCCGGGAAACGTTCGTTACGAATGTAACGTTGCGTTACCGCCGCATCGCGAAAGTCGATTCAAAGATGATATCGTGTGTTCCGCTTTCCTTAGGGAGGAAAAAGCGGTTACGAAACGAGCGAAAATGTAATCGCTGGATCGCGACCTTGATTCGATTCGATTCGATTCGGAGCAGATTCCTTCTCGCTGAAGGAAAAATTGAAAAATTCTAGAAGGACGTTGAAGATCTCTGAGTTGATATTAAAAATTTTTATGGAATTTGTTTAGGTTTCGTGGAAGTTTGATTAGGAGATTTTTATATTAAAGATAATGCTTGAAATAATTATAAATAATATGTTAAAGATGGATCCTCGTATTAAAGAACCTATAAGAAATGTTAGACTTTTGGATTAAATGAATTAGGAGTAAATAAACTCAAAGGATTATAAATAAATAAACCATAGAAAGAAATTTTTATTCTTTGGTTTTATTAAAAAGAAGCGAAAGACATGGTACAGAGGCGTCCATCCGTGCTGAGCTCTAATCGATCGCCGGCAAAACACCTTGTATGTATGAATCCTTGTACAGTACATCGCACGTATACAATGTGTATTCTTAGGTACTCAGGTATCAAAAGATATCAAAATCACTACAATCTAAGTGAATCACTGGTTGAAGAACGCTCTGGAAGCCTTGTCACCTTGCAGACTCCTTTTCTTTACAAATCATTCTTCAATCCAGCGAAATGCTTTTCCGAGATACGTAATAAATATACCCCCGGTCGCGTCGAAAAGAAAAGTAACGAAAAATTCTAAAATATTTCCAAACAAGGACTGATTGTTATGCAACGCGACAAAATTGTGTAAATGATATTACCAGGTGCCAGTGGCTACCCTAATTCTTCTAATGTTCCCCATAACTGGACTCGTAGCCACCATCCAGTCCTCCAGACTCCTCGTAACTTCCTCCGTGACCGTGCACCACCACAGGTACTGGTACCTTGACTGGATAAGGCACAGGTTTAGCGACAGGCACTGGTACGTGTTTCGTCACCGAAACTGGCACTGGTCGTTCCACCGGTACCTTCACCGGGTACGGTATCGGCTTCTCAACAGGCACAGGTACTGGCTTCTCCACTGGATAGGGTGCTGGTACTGGTACCTTGACATGGACAGGTACTGGCTTCTCCACTGGTACTCCGATTGGTCGTTCCACCGGTACCTTGACTGGATAAGGTACATGCTTCTCGACAGGCACTGGTACGTGTTTCTCGACCGGAACTGGATACGGTTTCGGGACGTGAACGGGATATGGTCGTTCAACGGGCACGTTCACGGGGTACGGTACAGGCTTCTCGACAGGGAATGGTTGAGGAACGTGTTCCACGACTTTCACGGGGTACGGTACAGGCTTCTCGACAGGGAACGGCTGTGGTACAGGTACCTTCACGGGGTAATGTACTTTCTTCTCCACCGGGTACGGCTGTGGCACGTAAACCTTGTACGGTACTGGTCTCTCCACCGGTACTTGGACAGGGTACGGTACCTTCTTCTCCACTGGATAGGGTTGCGGGATATGCACCGGTACCTTAACCAAGACCTTTACTGGAACTGGGATCTTCTTTTCCACTGGGTACGGTTGCGGTACATGCACCTTCACTGGATATGGTATCTCTTTCTCGACTGGATAGTGGACCTTTTTCTCGACCGGATAGGGTATCTTCACGCTCTTCACGATCGTGATTTCCTTCACTTTGCCACCTTCTTCGTGGCCGTAGCCTCCAGCGTAACCACCGCCGAGGTCGTCTCCGCCGTATCCACCGCCGTATCCACCGCCGTCTCCACCACCCGACAGAGCGATCTCGTGTCCTCCGCCGAAGTCACCCCCTTCGTAGCCTCCCTCGAGATGGCTCAGCCCTCGTTTCTCTTGCTTCTTTTCCACGTTGGATTCTTGAGCCTCCGCGTTCTTCGCGGCCTCCTCGCAGAACGCCGCGGCCAGTAGGCCGAGAACTATCGTAAGAATCTGAAACGAAATGGTGACCTCTGTTTTTATCAGATTTTAAACTTGGAAACTTTCAGCAGCATTCGTGTCGCAAAATCGTGAAAGTCGAACGATCGCAAATGCTTGCAAAAGATACGTCGAACATTCGTCTTAGCTTGCGAAACGCTTCGCTCCAGAATTTTATTTAATATCGATTCTAGAGCGTCCGCTATCTACTTACCAAAAATCTCATGTTTCACAGAGACACTTGGTTATCTGGTCGAAGTCCAGACTTTACTGGATACTTCCCCCCAATGTGCCACCGTCTTTATAGTCCGCTTTTCCCCCCCGGTGGATCGGTGAATCGGTCGCGAGCCCCTCTGTTCGCTCTACGTTCGCGGAAAAGTGAAACAAGCGCGTGTGGCGCGCGCGAGCGGCCGCTCGTTCGGCGCGCGCGACGTTATAGCAATTTTTTTTTTTTTTTTTTCAAATCTCGGCCGGCCGCAACCGTTGCTTCCATAACCCGTTGCACTGGCGTAGCCACAGACTGCCTGTGCTCTTCCAGGGTGAAAGGAAACGCTCACCGCGCGCGGAAGACGTAAGAATGTTTACCAAGCTCCCCTCCTGCCACTATCTCTAGATCGATCGATCATATCGACACGATACGGAGGTTTACCTGACGTGGGCTTTAACTGTAATTGGATCTAACGCGCTGGATAATAGAGGAGAAATACAATGGGAGAGTACGCGAGAACAATGACTCGAAGATGGTGAAAATATGCAGTAGCGATGGATAATCAACGACAAATTACCGCGGCTATGATTTAACTTAAGTGAGTTGTTTGTCGACTTTTATGGCAGAAAGAGAACGTACGCGGTAGATGTCGGTTAGAATCCTAAACGTTGCTCGCCTAATGGCTCTATTAGACTTCCTTGTGAGATGAATGCACGGTGATCATCACCGACAGGTGACTCAGCTTCCCTTTTCACGGGAATCTTTTTCTTCTGTCTGTTCAAGCGCTTCGTTATCGTTACTTCTAATTTGAGCGATAATCGTACAAATATATTCGGACGTTTTGTTAGCAAGGGAAAGTCAATTTTGCACAAACTGTGTCTTAATTGTTATAAAAATTGTCGTGTTTTTTGATTGAGAGTTCGCCGAATAGACATTTCAAATTGGCAGTGTAATCCAACTGTCGCCGACAGAATGTTTCTTTCAATTGGTATTTTTATGAAATCTAAGAAAAACTATTTGTACCAATTAAATATTTTATCAATTACAATATCAATAATTTGAATATTTGATTGCATTTTTCTGTCTTTAAATTTCTTATAAGCGTGTAGGAAAATTCACAATCTGATCGTCAGTTTTTTAGTCACATGGACAGAATTGAAGGAATAGAATCTAAACAAAGCCTTAGACTAATTAAATTCATACCAATATAAATATTATATTATAGCACAGTTATACTACATTATAATTAGAATATCCCACGTACTTTTACACGTTTCAGTTTCTTATAGATGCATTTAAAAAAATGCGCAGTTTGATCGTCGGTCTGATAGATGAGGCAATCTGAAATGCTTACGAAACATTGAAACCTCTTACTCTCGAAAGTCTCCATTTCGATAATTATTCTCGGCCACGTGACTTGAAATATTCGCTCATTTCATCCAGTTCTACGCCAGTGCATCGGCGAATTCGCATTTAGCCAACAGCTTCTCTCTTTCTCCTTCGCCGTGCTATATTTCGAAGTTTCTCGCCAGGACGATTGCCCCCACCGTTTCCGGTCCCCAACAGAAGGACTCGCGACTTTTCTATCGCCTATAGATCCTCTAGTTCGCGAACGAAGAAAGCGCGAGGAAGGAAGAAGCCACACGGTGGGAGAATTTTATTTTTAACAAAAATAAAATCAATAAGTGAAAAGCGAGAAGAGTATAGACTGGCGGGATGAATTTAAATGAAACTACGCCCAACTCGAGAGATCGATCGTATAGATCCTGAGCTCGTTGCAACGTTTCAACGGACGTTAATTGCATTGCACCTAGAGAGAGAGAGAGAGAGAGTCTTATCAAATTCTGTTCGTTTCCGTATTAGAAAGAAGTCGCCGCGTGTTTTATTGAAATCAATAGTTCAGAAGAAAAATTGGAATTTTAAACGATTTTAAAATTTAGAAAATTTTTAGGAATGTATAGAAATGTAGAAAATTACTGCTGATGTTTGTGGTATTGATTTCGTATTAATAGTAAAATGAATAGAAAATTCAGTGTGGATAAAATTAAGGATTTTTCATTTAAAATGGTGTATGATTTTTCGAACGATTCATGCTTCATTGAATCCTGAAAAGTGAATCATTTTAAACGTCGATATTAGAAAAGCAAAATTATATAAGAAAGAGAAAATTTTCTATTTGCAATGATACGTACTATCTATTATAAATTGGAGAATTCTTACTGATATTTAATAGAAATTGAATGCATTCCAATATTATTATAAGTCCATGATTTCATTCACATTATATATAGAAATATATTATAATATATATTAATACATTATAATATATATTAATAATGATATATAATACAAAATAATACAGATTATTATATTTGAAATGCCAAATAAAACAGAATTTAATTGTAAATTTAAACGTGATCAAATGTCCAGTCTTATGTGTGTTCTACAGATGATAAAAAATTTATGGACGACAAACTTTAAGAAATTGATAAATTTCATACATGGCCGTAATTTGCCGGACACTTGTTAAATTTTAATTGAAAATAAATATACTGCGTTTCCCGCAGAAAATAAATTTACTGTGTTACGAAATGGAGGAAGTATTTATTATACTACATCAGACTGGAAATCTCAAACCTGGAAAGCAAAGTGATAGGAGCAGTTAAATGGAAAAGTATGCGTGTTGCTGCTTTTTATCGTAATGGATTTAAGTAGCAATTACGCGATCTTAAAAGTGAAATGATGCGGGGGAGAAGTAAGCAAGCAATGAATATAGTGATGTCATTAATAGATCACTGATTTCTCATACGTGATACAAGTACCGTGAGTTTTCTGAATTACCATCTTCAGTCGAAAAATTATGCAGTTATCGACGAACAGGTATCACTTTATTACAACCGGAAGTTGAATTACCGGATTCGTAAGAACAGCTAAACACGAGATTAGAGTAACTAATCATTAGATAATTTCTTCCTGGTGATCGTTCTTCCTCCCATTCGTGATTTACAGTAGTTTAAATGGTAATTTCACACGTTCAGAAAAATTTAAATTTATTTAGAGAAATGTGAATTTAGGAAGAGATGACTTTTATTCTTCTATAACTTTGATCGTAATATTCCATTAATTTCGAAAAGAGTTTTTAAGAATTTTGTACAAGCTTTGTACAAGCTTTGTAATATTATATCTTTACAAATTTCGCTAAAAACCGAAAGTTGAATAATTATTGAATAATTATTTTATCTATTAAATGTCACTCTGCTCTATTCTGTATTCTATATATTTTTGTACATAATACGTATCTTTATATTTAAACATGGTTTTTTAAATCCACAGTTCACACATCGGTAACGTATGTTGTTATTTATTATTATTACTTAAAAATCGGTTGACGCAGTATTTAGTCATCTTGAACTGTTAAATATAAATATTGGATTGTTGTGAGATCAAAGGAAAGTGCGTCAGTGAAATTTGCATGAATCTATCAAGGATTATTCCGTATTCCATCACGTGCACAGTAGAACGAGCAAGGAATTCGCGGGTAGAATATTAATCAACGAGCTACGAGCACTTCCTCGAAAAGAATACACTCTTGGGAAAGAGAACAGCTCGTGAAATATGGATATTGATTGAAGCGTTAACAAGTTTTCCGTGAGAAAACACGAGTAGCCGCATTCATACGTTTAATCATTCGCGAGGAATGAATCTAATCGGAGGGAAACACGCGAGAAACGGTGAGAAAAACAAGATTTTCGAGAAAATCCAGATCGTATACTATTTATTTACAGTTAACAGGAAGTTTACTTATAAATGTAAATTATTCTTAAAGATAAGAATACTGAACATCTTTACCTTTGGAGAATCAACGATGTCGGAAGTCAGTCGAAATAAATAATAATCAGTAGTATAACATACATTGCTCAGAACAATTAGAGGATCGCTGTAATATATAATCTTCAAGTACAGTGTTTTCATCATTCAGTTTCGCACAAATTGGACATTCTCTCCGAAAGTTAGCTGATATCAAATTTGAATTTAAATTTCGATGAATTCGAACAGTACATACAATAAATAAAGACAACCTTAATAGAAAAATAATATATGTAAAGACACTACGGAGAGGCGAATTAATCAAATCACCACCAAAAATGATCCCCCGGTTGTCCCAGTCAATGCGAAATACCATCACACGACCGTCGTCATTACAAATTCATTTCACTCGCGATCCACACTTTCATCTTCTACTCCCTCTTCTTACGTTCATCCTTGTCCCCCACACTCTTCGTATCTCCCCTCGAATCTTTCCTATCCTTCCATCCATTCGATTCAGCTTGCTTCCAATCGAGATTCACCGGCACTGGCTCCTGCACCCAGTAAGGGAACGGTTTCTTCACCGATATCGGTACTGGTTTCGTCACGTAAACCTCGTACGGTCTGTCCACGGGCACTTTGATCGGCACGGGGTAAGGCTTATTCACCTCGACCTGAACCGGTTTCTCCACACTGTATGGTTTCGGCAATGGCACCTTGATCGGCACTGGTACCGGCCTTTCCACGGGCACGGAGAAGGGCGCATCGACGGGTACTTTGACTTCAACGTGGTACGGTTTAGCCACGGGCACCGGATACGGTTTCGCGACTTCCACGGGATATGGTTTTGGTACCGGAACCGGATATGGTCGATTGATGACTACCTTCACCGGTACGGGTACCTTCTTCTCCACTTCGTACGGCTCTGGCACCTTAACCGGTACTTTCACCTCGTAGGACACTGTCTTATCGACGGTGTACGGCTGCGGTACCGGCACTTTCACCTCGACCGGTATCTTTTTCTCGACGGTGTACGGCTGAGGGACCGGAATTTCCACTTTGTACGGTACCGGCCGATCTACCTTCACTTCGTACGGTACTTTCTTCTCCACGATATACGGTTCCGGCACCTCGACCGGTACGTTCACGAACACTTTTACTGGGTACGGCACCTTCTTCTCAATCGTGTAGGGCTGCGGTACTGGCACTTTGACCTCGTAGGGAATATGTTTGTACACGGTATACGGTACCTTCTTCTCCACGGTCACAGGTACCGGAACTTTCTTCTCAATTGTCAACACCTTCGGCGCGTGCCAGGGTGAAGCTTGCAAGGATAAGTCGTTCCTTCGGAGTCGTCTCCAATCTTCGTTTTTGACTCTGCTTCGCCGTTCTCTGAACGAATTCGATCGAAATCTTCCGGCATAGATCCAATCCTCGATATCGTTCTCCGGTGTTCCTTCGTCTTCCAAGGACGATGAACGACCGTTGTATGTGGAATCCTCGCGGTAAGACACTTTTCGAACGTTCGAGTGTGATTCACGAACTGTTTTCGCGTCGGTGGTGATGTTCCCGCCTTCCAACGCTTTTTCCACTGCGAGCTTGGCTGCCCTTTCCGCTACCTTTTCTACTGCGAGCTTCGCCGCCCTTTGTAAGTCCTCTTTTCGAGTGGCGGAACAAGTTAGAGCCACGGAGAAGCATAGTAATGCGATGATGATCTGTTCCTACGTTGAAATTTCGTAAGAATTACTCACAGGTATCGAATTGTTACGAAAAAAAAAAAAAAAATCGGAAGAGAAAGTCAGCAGACATTCTTAAACCATCTACTTTGATCAAAAACTTAGAAAAATGTATCGAAGCAAAGTATGTTTCGATGATAAATTACAGATCAACTTTCAAGAAAAAAGACAAGAATATTGATAAATTGTTGACTTATTCATCTATATAATACATTGATGAACTTTTTCGAAGAAACTACAAGATCAATTCAGTTTGATAATCCAATCGAATCACTTGAATAACTTTGGTATCTATATGTTAAAATTTTTGGAAAGAATATCGAAGCGAAATAAATCAGTTTAATAATTTATAGCGGATCTGTTAAAAATTTTAAGCAATAAGAACATGTTTCTTTTTACTCTTAACAAAGAAAGATGAATGGAAAATTGAACGAATACAATTTCCGACAGACCATCTGGAATTTAATATCTTCTACGTTGAATAGAACAGACAACTCTCATATACTGTGTAATCTATTTTATATAACTCTAACAGGAATATCGATCAAATTTCCCTCAAAATTAAAGAGATTTGTTCGACCTTTGATCTGTTAAAGAACACTCGCGAAAGTAGGAAGAGGAAGGCTCTAGTTAATGAAAGTAAAAGGTTGAAGGTTCGAAATACCAACCAGACGTCCCATGATTTTTCTAACCGTGCCGATAGATCAACGTGCACTGAATCCAAGCGGATGCTGCTCCAGTATTATTTATACACGGTGGACGACTTTCGCCTGTTCGACCAGCTAGATCCTTCGCAATGCCTAGCTCGTGACAATTATCGGTCATTGTTTTCCCTGAGAATTAGCGAAAATCTATCAGGCATTTGTTACTTGTTTTACTACCTAGTAAAAAAAGTAATCTTGAAATATTTTTGCCGGATATTACTGTCACGGAAGTATTTTCTGGAACCAACGAATCCATTGAACGCCACTTTAATTATTCACAGATATTGCATCACGTTGACTGAATCGTTGACAAGTTCACGTTAAATTCTAATTGAGTTGGGGGAGGGGGGGTGAAATTATCGAGAGAATTCAGACAGAAAGAGTTTGTACCAGAAAATACTAATTATAGTAATAGTAAAGTGAAATGATATAAAGTAAATAGAATTTTCGTTGTTGATTTGACGAGGTAGAAACCAAGATTTCATTTTCACTGCATTCACATTTTCACATTTTACAAGTTTTATTCCTCTCCTCGTTTCCAATTTTCATACTTTCCAATTTTCATACTTCCAAATTTTCAAATAGCTTTAGTATTTGTACGTGTAACATTTCAACAAGATGGATCCTTTTAATCATTCTGTATAATTTTCTTTTCTCAATTTCAAGTTATACGTAGCTGCTTTCCGTGTCGTTGAAATATTACAAAATGATTGACGCTCTCTTATCACGGATACAATCAACATATTTTACGTTTGACATGAAAGTAAAAAAACAGGAAGGAAATATTATTTCACACAACACTGTGAAATGCATGGAAAAACGCGATGATCTATTTACGATGTATCAACGCAATGGTTCGTTAATCTGATGAAAAGAGCGTCGGGAAATGGCGACGTTTTCATGTTTGACAGATGAAAGCGAAATGACCACTTTCTATGAGCAATCGTAAAACCGGGCGAACCCTGAACTACTACGGTGCTACGTTTTTTTCTCTACAATGTAGCGTACATTCCAGAATTTTCATCGCGAAACTCGCTGCAGGCAAAAAAAAATTGGAGCCGTATATGTAGAATTGTTCGAGTCGGCAAAGCATTAACATTTGAAAATTCCAATCCTGAACTTTACGCGTAATAATGAAACTTGCTACAGATTCTAATAACAACGAAACGAACGTGGAAATATCGTGTAGTTTTAGCAAGAGGGGACATTAAACAGGAGAAAATGACTCGAGTAATTCTATGGCTGAGTTGATGTACAAGAACGAAGTATTATGCAAGAAACAATAAAGATAAACGGCGTAATAATTTGCAGAAATAAATTGATACTTCCGTGACACTGAATTATGATAATTAGAACTGAGAACATTAACGCGAACTTTCCTTTTAATGGGTTGAAGTTATATCTTTGTAAAAACACTGTGTGGCCTTCGAACTGTCAACTGTCAGCGCTGACTGATGAACTGTCAACTGTGAACGATGCTTCGCTGTTTATTTACGCCGTTAATAAAAAGTTAATGCGTCTATTTTTAAATCAGATAAATTGCTAAGAATTATTCATGATTGAATTTAGTCACAACTGTAAATACTTAGCTCGACTCAAAGAACCCTCCCTGTCTGAAAATTAATGCTTAAAATTGTCGAAATACTGAACCAGGATCATAAAACAAATTATGAATGCATTCATCTTTAAACATGTGCATTTGACATATTTATTCGGTATATTGTAATATGCTATTCTTTTTGAACTTGAATAAATCAATAATTATTATTGATTGCAATATTCAATATTAATTATAAAATTATCTGTACAATACATAAATATAGACTGAACACTCAAAGAATTATTAAACAGTACAACAATACTCTTTTATTGTCGAAAATTGATGCAGTAGTTTAATCATTACTAGATTACAGATTTTCATGCATTTATAGGAAATTCAAAAATACAAAATTTCACACGAAATGTATACAATGTGATGAAGAATATACATGAAATACTCGAAATATTATAATACTTAGTACGTAAATGAAATCTTGTGTAAATATCTTCTATCTTTTAAATTGTATTTTCAAAGATATACAAATTTGCCGAGAAATCCGCACTAAATCACTACGATATATTGCAACTAAATTTTACAACTGAAAGTTTTGACGAACGAAAATATTTTCATACGGCACAAGTCATTTTTAACGGAAAATTATTTACATTCATTGAGCCTCCCATACATACATAGGGCATTTCCATCAGTTAGTCTCCTCACGTTTCTTTTTTTTTTTTACTGCTGATCCTCATCGATCACACGCCATCAAGTTTCTTTTTCGTGTCTTGCTCAAGTGAAACCGAAACCGGTATAAAAGTTCTCCACGACGGTCTTGCCATTTTAAATCGCGCCGCTTTCTTCCTCCGGCTCGATAATCAGATTAGGTATACCATCTCGATCGTGACTTCATCTCGAGATACCTTTCAGTTCAACAATTGTTTTCCGCATCCATATATAGTGATATTCCATTTTTTCTTTTTTTTTCTTTTCAAGTAGAAATCGCATAGTTAAAGAGCTTCTGGAGTAAGATGATAAATTGCAGAAATTACGATATTTCTGTTCTTCATCGTCGGAATTAGGTTATTTTCTGTAGGTTATGATTAATATTGGGGATTGTTGGAAGTCTGAAGATTAAACTCGGACGATTTATACGGATCAGCCGGGGACATCAGTGCGGTTAATCAGAGCGAAAGCGAACGTGACTGGAACGAAATCGATGCCTTGGACATCGCTATATTTGTGGAGAAAATGTGCAGTATCTTTGATTTAAATCATTCTGTTTCAAACTGTTTCCGGAAAAAATACTCGGCCACTGTCACTGCGATAATTTATATAAAGAAAAGAAAATTTATGAGAAGATAAAACTAAGCACCGCAAAGTTAATTATTATCTCTGGGCTAATGGAGATTATTGTATTTGAAAATCAATAATTAGCGGACTCAGTATAAAGTTTGTTTATTTTTACATCGTGCAACTTCTTGCGGGACGCGCGCAGATAGTAGAAACGGTACTATCAATATGAATTGCAATCGAAAATTGCAGTTGTAGAAATTTGTAGTTCAACGCAGATACAAAAGAAAATAAAAGATCGTAAGAATTTAAAAATTTTTTGGGAGAATTTTGCAAATTTGTTTTATTAAAAATATTCTGAAAATAGCGAGCTCCAATATTTCTATATTATTAGAATTTTGGTACATTTTGGATTTTATATATATATATATATATATATATATATATATATATATATATATATATATATATATATATATATTAAACTCAGTGCAGACGAGAAATTTCGTTGCAATTTTGCGTGCTACGAATTTAATTTGCGAGACTGCATCCTCATGTGCATTGCACCATCCGGAAAATAAACTTCTCGAAATATATATGTATATATAGGACCACCGCTGCAATATCGTCGCAATGACGTCGCGTCCTTCCTCTGCATTGGATTTTTTAGTAGTCGACGAAACAGAAATTTTGAGATTCGACTTGTTCTTGACAAAACAAATTAGTTAGAAGAATTCCCATGAATGGCTAAGAATGTAATCAGACTACCGATCTCCGTGCAGTTTCATATTCTTACGACAATTTAAAAAAAGTAAAGAACCTAAATAGAATCTAATTTCATCCTTTTTTCCATCACTCTTTAACGAGCTATAAACCTCTATGCTACATATCTTCTACATATTTTTACATATAGCGTACATTTGAATTTCCTGCAAATGCGCAAACATTCTAAAAGTAACTTCTGAACACCTCTAATTAATTAACTAAACACTCTCAACTCCTCTCTGCGGTATTTGTACAAAAGAGAAACCAAAGAATCGTTCGGCAACCATTATACCATTAACTCCAAAGTTTTATCCTAAAACATCTCTCCTACTATTCGCATCCTATTCATTGCTTCCAATCGTGATGATCTCCTGTCTCAGCTGGTACAGCAACGGGTATCTTGATCGGATAAGGAACAGGCTTCTCAATTGGATAAGCGACATGTTTCGTCACGTGTACAGGTACAGGCCTGTCAACTGGTATCTTCACCGGTACTGGTATTGGTTTGTCGACAGTGTAGGGTACCTCCTTTTCCACAGGATACGGCGCTGGCACCGGGATCTTCACTTTGACAGGGACAGGTTTGTCAACGGGCACAGGTACGGGTCGTGGTACCTGAACTGTCACTGGTACAGGCACTGGCTTGTCAACCGGATAAGGAACGAGTTTAGCAACTGGTACGGGATATGGCTTAGGCACCGGTACCGGTATCGGTTGTTCGACTTCGATTTTTAGAGGATAATGCACCACCTTCTCCACGGGGTACGGTTGGGCCACGTGCACCGGTACCTTCACCGCTACTGGAACCTTTCGTTCGATAGGGAACGGTTCGAGTACAGGTACCTTGACCTCGTAATGAACTTTCTTCTCGACCGGGTACGGTTCCGGTATATAAACCTTGACAGGCACCGGGCGATCGACTGGCACCTGGACCGGATAAGGGACTTCTTTGATCACCGGTACCGGTTTCGGGATTTTTAGCGGAACCTTGACAAAGACCTTTACCGGGTATGGTACTTTCTTCTCGACTGGGTAAGGTTGAGCTACGGGAACTTTAACAGGGTACGGTACATTCTTCACGACAGGGTATCGTACCAGTTTTTCGACTGGATAGGGAACTGCCACCTTCTTCACCACGGTTACCATCTTGTGCACGTCCTCGTGCACGTCGTGACCTAGAATTTGACCGTCCTCGGGTATCTCGTCGGGTTTCGAATATTTCCCGTTTAATGCTTCTTTGAAATCACTGTTTGCAACGATGTCTTCGAAGCTTCCTGCTTCTGCCTGCTGGTCCTCCAGCGACTCGTCGTATGGATCGTCTGTAATGATCTGGTTTGATTAACTTTTTTATACTCGTGAAAATATATAGAATCGTTTGTGGAGGACTTTGCGTAAGGGAGTATATTTTTATTAAAATCATGCTTCAAAAGTGTAAGAACTTTGAGATGAAGAGAGACTTTATTACTGCGAAATTAACGCACACATTTTTTCAACGGATTCCGTCGATCTTGATCCCCGATCCATCTTTTCCAATGCTCTGCAGCTTTTCTCTTTAGCAACATGATAGTTGCGTTCTTGCTTGTAATACCTCTGGGGTCGTGTGTTCGTAGTTCTGTAACTTTTCTCAAAAATCGAGGCTTGCTTCGAACTGACGTGATATCCGGACGACGTTGCCACGAAGAGTATCACCAAAATCGCTGTGTTTCTCTGCAAATGGTACAAATGAATTCTGCACGAAAATTACAACATTCCTCAGATTCACTTTTCAGCATCGTCACCAAGCAATAGTCAAACGCATACAGATTTAGGTTACTCTTCTCTTTAACTTTTCTTTTTGCACCTACCATGATAGAATCCTGATATCTTCAGGATTGAAGATTCAAACTGAACTGAAGTTAATCAATTTTGTGGTCCTTACAGCGAAGATTCATTCGATGTGCGATCGAAACTGGAATCAAGTACATCAATTTTTACTAACTTTCAATGATGTCTACGATGCACGGTCGAAGCTAGAACGAAGTAAATTAACTTGAGCTTTCGAAGATCCTTTGATGTACGATAGAAACTAGAAGAAGATAAATTGACTTCGTGACTTTATGGTACTAACTTTTGAACATTTTTCCGATGCACGAATCGCACTAGAATGAAGGAAATAAATTTTCTGGTTATATTAAGTTTCAAGGTTCTGTTTAATCTAGACAGAAACAGATCAATTTTGTCGTCTTACTAGCAAAATTTGAAGCGAATTTAAGTTAATTTTATTTTATCGTTTTATTAGTAGATATATAAAGATTCTTTGACGATTAATGAAATTAATGAACTTAATTAATTTCGTGATTCTATCAACTTCCGAAGATTCAGCGACGCACGATCCGAACGAGAATGAAGTGGATTAATTTTTTTTTTGTGGTTTTACTAACTTTTGAAAAATTCTTCGATGCACGATGCAAACTAGAAAGAAGTAAATCAGTCCTGTGGATTTACTAGCTTTTATATAGACGTTCCTCCATCTTAGGTTCGTGCACAGGCAAGTCGAGGGATTTACCAAGGGGGGACGCGTCTTCGCTTTCGCATGTTTTTCAGAGAGTGAAACTCATCTAGATAATAACCTGGTCAAAAGGAATCTGACTCTTGACTGTTCAATTAGAGCGAATAGAACCATCCATGGAAGCATCTGATAATGAAGTGACACCGGATGTTGGCAAACGTGCTCCAGCCAAGTCCGGTCTCAACGTTTTCACGCCCTTTTGCGACAACGTTTTTTTTCCTCCCGTTGTGGTGACCTTGAGAAACATACTATCGAGAACGTAAACCGATCTCCATGCCAGTCACGCACAGAACGAAAGCGAAAGATCACCTGATTCTCGGACTCTCCGGTTGATCTGTTCTGGGATTTCTAGTTGAAAGCGGAACTCGTGTTGCATCGTTCAGTGAAAATCAGCGAAATTCAAAGTATGGCTTTCAGATTTTTCATTTTTTATATTGAATCAACGATGATATAGTAAAGTGTAGTAGTAAATCTCTCTTGAAGAATTATTACTATTCTACACTTTTCCTCGTTGACTCAACATATATTAATAATATATATATATATATATATAATATATGTATATTATATAATATATATACATATATATTATACTAATTTTACTAAAATATTTTACTAAAGTTATTCATAGTAAAAATTGCATTTAATATAGATAGATTACCATTTTTCAAGAAGCTTATTAAAATTATGAGAATTATATTTAATATACTAAATTTTAGGTTATAAAATTGAGACTGTGAATTGGAAATAACGAAATAGCAAAGATTATGCCCTGATACGGCAATTTGCTAAAAATTGACAAATTAGTCTTAGCACGTTAAATTAGTTGAATGAAACGTTGAAATTATAACAGAAAATCAGTGACCTCGAACAACTAAAAAAATCATAAAATAAGAATTATTTTCGATCCAAGAATCTATAGAAAGTCCACTACAGAAATTAACACACTAAATTAACATAAAAACTCACAATTAAAGACCAATATCGAATGATATTTTCAATTCGAAGAAAATCCTATCAGTAATTGGCAATGAAAATAAAACTGACACGAGAGACTAACAAGAACTTTTGAAATTAATAACTCGTAATGCAAATAGATCTCGCTGACTGTCAACGAATGTTAAATCGAGCGTATCGAACGGAGAGAAATTAAAACGAATCGAGTTGCAATCAAGTTTACGATCTTCCGGATACCAGGCGAAAAGTCGTGGAGAACTTTCACGGTCATGGACTGCGCCTGTGGAAACTGTATTGCTTGTTGTAACCATAATCGAGAAAACAGTGAACAGTCTTTCTCGAAGATACGCGTAATCGAAAGAGAGCCAAACATTGATCGTGGTGAAAACGTGGAATCGCGTTAACTGCGACTATTTTTACGAAGATTTCACAGCGGGCACGCGATGATCACGGGACTGTGACCGGGACTTCTGATCCTCTTCTGCTTTTTGGTATCATTTCTGTCATGCTCGGTGCAACAAACATGCAGATTTTTTTCCATACACCTAGTTAACGCGCAGAACACGCATCACTCGGGAGAGAGTACATAATTCCTCTTTTGTGTAGACGTAAGAAAAACGTTTCAAGTAATTTTTCTGCGTGTATATATGAAAGTTACAGAGTAGATGTGTTTTGAAATATTTCGAGAAGCAGGGTACTCGTTTTGCAGTTTTATGATTTTACGTTATGTTTTGATGTCCAGAGAATTTTTGATATTCTTTTTACGATGAGAAGGTTGTAAACTTGTGTTTTTTTCAGCGAGACACGATTATTGCTCGTGCCATAATTATTTCGGTAGAATTTAGAATCAATTTTTGTACATTATTTTGTACAGCATTCAGGGAATTTTTATTCGTATTTTTATATGATAACAAGATCATAATTTCGTGAAAAACAATTTTTGTGTGTTTTTAATCTTTCAGCTCTGATTTAACAATTGGAGTTTACTATACTTAAATCTCTCTCTAACGACATGTAAAACCGAGTATATTAATTGCGATAATTTAATAAATTGACCTTTGAATAACGAGATATTCCAAACAACAAGATGCTCCAAACAATTAGGAAAAAATAGTTTCAATTAAATCGTTAGCATCATTCACCGTTCTTCATTTTCGATGAGCGCATGCTAATTAAAACATTTGTACTCTGCGTTGGAATACCACTTACCGATTGTTCCATTCTTTTAAAGTTCCATTACGATCAATGTGTAGCAATTTAGAAAGGTAACAATTTGAATTTCCGGTCATGGCGCCACTTATCTCGAATTGAAATCTAGTCATTATTTGATTTGTTGAATATCGTTATCATTGCTGGTCTCATTTCGAATTAACTACTGTAACTACTGTCGATATTATTTCCCACAGTTGGTTAATCCCAATATTCTCAGATAATGATCAAATCATTACTCGAAAATTGCTATCCTTGAGTTCCACGATACAATTTCGATTCGGTAATTTTAAATCTTAGAAATTCAATTGCTCTTTTAATCGATTAATTTTCAAACACGCAAAAGTGAATATATACCGATCGTCGTAAAAATCGCGCGGCTGTTTTATCGACGCTCGTTTCAAGTAAAAGTGCCTCGGCAATGCGTGTCGAGCGTTGCAGAAGTTCAAATTCAAGTCACTTCCCAATTAATTTATTTAATATACAGATTTACATACGCCACTCTGTGCATATTTAATAAATTAGCAAAGAAAAAAAATTGTGAAGAATAAAAAACAAATAGAGAGCAAAATAAAAACCAAGATACCAAAGGAAACAATTCTCGCCGATAGTTTAGAGACGCGAAAGGCAAAACACGATCGTTCCGGTCAGACACAATGGCGCGAGTTTTTCTCCCATGACGATCTTTCGTACGAAAGGGGAGGGTCTCTCTCTCACTTTCAACCTCGATCGAAGTCGCGTGCGGCACAGATTGCGTAAGAGTTGCCGACTTGTTCGACGGACGAGCACGAAGTGTGCGATTCCGTGAGTCAAATAACTGTGCTTGGGCACGGTCGAAGTGGGTCGAAGTGGCGCGACTCGTTGGATATTATTACACCAAAAAATTCGACATTTTACTTTCATTACGTCGTAACCTTGATATACTACTTCGCGATATATATATATACTTTTTTGTTTGCTGCAATTTTATTTGTCGTTTGTTTGAACTTTCCCTCTTGCTTGCAAGGAAAACGGAACAACCTTTTTTTTCTCCCTGCTGAAAGACCTGGGTCCTGGGAATGAAAAACCCTCTCCAAGGAAACCTTGACTTCTCTCATTAAATAAATACGTACGAAATGTTGCTCGTCACTGAGAACTTTCCTGCGTCTAATAGTACATCTTTTGGTTCTTAAGGAATCATCGAATGCTGCAAGTGTATGAATTCTTTTGTGACAAAGATTTTTGTTCACTTGACAAAGCATGTTCTTGAATTGAATTGGTATAGACATGTCTGACTTACGTACATCTAATGCTTGCAGAAAATCCTTTAAGATATACGAAAAGAGTAGAATTAAAAGTTGTATTATTTTTTATGATCTGCATTAGAGATCATGATTTTGAACACAGATATTAAAAATACATATTTGATTTTGAATATTTGTATTTTAATTCGTGTAGTTTTTAATACACGAGTACACGTGTATCAAAATATATGGTACAAGTTTATTAACATGTTCAAGTTTTATTTTGTGCGACATATATAATAGAGATTTCTAGTATATAATAGATATTTATATTATGATGATCAAAATACAGACGATAAAAAGAAATACAACTCTTCCTGTAGCTTATACAATTTCTTATTAAATATTCACGTACAAAAATCTTATACAAGTTCGTAAATATTCACGTAGGCAAATTTTATACAATTTTCGTAAATATTCACACACGTCTCATAGAATTTCGTAAATATTCAGGATGTGAAAAGACTTTTTCTCAGAGGGAGGTGTTCTCATCTCTCCTTCAGTATGGGAAAAAAAATGACTGCGTTTGTGTGAATTACATTTCATGTTGTCAAAGTATCAAATTGTTTGAACTTCCCACATAATTTTTTTTCCACTCGTTACCGCGTTGCAAACTTAACCATGAAAGAATTAAATAAGTCGTGGGCGTGATCCCTTGACACGGTCGGCTGGCTCAAGCCCCGAGAAAACGTTCGCCAAGCTAACGACGTCAATTAACGATTCTAATGAACAGGCCGCCACGTGCGCGATTCCCTGAACGTTAATTAAAATAAAATAAAACGCCGTTGCGTTTCCAGCCAGCGTTTCTACGCGGTGCGCTACGTAGATTGAAATATCGTATATATCGCCGAGGAGGAATCCATCGGGGTTGCTTAACGAACGCACAACGAAGGTAATTGAAGGTTGCCGTTGGTGGATCGTTGCTAAAGTTTCCGGTGCTTCCATCGAACTTTCCTGCCTTCTTCATAATCACTTTCCCCTTTGACGGTGTTCCTCGAGGCAGGCACACGTGGCCAGGTATTTTTCAACACGCTTTTCAAAATTCGCTGGCTCGAAAGACGAGGACAAAAACAGTAGCAGAAACGCTCGACGCAGAAATGATGCAAGTCGAAAGAGGTTACTCATTTCTGTGTAATTTCTGTCCCTTTTCGCCTTTCGTTATATTATATTTAAGCCACATTAATCGACTCACACGAATGTGTGATTCCGTGGAAAGTGGATGTGGGTCGAAAAGCAACGAACTGCACGTCGGTGCAAATTCGTCGAGGACACACGGACGATAAGGAGCGATCAAGAGCATCGATTTGGCAAGGCCGTGTTGGCAGCGAGAGAACTAGGTCGTAGCTCTGCCATCCGATTTCGCGTGTCGTCGCCATAGAGCACACGAAACATGCACGCGTGGTCAGCCGTTCGTTCGGCCGTTCTGTAGAACGCTCGAAGAAAGTTTCAAACGCGAAAGTGAAACCGGCGAATTTCGCGAACTCTGTCCCTTCGATCGAAGGAAGGAACACACGTCGCGTGGAAAGCGAGCGCATTCGATCGTGACACGATGTCGCGGCTTCTACCACAGTTCCTGCCATACGTCGACGATTCGAGGAGTATCGATCGACAGAGAACAGTGAAACTGTTTCTGGGATCGTCGACGATAAATATCGTAATGGAATGGTTAATGATTAGGAACGGGGCGATGAACGTCGGCGAACCGAGGACGCCGGAAAATGAAAATGAACATGAAAATGGAAATGGAAATGGAAATTGTTAAACTGGCCGTGACGGAGGAGGAATTTCGAGGGAAGGTCGGGAACGATCGTGAAAAGAACAACAACGCAGCCGGTTCGATACTCTTTTACGTTATTAATATTTATAATTCGTACAAAAATACATGTATTTTGCTATTTCGGTAGAAAAAAAAAAGAGAAGTAGAGAAGGTGAGATAAGCGAGTTGTTTGTTCGAACGAAGATCGCTAAAGACGGGCTCCAACTATGAATTACTCGGTTTCTTTTCGTATCCGTGACGCGCGTCGTCGCCGTGTCATCGCGGGGCTCGGTACGATCGACCTCGGAGGGAGACCGGCCTCTGCAGCGACGTGTGTTTCGTTAACCCAGTCCACCCCCGCCGCGATCCAGGTACATACAAGGGAAGGAATACGTGGATCGACGCGTGCCATCAAATACCGCCCTCTTCCGACTGTCTCGTCAATTAATTTCATTTCTTCTTTTCTCTCCTATGTGCCTACCTAAAACTGCTTGTCGATTGCCTGATGCCGCCGCCGGCGTGTAATTACCATCTGACACGAGGTTGTTGTTCAAACGGCAATCAAAAACCGACACGATTGGACAACGTGCTTAATGATAACCGTAGCCACCGGCCCAGTCGCCGCTGTAACCGATGTCGTGGTGTACCGGGACCGCAACTGGTACTTTGACCGGAACGGGGACAGGCTTCTCGACCGGGTAGGGCACCGGCTTCTCGATGTGAACTGGATACGGTCTGTCAACTGGGATCTTAATTTCGACCGGAACGGGTCGTTCGACCGGGTAAGGCACTGGCTTCTCAACCGGATACGGTTGTGGCACCGGCACCTTCACCGGCACAGCGACCGGCTTCTCAACTGGGACTGGGTACGGTCTGTCGACTGGTACTTTGACTGGAACTGGCACTGGCCTCTCCACCGGGTAGGGTACTGGCTTCTCGATGTGCACCGGGTACGGTTTCAGTACTGGCACGTGAATTGGACGGTCGACGGGAACCTTCACTGGGACCAATTTTTCCACCGGATAGGGAGCTGGTACGTGGACCGGAACTTTGACCGGCACTGGGACTGGTTTCTCGACTGGGTACGGTTGCGGCACCGGTACCTTCACCGGGTACGGTATGTGTTTCTCCACCGGATAGGGTTGCGGTACCAAAACTTTGACGGGGTATGGTCGATCGACGGGCACGTGTACCGGGTACGGGACCTTCTTCTCCACGGGGTACGGTTGAGGTACGTGTACTGGAACCTTGACAAGAACCTTCACTGGATAGGGTTTCTCGACTGGGTAAGGCTGCGGTACTGGAACCTTCACGGGATATGGTACTGGCTTCTCCACGGGGTACGGCACGTGTTTCTCGACAGGGTATGGAACAGCTACGTTCTTGACGACGGTCACGGTCTTCACGTGTTCGTGTCCACCGTGTTCGTAGCCACCGTAGCCGTAGCCGCCGTAGCCGCTCAGTTCCAGGCCACCGTGTCCACCAGCTCCGATATCGTAGCCACCGTCGTAACTGTAACCGTAACCGAGACCCAACAGGCCGCGTTTCTCCTGCTTCTTCGTCGATTTGTCCTCCGGCGAAGCGTCCGCCTTCTCAGCCGTCTTCTCCTCGGCCCATGTGCACGAGACCAACAAAGCAATCGCTGTCGTGTAGACCTAAAAAACCACGTTAGAAACAGTTTTAGCGTCTCGATTAGGTGACCGGGTTACGTCGTCGATTCGACCATGTACGAAAACGAAAGCGATTTGTGGAAACGTGACCGGTTGTGGAGACGTGAATCGTTTGGACGATTTCGAGTTTTTCTTCGAAATTCTCGAAAGAAGAAGCTACGTCGTTTGACCGATTGCTCCAGTTTTTACCAGGATTTTCAAGGAATTTTCAACAAACTCTAGATCAGACTCTCTCTCTCTCTCTCTCTCTGCGACGAAATCACTGTACGCGAATCTACGAACCAGCGGTTCGTTGCGATTCCTCGTTTCTTACCGGATTTTACCGTGTCGTCGAAAGGAAACCGAACAATGCCGAAAACTACAGAACTGAATCGCGGATCACCAGCTCGAGATAGAAAGATCGTTCACTGCGCGGATACACGTAACCGTGTCTCTCTGGTCACTACTCGACCCCGATTGTTCCGGGGCCCTCCGCACCCCCACCCCCCCCTCTTCCTCCTCCTTTCTGGTCTGTTTCTCGAAACGGGACAGAGAAACCGGTCAATCGTCCGTTTTTCCCCCCTTGTCGCTGCGTGTGCGTCACTCACGTACCAGGATTCTCATTTTTGCTCTCGAGATATTCCAGGTGCGTCCAGAAGTGAACTGGATGCTGATTGCCGACGGTTCGTCGCCTTATATACGCGGCATACTTTCGCCTTCGCCACCCGGGCCCGACACACCGTACCCCCCACGTTACACCTCTTTGTTCGCGTAGAGAACGACCACGATCGGCGTACCACTCCCCTTTGGGAGACACACGACTCAATTCCCCACGCCTCTCGAAAACGTCCCTCTCCTTGGGCAACAGTTTCGTTTTCTTCTTCGTCCGAGGGATCCCCACTTGGCCTCGCCATCCAGGTGAGTTCCACTGTTACGCGGATACCACGTACGTCGCGTATCGGGGTATCCGCGTATGAGTTGCTTCCAGTGCTAAACACCTGACGTGCTAAACGCTTTAACGTTTATTTTTAGTTTTTCTTTTTTTTTCGCGAGAATGTTGCAGTCTCGTGGGACCGACGATGAGTTTGGGAATTGTCGACCAGTGGAAAAGTGTCGAGGCGTGACAGCTGGACGGCGTCTCTCTCTCTCTCTCTTTCTCTCGAGATTCTGTCAAAAAAAGAATTATTTTGTCTTGTAATTCGTACGTTTCTAACTCTAACGTGACAGTATTGATTGTATTTATTGGTTCTTGGTGAGTTTGAGTAGACGAGAGTAGGCCGTTCGCTTGCAACTCCAGCGATCTTGATTTATTTCCATTTCATTTTCGTATCAGATCGAGTAAATTCTGATTGAGAATTATTATTTTCATTTCGTCGCGACACTTTCCCTTGATCTTCTCGTGATTGTTTCCTCCTTCGTGAGATTGAACGAACGAATTGTTTGTCAGATTGGTGAATGGAAACTCTGATACTTTGGGATAGATTTTCAATACCAGGTCTGTGCGTTGTAATGTCTTGTAATCGTATATTCAATTGCAAAGGGAATTGCTTTTTAATTGCTTTTGTTCTTGGTGAGTTTGAATAAATTGAAGCGTACAACGGCGGATGGAAATGAGAGTGCCTGAGATTTGATCTCTCAGCCCTGTGCTGAATCGGGGAATTCGTTTTCAACTTGCTGTACCATGCGTTCTAAATTTTTCCATTCATCCGTGTCGTTTATATTCTGCTTGTTCGCGCACTCGCGCTTCCGGTGATCCGAATTTTTCCCGAATAATTACATCATTCACGTTACACGCCTCCACTTTTTCTATGTATAAATTATGAAACGCTTTGGGAACTCGATTCTACCCGTTCTCTTCTCAATTCGAGAAAAAAAAAAGAAAAAGAAAAAGTTACTTCTCAATTAATACACTTCTCTTTCCCTATGTAGCTCTAATTACTTCATTAGCGTCATTTATATTCAAAAGAGGAACATAAAAGGAAACTTTTCACGTAACGTTCGCTCGTGCATCTGACGTAACTGTGCCCCATGCACAAAAATCTCTCCCTGTCACGTTGCATCGGTCCTTTCTCTGCAGCTTCGCTACAATTTCCAGCTGTGCGTGTAATTCGCATTCCATTCGCCTGCTGACGCGTTTCTCATAGTTTCTGAAAGAGTCTCTGATAATTATACCTCACGCCCGAAACTGAAAACGTGCCTCGAATGAGACTCTTTAATTTAATTTTGATTTAATTTTTATCTCTGACCTTGTACTAACTACAATTCAAACAGAAGTAATTCCAGTCATATTTCAAAAGAGTGTTGATAAAAAAAATGTAGTAAATTTAAAAAAGAATAATCAAAGGTAAACGAGATGTCTAACAACAAGTGACTTTAAACGTTTCATATTGGATTCTCAGTCACGTTCTAGAAGCTTTTACAAATTTCATGAAGCGTTCATTGGAGTAAATATACAAAAGTACATACGTCAGTTTCAATTTAGCAGATCATTCGAACTTAATTATTGCAACAAGTAAAAGATAAAGAAACAGAAGAGAACGTGATAAAAATACTAATCTTTCAATCGAATTTTAAACCTCAACTTTGTCCCTATTCTCTGCAAAACATATTGCCTCGACAAGACGTGAAACACAAAGGATTCTATTTTGATCAACGTTGTTCGAATGCTACACGCACCTCATGCATCATTTCAATTATTTATTATTCAACATGCTTCTTTTTGAATTTTATTTGCGTCGCCACATCAATCATCGCATTATCAAATCTATTAATTTGCTATTTCTATTCTGTCATAAGTATTAATTTACTTCTACGTCGCATAATCGTAACAGTGTACGAAAAAATATGCTTTCCCGTGACTCGCGTGACAATGTTTCGAGATGTTCGCAACTGGCCCAAATTCCAATTACGAGTTATCAGTCCCTTTACTTTTTCAACCGGACATGGACATCGGCGGTGTAATCAAATCAGCGTAACAGGCTCGAAACTCCTCTTCCCTCCTTTCTCCCTGTTGTACCGTTCCGTTTTCGTCCTTCCTCTCTCGACAGCAACCTCGACGGTTACGTGTACACGGAGCCGTAGGTGCTCACCGGTAAGGATTTATCCGCTGCCAATCTCGTGGGTGCAACTATTACTCCCTTTCATGAGACAAGCGGCTCTACGTCACGATTTCCCTCTCTTTTTCTTGCCTGGCCCCGGTTCCGTTTTCTTCTTGTATGCGTGTATATACATTACCGCGCAAAAGTTCGACACCGTTTTCCACGATGTATTTTTTTCTTTTTTTTTTTTTGTTTTTTTCTTTCGAGGTACAAAGTTCGAGGAACAAAACCGAGGAGACGAAAGTAACGATTTTTTCCCTCTGGTTATATTATATTGGCAGCCTTCGGCAATTTCGAGTTCGAAATTTCTGGCCTGCGAAAGGGAAAATGAAAAGTTAGAAACAACACGATTCGCTGATCAGTGATATTCAGCGATTTTGGATTTTAATTCACGTGTTTCTATGATTTGACGAATCGTATCTGGTCCACGTGGCGATTTGTGAAAGAGTACAAGAGATTGAACACGTGACATGTGGTCTTGTAAGTTTGAAATAATTTTTACGTAGTAATTTTTACGTAGTATTTCTCGATTTGTGGGAGAATGTTTGACTATGTTAAAGATCGCGTAATTCACTGTTCGTCATCTTTTGGCAATGTTATTAGAGACTTTTCAATTGAAAAATTATTATGATACATCAAGAGAATGTGACATTACAAGCAAATAATTAGCTTTTCATGCCATTTGACCAACATCGTAAACATAAAACCGACGATACAAATTGTTTTTAAAATCCTTTTATTATTTTTTTTTTAAATTTACCCCGAAATTCATTGTTTGTGCCTTCCACTTGCGATGGATAACGAAAGTCATTCACTTCTTGAGAATTAAATACAATAAAATTAAACAAGAAATAGATTTTAAAAAAATGTGAATCAATTTGTCTTCTGAGACAAGCTCTGATTGACATGAACAAATTTTTTTTTTTTTTTTACGTCACACTAAATTCCAAATTCTCTTCTCACGAAAATTTTTGATCGGTAGTGTACAGACAGAGAGAGAGAGAGAGAGACACACACAACGCGGTACGCCTACTCGCACGATACTCATTAGAAATGTATAACGTACGATCGATGTTTATAGTGACCACTCGCAAGATCGTTAGATACAGATTGTAATCGTTATGTAACAGACGTGTGCAAGTATGTGTAGCAAGATGCATGCCATTACTGTTGCGAACAGTTTGTACTCGATCGAAGGAAACTGATGGTCGAAATGTGGGCAGCGCAGATCGGCTCGGAGAACTGGTTTTATTTGTAAAGGATATCGCACAGGCAACATTGACGTTCGAAATAAATCACGCGTATTAAATCAAGTTGCTTCTTCGATACAAGGATGTTGAGCAACGCGAAACATCATTTTCTTGTAAGAGAAAAAAAAAAAAAAAGAAAAGATGTTCGGACGAATCTTTACGAAAGAAGCTGCTCCAGCAGCGAACAGGATTTGAAAGTCCGGCCCATTTGGCGCCACGCGAAATTGTTATCTAACGTTAGACCGAAATATCAGAGATCAATGTTCTCGGCGATCATTGGATTTTGAACATCGGAGAAACCTCGGATTTAATTCCCTGAAGCGTTGTCCAGCGTCTCTACGATTTTTGATATATACGATATTTTTGATATTTGATAATATTTACGAAATTTCAAACGTCCGCAGAAATCTGGACTCGATTTCTTTTTCTTTTGCGAATCTACGAATTTCGAATGATCTATGAAATCGCGAGTGTCGAGGAAATTTAGAAATTTAGAATATTCTTGAAACAGCGATGGAGTGATCTACAAAACTTTGAACATCGAAATAATTTCGATTTTCTCGAAGAATAGTGATTCTATCAATTTTCATCCACGAGATTCCGTGTATCAAAGTAATCTCGAACGACCCGCGAAACTTTAAATATAGAACGAAAATTGAGAAATCTCGAATTTTCTTAAAAACGATAAAGCAACCTTATGAATTTTGAACGATCTACAAAATTTCGAATGTGGAATGAAATTTGAAGATTTAGAATCATTCTTAAAACAGTGAAGTGACCTGTGAATTTCGAACAATCCGCGATATTCATAATTAAGAATCGATTTCCTCGAAGCAGTAATATACGAATTTCGAACGAAATCTTTCGAAATTTCGGATATCGATGAAAGTCAGAATCGAATCCACCTGCGAAACTTTAAATATAGAACGAAAATTGAGAAATCTCGAATTTTCTTAAAAACGATAAAGCAACCCTATGAATTTTGAACGATCTACAAAATTTCGAATGTGGAATGAAAATTTGAAGATTTAGAATCATTCTTAAAACAGCGAAGTGACCTGTGAATATTGAACAATCCGCGATATTCATAATTCAGAATCGATTTCCTCGAAACAGTATAAACGAATTTTAAACGAAATCTTTCGAAATTTCGGATATCGATGAAAGTCAGGATCGAATCGACCTATCGAAATTTGTAATATCAGAAAAATTCCCAGCCGATTTCACTGAGGCAGCGGAACGATTTGTAAATCACGAGCCCTGGCATTCGAAGTGAAGGTTTCTCTCCTTGGACTCAATTATCGAACGAGTTTCGAATATTGGAGAAATTTTTTTTTCTTCTCTTTAAACGGTAGCAAACAGCGATACATGAATCACGAGAGCTCTACCATTCACGGGCGTGTACGCCCTTCCTCCTTGGAATTTGATTACCCGTTTTCCTTGCATCGAGATACGAAAACTTCGATTCTTAAAGGCTACCATTAATTGATTTTTCACCCCGAGGTAAACGCAGTACCCAGGCGGAACTCAAAGGTTGATCAATAAAATGTTCTCGCTACTACGTAATCGAGTCGGGCGGGCTTTCCTCACTCGTTCAATTTCACCTTTTTTGGGCACGCTCGAAGACAACAATTACTGTGCTCGCCACAGTAATCTTTTTCGTCCACTTTTTTTTCGTTATATACGTTACGAGTCGTGGATCGTACAACGATGAAATTCGTTTAGAAGAAACTTTCGTGGGAAACCTTGGATTTCCAAGGATAACCTTAACCTTCGGTGACTCGGTGGAGAATCGATATCTTGTTTGCGCCGCATTATGAATTCAAGATTAGGATGGCATCGTTTGGCATCGGTTCTCCGTTATCCTTGTCACCTGATTATTCAGATTCATACACCCCCGCACGCGTGTATAATGAAGAGACGAAGGCGGACAGTGACATAAATTAATAGAATCTGTCGCGTAATTGCATCGACGATGAATTGGAGAAATAGTATCTTTTAGTATCTTTCTCGCGAACTTCTCTGTGCCAGAATTTATAATGTTAAATGAATTTTAAGGAATAAGTGATTCGAAGAGTGATTTATGTAAATCATTGGAACTTGCTATACGAAAGATAAAGATTTTGACAAAATCCTCTGAAAGTACAATTTTCATCAATGATTTAGTAAAAAGCATTGTCTAATATCAATTTCTGCGTATTAAATCTCCTACTGAGATTTATAACAGTTTTATCGAGTGAATGAAGAAACAAATGAGACAAAGGTGCACAGTGATTTGCATAATAATTTCTCGATGTAAATTTCTTTTTTTTTTTTTTTAATCTTCTAGAACTACAATTTTATTAACGATTTAGCAAAAATATTTTCCGATACTTTTCTTGCGACGTCGATCGCCGTATGCCAAATTTTCATCAAAGGATCAAAGCTTCTCGCTTCTATCAAAAGAGCAAACAACAAATCATCGACGAAAAAGAAGAAAGAAGAAAAACCACAGTGGAACGAATCTACGGATGTGGGGACTTGTCATCGCGAAAGCGAGACAAAAATCAGACAACCGAAAATCACAGTCTAATTATCGCGGATCGTTACGAAACCGATCGATTCGACGCTCCAGTGAAAGATCGGTTCCAAACGAGCGTTCCTCACTTTCGCGATCGCGGTTTTCTCGTCGCCGGCCTCTCTTCGATGGAAAGTAACAACGATCTGCGAAGCATAATCCCCGCGTTTATTACGTAAAGGTCGTTGTCGATGAAGAGTCTCGGTGAAACAAACTCCCTCCTCTCCTCTCTCTCTCTCTCTCTCTCTTTCTCTCTCTTCTTTTCTCTCTTTCACTTTCATCCGCGTTATATCGCTATAATACTTTCGAGAAAGATCTATCCACGTGAGGAAGAGCAAGCGCGACACTTCCTGTGTACGATTCGTTGAAAGGAATTCTAAATGGCGGATCGACCTCGTTGACACTGACCTTGAGGGGGGGAGAGACGTCGCGGTTTCTTCACGGTTTGCAAAAAGTCACCACGGTTGAGGTCGTTAAACGCTTTCGTCAATTAATCGATTCACGATTCTTTCTTCTTTCAGGGTGTCCATCGATATCGTTATTATTACATTTATTGCTTTACCTTAGTTTCGTTGATATCACCGTCGAATCTGTCGTTGAGGGAACGAGGGGAGAAAGGGGGGATATTTTCTTCTGGATTATAAACGATACCGACCGTGATATAACATAAATGATGGAACTCGTCACGGGGAAATCGCTCGACACTTGAAGTTAAATTCGCTTTCTCTCATATTTCACAGGAATTTCGTGGCAGGGGTTCTCCAGTTCCAACTGTATCGCGCGCTGTGTCAAGCAGCTGGACAGAGGTACGTCGACGATCCCAGGAGGCCTTTGCACAGATGCGACTTCTACAGGAGTCCGGACGCTGGCAGGATATTGGGGTGAGTATTTTCCAATGAAGTATATTAGTAACGGAGGATTATAGGAAATAACGAAATCAAACGAAATATACGGGGAAATATATATGATCCGTGACGAGATAAATGAAAATCTAACGCAACTCTCGCACAGTACGTAATATCTTCATCATTTCGTCGTTTAAAAAAATAGATACACGCACAATTATGATTTTCGAGTGAATTCAGAAACGCACATGTTTGCGTGTAACAAGTGACTCTACAAAACACAGGTTACAAACACTGCACGTTTAAATGACAAAAATCCAATATTTATTATCACATGTGTGTATATGACATAATAATAATATACTCAATTTATAAACGAAAATGTTACAATATTCCTGAGTGATAATATTGCTTTAGAGTATCTTGAAAGATTTGGAAAATATATAGTAATATGTAGAAATGTATAATAACAAGATAATAATAAAATCGGCTAAACTCGACTAATTAGATTAGAAAAATATATAATAGTATATAAAATGTACACGAATAGTGATAATATCTGGCAATTGGATACATATGATCTCGTACAAATGATAGTGAACATCATTGATATAATTGATTATGATGCTCCCAAGTAATATCGTTTTATTTTATTTCAATAAATTTTATTTTTATTAATTACGTAATTAGCTTGAAAGACTTGAAAAATATTACATAGTAATATATAAAAATATATAATAATAAATTAATAGTAAAATAGAATTGAAATATGACATACAAATGACAATGTGCATCACTGAATGATACTTATCATCCTAGTCGATTTCTAAAAGTATATTCGGTCAGTGGCAATATTTTAATATACAAGTGCTACTACGAAACACTCTCGCGTACATAAAGAGCCAAACGAAACATTGAAAAATTGCGCGAGTATTAGGTAACGAGCAAGGAAACCGTCGACAGCCTGTCGTTAAAAGAAAGGAACTTAACGCCTCCGTTTGCCAGAAATATTCTCAAACTATACAAACTATACACTCGTTACACTCTAGGCCAGGGCTTCTCAACAAGTGTGGGTCGCAGAAATTTTCAGTGAAAACTGAAAAATCCCTAAACATACAGCGGCCGAGAATTAATTCAAAAGTGATTTGGCGCCAAAGAGCTGTTTTCGAATAAATTTCCTCCTACGATTTATTATCAGCAAATGTTTCGATTCGTATTCCTTCAATTTATATATCGCAGGAGAATCGCTCGGGAAATATTTGCTCGGGTAAAAGGGAAAAGCCGAGTGGGAAATTTTTTTGAGAAGCCCTGCTGTAGGCGAACAAAGCGAACGACTTTCTCAGCGAGATGATAAATACATTGAACGTAACTCGTTGCCCGTTTCTTCTTGTCCTTGCTTGAAAAAGTAGGGCTAGCGAAACGATTTCGCGTTTAGACTGAATGGCCTCGCGGAAAAGACAGCAAGAAAGTAAAGCACAGACAGAGAGACAGAGAGAGAGAGAGAGAGAGAGAGAGAGAGAAAGAGAGGTGAAACGGAGCATACGAGTGCCGCTTTGCCAGCCAAAAGCCGCATTTAAAGTGTCGTAAAGAGTGAACGCGAAACGTAACACTCGCGGCTAACAAGATTGACGAGGAAATAGCACGGAAGGTGTTTGAATGATTTCTCGAGGATCCGAATAATCGCGCTCGCGGTTCATAGAATGTACCCGTAAGGTCGAAGTATAACGATTAAATGATCGATAGAAAAAGTATTCCGGTTTGCGAAACATCGCGCACTTTCCCTTTTCATCTGCTTCTGTAAAATGGTCCAGCGACGATGGACCATTTTGCAGAAGTAGAGGAATACTCTCGACGATAGGAGATGACGTATAGCAAGTCGTTGCTCACTATATTTGCTGCGGGATCGTGCAGAAATCTTGGATCATTTATCATCGTAATCGTTTCTAGTTTTAGGGACCAGTAGGGGAATACTCGATGTTGTTTCTCTTTTTTTCAATACTTTTGGTTACTCCTTTGATGAAAATAAAAATCTCATTTTTTTAAATATATGATTTTAATTTTTTTCTGTTTTTTACTTTTATATATGTAAATATGTTTTTTCATGATTTAGTGTGGAACGTGGTGTTAATAAACTTTAGTTGATCTATGTTTTTATATTATTGTGGTACAACAGATTGATGGTAAAACAATTGGAAAACGAAAGCAGCGAATTCTCTCAAATGTCACACGATTTTATACTATCTGAGAGGTATTCTTCAAGATAAAATTAGATTAAAGTTTTTTCGAATAATAATTTTACCATTAATTATTACTTTTTTTCAATGGTAAAAGGTAAAATAATAGAGAATCATTTTAAATAGTTGACAGAATTTGTTCCTTACACATTGAATCTAGTTATCTCGCTGTTGTAACATGAACTACGTACTAAATGAACCGAAGTTTATGAGAGTTTTTCAACAAATGTCTAGTAGGTGTTCTAATACTTGTGAGTCATAGCTATGACCTAGTAAATCAGCAACGTAGGTGGTCTAACACTTCTATCATCTATCTTCTAATGAAACAAAGGCTTCATCTGCATTCCTCAACTTCCATCGCCGTGAAACGTGAGAAATTGTACTGTTTCTCGAACGACGTTAACATGTTCTATCCGGATAGAAGATAAATTTTCATTTTTAGAACTTCGGGAACATCGACGGGAAGACACACGTTTGAATATTTATGCGTTAAATTAAGAAACACACACACACACACACACACACACACACACAGTACGATTGTAAATTCACACTGTCTGAAACTATAAGAGCAAAACGTAGAAAACACCCATGTTCTCGGAAAGTTGCATCGAAAATCGAGAGAGAACAACTTTTTAACCTCTTGAATATTTAACCCCTTGGATAGACGAAAGATCATCTAAAAAGCCTAACCTTTCGAACGATACGAGAGATTAATATTCAGTCAGTGAAAAAAAAAAAAAGATTGGACACTGTCGAAGATCCTCTTCTCTTCTTTCTCTTTATCTCCTCTCCTCTCTCTCCTTTTTCTACCTTTATTATCCTCTTCTTCTCTTCCTCTCTTTATTACCCTCTCTTTATCTCTTCTCTCTTCCTAGTTTCTCATCCTTTTCTTTGTCATTCTCTCCTCTTTTCTCCATCTTTGTCACCTTCTTCTCCTCTTTCTCTTTATCTTCTACTTCTCCTCTTCCTTTTCCCCTTTTTTTGACAAATCAAGGTAACATACGAATGACGTTTCTTTCTGATTTTAAACAAGATATCCCGCTTATGAATATTCCGATCTATTTTGACTGCTTTGCGGATATTTTGGCGTTCATAGGAAATATTAAAGTTTAAAATTCCATAGAAATATAAAATATGTTACCGTCAATGTATAGTGAAGTGATGAGCTGGACCAATAAAAAATTTTAAATTTTTACAGCTTCATAAGGAAGGATCTTATAACAATCTACTTGGTTTCGTTTAATAAGCATGAAATCTCTACTTTCATATAGTTCTAAATTCGTTTTTTCTAAAGACGTTCAACAGGTGAGAAAATAAGTATTCTTTATTCTCGAAAACTGCAAAAATTCAAAGTTCATTGAAAAATTCTCTTCGCGACTAGAACCGTCATGATCTTAAAGATTGAAGTCTGTCTTTTTAGAATAAATCCTTAAAACTTGCTGTACAATTCTTCTTCATTATTTATAATAAAGTTATAATATTTTACTGAACTTTGAATATTACAGTTAAACAATGAATATTTCTTGAATTTATATCATTTAACTATTCAATGTTCGATAATAGGAAAAAGCAATAAAATTCAATAAAAATTTAAATGTCTCCGGATGTTTAAAAAATTTCTTTTTTTCTAAACCAGATCTTATGATTGAAGCCTATTCTTTAGAACAAACCCTTAAAACTTGCATTCTTCTTCGTCATTTTATTGAATGTTACGGTTAAAAAAACGAGACGTGGAGATTTCTTAAAATTTTCTAATATTTGAAATTCAATGAAATAGCGGAAAGGCAAGTTTTCTATTATTATAGTCACTTAGTTCAGTTTGACTTATTTTTTTTATCGTTAAAAAAATTTTTTTCAACGATTCTAGAGACGAGAAATTTTACAATTTCTTCGAGAATAAAAGTTTCTTTCTCATTTCATTCATCATTGATTCCGTTGATGCCCTCCGATGTTTACGTGTAAGATATGTTTAAGCGCCAAAGTATAACGTTTCCTATTAGTCGAACAAATTTTTTCAGCCTAGAGTCTGTTTGTTTTTTTTTCCTGTTTGCCATATTCTCCAAACCAAATTTACATAAAACCATAACATTTTCCATTAACGTTGACAGACGTTGAAAAACAGAAATTCCGTGGCTGCCCGGGTTAAATCAGACGGCAGACTCGCGGATAAGTGTCGGAAACATCCGAAAAATTTCTTTGGCCGAAATGGTTCTGACATTCTGATCTGCTTAAAATTCAAGGCTGACAGCGGGCTCTCCTATTTACATACCTGCACGGATATACCTCAAGCGCCTCGATCCCTCCAGCGAGACTTAATAATTTTAAAAATAGTTCAGATATCGTATCCCCCCCTCTCCCCCCCCTCCGAAATAATTGCATTCTTTCGCTCATGACGCACATACATAATACATTACGAAACTCTTACTTTTACTCCAATTTTCTCAGGCCGTTAAGAGGTGACGAAATACATGTACATACTAGATTTGTAAAAGAGAGGAAGGAAACAAAACGATGCTCGCTTGATAATATATATATATATACATATACGCTTGTACTTACTGTTAGTTAATCGAGGCTAACAAATTAATAGCGTTGATAACATGAAACGAAACACACAGTGTCTGAGAAAGTGTGACAGAGAAAGAAGGTATCGCTTACGTGACGATCGATTGCGAAAATTCTTGCGCGAGAAAGGAAAAAAATATTCGAAAAATCGATCTGCCCGATCTGTGACATTACCATTGACCGAATTGGTTCTTACCAATTTCTTACGCATTGCGACAAGATCACGCTCGTGCTCGGTATATCACAATACGCTATATCACGCTTGAATTCTCTGTGTCGTAAACTCGGCGCACACGCCGTATTAATCCTGAATGAAATGTCATCCAACTTGACCGACTAGTTTGTTTAATTTGTTAAGGGCCAGCTAGCGTGAGGTAACGCGTAGATGTTGCGCAATTGCAATGCTAACTGAAACTAATGCGAGATATTAAGTAATCAAGAAAGTTCTGTGAAAAAAAAAAACAATGAACCGGAGATAGAGAGGAAAAAAAAACATAATTCCAATTTTACGAAATTTTAATGAAGAATATTGAATGGATGAATACGATATACATATTAATAAACATATTAATTTTAATGAATGTACATTTAATGAATATACAATTTAATGGACATTTTAATAAATGTGAATTTTTAGTGAATACGAATTATGAATAAAATATATCGTTAGAACGATAACTATATAAATTATACTGAAATTAAATAGATAATTAATAAAACATTATAGATATAGTTAAAGTATATTTCATTTTGATGAATACTTTCTTTTACAAAGAAACGACGGAAACGTTGGTTTTGGCCATTAAGGAATCGAAAATTTATCGCATTGCATTCTTTTCCAGAGGTCCGCCATGTAAATTAGAAATGCAGAAAAAAAGTTTTCACAATTTCGAAAATAATGAATACGTCATTATTCGTCTCCTAGCCACGCGGAAACTTTCCACTTTTATTTACCTCTCTTTCACGGTTATTAAAACAGCGATCAGTATTCAGTAATGTAAATCGATTGCAAGAGAAAAAAAAACTGCGAGTCAAATTAATGCAGAATTGACCTTCAACGAGTTTTTTAAAAAAAATAGACAAACACCTAATTAAGACTCTCGATAAGTCCTGTTTTCGGATTTGTGCGAAACCAGCATTCCATTTTTTTCAACATCTCGTTATGGCCGTAAAATGATAATGGAAAGATCGGCAGAAGATCTGAATTCCATGGTTTCGCGACAAAAAAGGATCACAGGAATGTTTACATGTCGATGATTTATCTACCTCGACTTCGTACATGCTCGTCCTGTGGATGTTCCTAGTAAATCCATAAGAATCAGAATTATTCATCTTCGACTTCAGGAGCTCGAGAATTTCTGGAATTTTATCCTCAGAAAAATCAACCAACTCGTTTCTCAACGCTGTTCAAATTCAATATTTTAATCTAAATGATGGCAACACGAAGAGACAAAAACGCGTAAGAAAAAAATTCGAATAACACGTTCGCAACATTTGTCAATTGTTTAACTTTGTCGTTTCGTAAAATGATATCGTCTATTTCCAACTTCTTCATCTTTTTATACAGATCTCATTATACAGGTACGCGAATATTCAATTTTTGAAGAATCTCTCTAAGCCTTTCCATTTTTCACGAAGAAATAGACATAGCTAATAGTAGATTTCAAGGTAAATTTTGAAAAATAATGTGCAATAATGCTAAATAACTTCATACGATCAGCCACAAATGACACAATTGACAATAAAAATTACACAACGTAATTATATTATAGTAATTATATTATAAGTCTAGAAATTAATTTAAATCACATTTGTAATACGCATTATAGATTATTGAAGGAAGAAGATTTATATTCTTTTTCTATTCGTTTCCAATTGAAAATAATCCTTCCTCAATCAGATTTAATAAATTGAAATTCCAAAGAACTTGCAACAATTTTATTAAATCAAAATTTAACCTAGGTTTAGGTTAGGTTTAGGTTAGGTTAGGAACTCTCCAACACTTGGAATTTCCTATTAAAATGATTCCAAAACAAAACCAATAAAATCTCGCTACTAAAGGTTATCCAAAAGCCACTGAATTAATTTCTACACCTAACAGTATTAATTATACACTAAACAGTATTAATAAATATTACTGATACAATAAATACGATACGTGATGCAATAAATAACGATGAATTGAAAACAAGAAGGAAGATAATGACGAAATATGTACTCATTTTCCCTCGTTTGTAATCGATGATCAATTACGCTGTTTCGAACACTTTCACTGATCGTGAGAGCCATAATGTCGAAGCATAATGTACGAGTGCGGGACATTTATTCAACGTCCACGAATTTCTCGACCTACGCTGGACAATGTCCATCGAACTGTAAATTATTCGCGATCTCCAACGAATCCATCACGTGTCTTCTCTAACGCAAAAAAAAAAAAAAAAAAAAAAAGGAAAAAAGGAAATCGACATTTCTATTCGACATCCATTCGTCGCGCATAACTATTCGAAATTTCATCCTGAAGGGTAACAACTCTCGGCATCTGTTTCCTCGAAGAGATTGCGACTCCTAATAAAAGTAGGAACGTGGAGCAATCCCAGATTATTGGGCAACTATCGCACGAACGCGAGCGATACTTTCAAGGTCCGGCAGAGAAATGGACAATGTTGGAACGGTATCAAAAAGTCACCCTCCGTCGACTTCGTGGACGCGAAATGGAATATAAGGCACGTAGGAGTACACAGAGGTCGAAGATATCGTGCGGAAGATGCAATCGGAAGAGATCTATTATATCGATCTCTCGTGGCGATCGGATCGCGTCCCTTGACAATCTTTCTCTCTCTCTCTCTCTCTCTCTCTCACACACACACACTCTCTCTCTCTCTCTCTCTCTCTCTCTGGAAGGCTGCGTAATCTGGGTCAACCAGAGAGAGAAACCATTGTCCGTTTCCGCAATTTCGTTGCCAATTCGATATTTGTATCCCGACTGAAGCCGTTGACGAATCCGACTTGACACGCGTGACCATCGATTTAACGAAAAATCGGACGATCGTGTCGCTCGGGAGCTAGTAAAAAAAGAGCAGAGGTTGCGAATATTACTTGTGAACGTTTGCCTTGGAATTTGTGATAATCCAGCTTAATATTGCCTTAACATGTTGAACGAGAATCGAGAGTGAAATTCTAAGCGTCACCGAAGTGTGACAGATTAACAGCATGTATGATTATAATTGTGCTTCATACTACAATAGAGATTGTTTAAAATCGATTTCTTTTCTAGCAATTGCACATGATCATTTGTCGTTGAATAAATTCGGGCGAAACAGAAAAATCTGACATGCTGTGGTGTCGAACTCTCAAGCTGAAATTTGTGCTCGTCAGCTCAACAGTGGCATAATTATTTGTTTAGAATATTTTCCCAACCGCCTGGTCCGTTCGATTTGGTTGGATTCTGTCTTCCAAAGTCTTTACATTGTATGTACAGGCACATCTGTGATTTTTCTTAATCAAAATGTTTGTTAGACAGTGTAAGATTTTTCTAAATTACTTGTAAAATCCTATATAACTGAACGAAGAAAAGCGTCCCCCGTAATTGAGTGACGAAATCTCCACGTAAACATAGTCGTCGGTATTAGAGTGAAAAATTTTTGGGGGAATTTCGAAAATTACACAAAAATATATAAAAACACTCTGTTACAACGATTCTCCATCCTTTCCATCTTTATTAAATTTAATTCGTAAAAATATGAATTTTCGTGCGAGCAATCGTAACGTCAATCATTTTTATAAATTCGTGAAAGTGCGAATCCATTGCTCGGACATGAGACGTTGAATAACATTTCAGCCATTGGAAATTGAAAGTTCCAACAACAAATGGAATTGATTGAACATTTTTAACACTATGTAACGAAGGGAAACAACCCGTTGTGGTCACGCGAAGGGTTAAACGATGGCGCGCGGCGAGACGATGGTTGCCGTCGTTTTCCTTCTGCGACGAGCGAATGAATGAAGAAATCTCTCAGCGAAACGAGCGATTGAAAGCGATACAGCCGTCAGAACGCGAAGCCCCGCGATAATAAATCGTTTCTATCGCTTGGGAGGATCTGCAACTGATTTTCTGCAGCGGAGAAATTATTCGTTTGGAAGGGGGTGAGGGGGGGGGGGGAGAAGAGCGTAATGCGCGTTCGCCGGCCATTATGAAATTTTACGTGCAGCCCAATTGCGCAAACAACACACTCGAATAGGATGCTCTTCTATCCTTCTTCTTCGATCTAGATTCTAGAATCCAAACGTTGCATCCGTGAACTATTTTCAGAATTTAATTTCGTTCTCTCTCGCAGCTGGCGTATCGGTAATAACGAAATTCATTAAATTATTCACGCAACGATTGTTCAATTTGCTGTCAAACGACTCGTGCTGGCCCATTTTCTCCCCTTTCACACGCTTCCGATAGAGACGCGCTCGAGTCCGACGAGTGCACTTGCGAAAATTCGAATCAAGATCAACATCTGTGAGTTTCGTTTTCGAATTGGATTTCGAGTCGACTTACTCGAAAAAAGTAAAAATTCGTTCGTTCGATTTTGTTTTTATTCGATTGTAGTTGTATTTTCTTTTTTTTTTTTTTTTCGTTTCTATACAGGTCGAGAATTAAATGTATGCGTGTACATTTCAATGTGCAAGTTCGATGTATACGATACATAGGCGCGTTTCGTCGAGAATATTTTATACTGGTCAGATTCGATAAGTTTCGTTTCATGAGTATCGAGTATCCTCTAATAAAATAAAAATATCGAGTACGTTTGTAATTGATTCGTTTTATACAAATCGAGATCAATGTGTACAATTTAGTTCATCAGCTCGCACAATTGTACATTTCTAACGCATACATTTCATTAAACTCTGTCCATGCATTTTATATAAGCCAAGTTTGATATCTAAATCTCGTTTCATAGGTTTCGTATACTATTTGAAAGTAAAAATGTTTCAACACTTGTAATAAATTCATTATACTAATCAAGTAAAATACTATACTATTTGAAAGTAAAAGTGTTTCAACACTTGTAATAAATTCGTTTTATATTAATCAAACGCAGTTCAGTACATGTATTTTGCACATTTTAATCTGCAAATTAAATTATCTACTAATTTGATTAACCAAATCAAAATCTACAATTTGCTAACATTTTCAAAAAAAAACTGGATTACATGTCCAATGAATTAGTATAACATTAATATCTTATTTATTTAGTTTGTTTACGAGATAAATCCTTTTTGATACACAGTATTGTGACGATACATTAAAATAGTCAAGATGATCGATCTATAATTTTATTTCATATAATTCATTTTTAGTATAATTTCTAAAATTTTATACATTTATTTATATGCAGTGTATCATTAGAGACTTAAATGATTTCTGTAGGACCTCGCGTTCTTTATTGTATTATAAATTTTTCCCCTGTTCCTTGCATTTTAATATCTTTGTTATAAATTTTCATTTGTTATAAAATTCATTTTTGATATAATTTTTACATAAAATTTTATACATTTCCTTATATGCAGTGTATCTTTAGAGACTTGAATGATTTCTGCAGGACCTCACGTTCTTTATTGTATTATAAATTTTTCCCCTGTTCCTTGCACTTTAGTATCTTTGTTATAAATTTTCATTTGTTATAAAATTCATTTTTGATATAATTTTTACATAAAATTTTATACATTTCCTTATATGCAGTGTATCTTTAGAGACTTGAATGATTTCTGCAGGACCTCACGTTCTTTATTGTATTATAAATTTTTCCCCTGTTCCTTGCACTTTAGTATCTTTGTTATAAATTTTCATTTGTTATAAAATTCATTTTTGATATAATTTTTACATAAAATTTTATACATTTCCTTATATGCAGTGTATCTTTAGAGACACTTGAATGATTTCTGTAGGACCTCGCGTTCTTTATTGTATTATAAATTTTTCTCCTGCTCCTTGCACTTTAGTGTCTTTGTTATAAATTTTATACTTCAGTCGCCGCTAGATCTAGCGTTAATGTTACGAATATATCCCCCTCCCCCCCTCTTTCGTGGTGTCGAAAAATTCGCAGAGATTGGCAGGAATAACTTTCAGGAAGTGACAATTGCCCCGAGAAATCTTTCCTTGAAATATATCACTTCCTTCTTCTCGTTTCTCGTCCTTCTTCCACCGCCGGCTTCCATTTTGGTTCTCTGTCGGCCGAGAGTAAAGTTACACGGCTCGTAAAACGGAAGTGCAACGCGTAACAAGTCGAGTTTCTTTTGTGCGACACACGCATGCTTTTTACGCGGCGCAATCGCTTTCGTAACGGCGTCCGCAGTCCGCGAAAGCCCGAGATTGTCCTTCGATTACAGGAAGTCAGGCCTTTGGACGGCCGCCCGCTTGATTTCGATCTATCGATCGCCGGACGCTCGCGCGCCAACGTCCGTTTCTCGAGAAAGAGAATCTGCTTCTCCGGCTCGTCGAACGTCCTCTCGTTTTATCAAAAGGATTCTATGAAAGGAAAATCATTTTCACACTGCAAATTCGTCGTCCACTGTTCATACTCGTAAAATATGTGAAATTATTCACAGAAAGTTCTCGTTCTCGTATTTTTGTTATATTCTCGTTTGCCAAAATCGCAAACTCCAATTTAATTTAACAATCGATCCGTTAACAGTTTATCAGACAATGAATGGGATTTCGAATAGATTATTATTTTTAACATTTTCGAGTTACTTGAGCCCAAGAAATGAATACAAATTGCTAGTAGTAGCAATGAAAAAAATTTAACTAGATGTATAATGTATTATTCAATATTAATAGGGAAGAAATTAAATAAGGAGAGAATTATAAATTTATTCATTTATTTCAAAAGTCATTATAATCTCGGAGTTTATTAATTCATCGTATACCTGGGAATTAAAAAGAAACTTAGTAAAACACGTTTTTCTACATGTGGATGTATCTCAAAACATAAAATCTATACACTTTCGTAATCGAAATTCATAGTTTTATTAGACTATTTTAGAGATTAACGATAGATCGAGTGTTAGTTATTTTTAATTGTTTCTGTACGCGATTTTCGAATGTTGTAAGTGATTTGTCTCTTGAAAATTGAATACTAATCATGTAATGAAACCAGAGAGATTGAGATTGAAAAACTAGAATTGATCAATTTGATTTCTGAAAGATTTTTAATTCAAGATTATTATTCGTTGTTTCTTACGATCGAGGCTACAATCTTTTCCTAAAAAAGTGCGACAAAAATCGAATTCTGTTAAACGAAGATATTTTTATTATTTACAATTTTTTACTATTCACGCAAAAAAAAAAATCGTCTAAATAAGTATCTTTAACATTTTCTCTCTCTCTCTCTTTCTCTCTCTCTCTTTCTCTCTCTCTCTTTCTCTCTCTCTCTTTCTCTCTCTCTCTCTCTCTATCTATCTATCTATCTTTCTCTCTGTCTTTGAATACACTGCAGTTGCACAAGGATTTAATTTAATCACGAGAGTTATAATTGCCAATTGACAAATACGAAACTGTGGTCCATACACGCGAGTAGAAAACAGCGACCACTTATGCCAAAAACAACAGATAATGGGAATGGAAAGTGTGTTGCAAAAACATGACTCGAATGCGTAATTATATTTTCGTATTATTAAAATTCAGAAAGATTACAAATACGATACGATCTTTATTGCTCACTTTCTATGATCGGCAAATTCGTGGAACAATGAGTAACAATCTTGCAGTATATATATATATATATATATATATATATATATATATATATTCACGGACTTGATTAACCAGAAATCGATTAAAATTTATGGGAATCAATAGCTCGGCCTTGGGATCGGGTGCATCGATGAATAGTCCTCGCGTTCTGACAGCAATCTGCATCGAATTAACCCTTTGCTCTATGACATCGAGTCACTCGCGAGATAGATTATTTTCGTTTACATAATTACGGTTGAATTTGAACGGTAATTTTGTTGTTCAAGTAGAAAAAAAGAACAGTTCTTTCTCTACCGAATGAACCTGATAATTTCAGAATGTACTGATGCAGATTTATCCAACAAAATCGAAAATATTGAGCGTACGAATGAAAAAAAAAGTTAATTTATCGAGACTTATTAATAAATACACGTAAATTGAAATACAGATGGAAATTTCTTCTAATTGAGGAGATGATGTTAAGAGATACTGTTTTTAATTATTCAGAAGAATCTTTTTTATGATTATTTTATGATCCTCTTTTTAAAAAAAAAAAATACGTCGCTAAAGAAATTAATCTGACAAAATTCGAAATATCAATGATCGTGACGATTTTTATCATAAAATATCAAACAATGAACTGCAACTTCGTTCCAGCAATTCGAGAGTTCAATTTGCATATTAAACCATTTTATTATACCAGTTAATGAGTAAATAATAATTATCTTTTGTAACTTTATCAGTCATAATACTGTTACAGTGATTCGATACCAGGCATAGGCATTGTTCGAATAAAATACTTGAAAAATGATAAATAACACATCTTATTCAACTTCACGTTATTTTAAAATAATCCTATATTAATTTACTTGAACAAGCAAATTTCCTATTTCATTTTGTATTTTGCATCTATTTTTTTTCAAATAATTTTTCAAATATTATAGTGTCTCATTCTATCGTACAAACTTCACCTTCTGTTCAGATTATTTGTTATCTTATTTCAATGAATTAATTCAAGTAAAAAACTATTTACAAATGATTTGTCTGATCTATCGGAGCCAAGATAAAAATACTCTTTTTAAATTACTTTTCAAATAAAAATAACAAATGAGTCGTTATTTCATATTGCCATTTCTTTTTTTTTTATGTTTATTTCAAATGAAATTTGCCCAATTCTGTTCGATACAATAAGCCAGAGCTAACACTTCGCATTGAGCTACGATAACATTTTTAATAAATATTGACACGCCTAACGATATCTTTTTTTATTGATTCGAAGTTATCAAAATTCGATTTAGGATTACGCGCGAGTCACGAAAGCGTTGAGCAATCCAGTCGGTGGTCGCGAGAAAAAAAAGAAACGCATTCCGATAATAATAGAAATAATAACCAGTGTGTTCGAACGCTCGATGGTTATTACTATCCCATTGTGGGCCTATCAAGGTCTCCGTCAGGCAACGAGCAAATAACAGCGGGCGCCTATCGTGCAAAACCGATAACCCCGTTTAGCCAAATGACACGCGTTTCCCACACGGGTGTCAGAGGTCATCCTTAAAACGCAGAACCATGGTAGTCAACTCGTGACTGGATTCTACTGTGTAAAGGAGAATGGGAATCACTCGACACGGATTTTTTCGCGGAGTTTCGCTGGCACCGAACGAATCCGAACGCGATACTCTTCGAGATAATCGAGCTACCGAGAACACGACGATTAAACTGGAAAAGATGGAGAAGATGAAGCGTTGCTTACAATTTGTCGAGACTTGGTCGAGAAGACTTGGAAGAAAAATATCGATATCGAATCGTTTGCAAAATTTCGTGAAGGATCGTGAAGATTCTTACTACTGCGAAAATATAATACTCGAAGTGTTTTGCAAAATCGAATTTCTTAGTTCTTTGCGTAGTATTACATTGAGATTTCGATACTCCGGAGTTCTGATAAAATTCGATAAGGTAATTAAAGTTTCGACGAACTTTGACTTTTTGAAATTTCCGAGAGCTTCGATGATTTCAGCATCTTTTTCGAGAGTCAATGCGCCTCGAGTTGTAGATTAGATTTGAATTTTTTAAAGACCTCGAGCAGCTTTGTGCCAAGCTCGTGCCATATCTTCTCACAGAGTATACAATAACATCAAATATTTACCAAGCTTTGAGAAAATTATAAAGACTCCTTAAATATTGAATTATTCGGGACCTATCAAAAGGCAGTCAACTCAAGACTTATCGATCTTCTGATTTAAAATATTCCGTTGCGAAAAGATCATCTGTCGCGTTGAAAAAAAAAAAAGAATACAAAACGTTAGAAATAAACGCGAGAAAAAGAATGATTCTTTTTGGTCTCCGTAACAAAATGATTGATTTCAACAATTTAAACAACCTGCTACAATTACTTCGGTCGATCGTACAAACAAAAAAAAAGATTTGTAGAATTCCAAGATTTCCAAACAGTTTTCGCAGTCGCTCGTTTCTTGTAAATCAACCCATAGGAAAGTGTTTGTTTTCTGCATCACGTCACGTTTTCCCATAAACGTCCGATGTACGTTAAAATAGGCGGAATCGCGGCAACCAGCATCCCGCGTTACGAAATATCGCCGGCCAGAGCGAGCAGGAAAGTGGCGATTTCGCCGACACCGGAAATTGTGAGATCGACATAAACTGTAATCGGGGGCATACCGAAATATTTTTGCGCGTCCGGTCGATTCCCACGACGAGAGGCGTGGCTGGTTCTCGAAGGAACCGGAAGCGAGCTGCACCGTGGCCTGCATCCAAATGACTTTCCAAAAACTCGTTATATCATAACGGCCGACCGACCACCGGACACTTTTCACTTTCGAGAAATCGACCCTCCGTTGTTCACCTTTCACCTCTTGCCTCGAACGTCGTTCGCTCGAAACCGACGAGTCCAAAAAAAAAAGAACTTTTCTACGCATTGTAGATATTAATCTAGCGCGCAGTACGAAATTTTTCTTAAGACTTAATTTTTTCTTTACTTAATTTTCTCCAAATTTGTCTGCGGATATTCGCCATGATCATAGATTATGTTATCGATCGTTTTGTCTATTTAATTCTTTACGCTTATTTAGACGTTTGTTCAGCAGAATGAATTTCTTTTAATTTTTAATTTAATTCTCTTGAAATTTGTTTAGCTACGAACGTATATACCAACTATCGTGTTAATTATGTTAATTTCTTTGATTTTTAGTAATTTTATCTAGTTTATTAATTTAATTCAGTTTTATTAATTAATATTTTGCTTTGTCACAAATATTGGCAGTCCCTTTGTGAAAGTTCGACAATAATTCAACGGAAACAAAAAGTACTAAAAAATATAATTAAAAAAACGCAAAGTTTGCATAAAAAGGAATATTAAGACTATCTATAAGAATATCTACAACTAAAACTATTAACAAAATGAAATAATGCAAATAGTAGTGATAACTAGTAATAACACTAAAAATTTACAAACTATTAAAATCACCTTTGTCAAGATTTAAATTTACATTTAAATTAAAATTCGCCCAATCTCATTTTCTGTATTAATCCCTCAAGTCTGTCAGTTTATGGTTAAGGTACTTGAAACACGAAACTAAACATTTCATAAAAAGCATCAGAAATATTAAGCTATGTATAACTAAAACTATTAAGAAAATGAAATAATTCAAATAGTAGTAATAACTAGTAATAAACACTAAAATTTACAAACTATTAAAACCACCTTCGTCAAGATTTAAATTTACATTTAAATTAAAATTCGTCCAATCTCATTTTCTGTATTAGTTTCTCAAATCTATCGGTTTATGATTGAAACACGAAACCAACATTTCATAAAAAGAATGAGAAATATTAAGCTACGTGCAACTAAAACTATTAAGAGAATGAAATAATGCAAATACCACTAATAACTAGTAATAACACTAAAAATACAAGCTATTAAGATCACTTTCGCGTCAAGAATTAAATTTACATTTAATTTAAAACTCGCCCAATCACTTTATTCATATATAGCTCCAGAGCTAAAAACCAGAGTATAAAAATTAGAATGCAAGCGATAGGATAAAGTTTATAACGCAATAAAGATCACGATATCTTGTATTTATGTGTTTCATCTCGTAGAAATACACGATTGAAACTTGCGAAATTTCTCTGAGAAATCATGTGAATTTTGAATCGTGTGTCATTTCGACCACCTTAGATAGTTCATTATATTATGTTCCCTCGATCTGTGATTGATTCTGTCGATCTGTGATTGAGATCGAAACACGAAACTAACGATGCATTTATAAACAAATTCTTCAGAAGTCTTTAGTCTCCAGTTACCGCGCGTCGGACACTCTCTTACGCAAGATCCGCAATGGAAGTGTCTTGTATCAGCAATTCTTCATGGAAAACCTCTCGCTGTTACAAAAGAACAAATCCCTCATGGGGGGCATTAGGTTCGCTTTATATAACGCGGACGCATTGTCGTTATCGGAATAACCGGGATTACGCGCTCTCCGCGTCTCGGAATCGACGATCGAATCGGCAAAAGGAAACAGGAACACAGAGGGAAAGAAGGCGACGCAATCACGCGCACGAGGCGAAAGAAGCTCGTCTAACAGAGAAACTCTCCTCCTGAATCACGTAACGAACCGCTGAAACCGGTTGATTTTCCACGCCAGCGCCGTGCAACTAAAACGGAACTAAAATTCACTCGGAACTTGAAGCTTGTTTAATGGCCACGTTCGAACGAATAGCGAGTCGTTGAACGATCCCATCAATCGTGTCCTCGCGGCGAATACCTTCGTTGCATGACTACTTCCAGGTCATTGTATTTAAATACGTGTTTTGTCTTCGAGGAGATTGCCCTTTTTTAAATTCGTGATCATCGTTCTCGATCGAATGTCGCGTCGACGATCTCCTGACGATATTTCACCGCAGGGAAGTAGTTTGTTTGTTAGATGAAACATTGTTTACTGCTTCATAGTTAGTAGTTTGTCAAATTGGGAAGGAAATCACTATGATTTGTAAATCTTTTGTCACAGTGATTATACGCAATATTAAAATGTTTTGAGGTGACTGGATTTGTTTCCTTGCACGTTGCATTGAAGAAATTGTAACGACGAGGAAGAAAAATATTTATAAATACCTTATATTTTTACTAGTTTTGGAACGGAGTAGTTAATAGCTCTTTCACAAAACTGATTGCAGTTGAACTGCTATAAATTTAAAATTTCCAAGCGAGCCGACAGAAGTACTTAACACGCAAAGTGTTCCAACAGTTAACGTGCTGAGAAAATGACATAAAGTTCTCGACGACGACGACAATGATGATTATACCAATCACTAGAAACCACAGTGTTCACGTGGGTGTAGGCTACTTAGCTGAGATCAACCGTGCATTATCCTTCGAAAGAAATAACATGAGGCTACGTGCTTCTCCATTTCGAATCACGTCGCCGATCGATTTCTATTACTAAAAAGTAATAAAAGTCGACGTGCAAGTTGCAAATTGCTGAGAAATGACAATTAATCAGATAAAGGAGAAAAATTTCTGTAAGTTACAAGAGTAATAGAACGTACAAAGTCCTGTTTTATAAACTTGCAAAGTGGATAGTTCTCTCGCTTCTCTCGAGCGAAATTAATTTGACATCATAGCTCATAATATATAGAGTGTCCCAGTATCGATAGTACAACCAGAAAGAAAGTGATTCTGTATAAAGAATGAAAATTTTCCCATGCAAGATTTAATTTCTGAGGAAATCGAGTTTGAAAATTGATCAAGCGGCAGGGCAATTTCAAAATCAAAATTTATTTGAATATGCTTGAGAATGAAACTTCGAGTGAAGAAATTTTGTTCGACGTTTCTCGACTCATTTTTCCACTTGACTCCTGTTTTCAATTTTTGAAATTCGTTTGTCTGGAAAACGAGGCATCGTACAAACAAATTCCATTCTTTATTTTCGACTTATTTTTTTCATGACAGAGTCTCACCCTGTTGCACTGTCGATGCACTGTGTGCACAAATTATGACACATTCACACGTGGTAAATCCACGCGTTTCCAAGCACGATTGCCAAAGATAGGCTAATTAGCGGCACGGCTGGAAGAAAAGGCTCGTTACGCGTCTTTACTTTTCTCTCGTTCCAATTCCTCCTCGCGGATTTTCTTTTTCCTTCGCCGAGGGGGAGGGTTTTTCATTGTTCCGTGCGTTCGGCGCGCGCGTTGTCGCAACCGTGTTTCGCCGAGAAAATCTCGTTAAAGCCTAACACAACGCACGAATTACGAGCTTCCCTCGCGGTAATCTGAATAGCCTATGCTCGCTAGTTCGCCTCTGCGAACTGTTCGTTGCGTTGCGTTTTCCCGCATTCTATGTTTCGCGTGCCACGAAAAACTGCAACCACTTTGTTTCTCGTTGCCGTTGTTGCAGAAAAATTATGGAGAGAGGCTCGTCGATCCCGTGGCAGGAGACGCTCCGAGAAGCTATAGGCGAGGACAGATTGGACGCGTCCGCGCTCAGGGAGTACTTCAGGCCTCTCGAAGATTGGCTGAGAACGGAGAACTTGAGAACCGGTGACGTCGTCGGCTGGTCTTACGGTAAGAAAATCTCATCTCTTGCTCTTCCCCTTTATTCAAAAATGTTGGTCAAACGTTTGGCGATTGAAAGAGATCATTTCTCTTGGAATTTTAACCCTTTGCACTCGAGGGGTGATTTTCACTCACCACATGCCGAGTTGATGCCGTAACTCGAGAGATGACTCTCGCTCACCACTTGGTTTGATGCAGAATCTCGATGCGCGGCAATGACTATTTATGTTCAGTTTCTTTGAAGTGGGTTCCTAAGCTCTTTGTGTATAATCTTATGAAGTGTAGAATGGAGATAAGATTTTCTTATCTGAAATTAGTCCGCAATCACGAACCGGACTGCATTTTCCGCATTAGTTCGAACTTGACAGTCGTGGCAAAACGTGACTATTAGAGTTCGAGTTTTCGATCCCTATAAGCATGGAACGTAATAATGAAATAAGCTCGTGTGAAGATGAGTTTGACACGTTGCTTAACGAGGAAATTATCCAAATTATTGAATTAATTATTAATCTATACGCAGAGAGCTTGATGATACAGAGAACAAGAGCAGTGATGATGATAGTGACAAACATCCGGGCATGCATCTTGGCAATTGTTATATAAAATATCGTACAAAGCAAAATTACAAAGATTAATGTTTAAGAAATTATCTTCGTAAAGGTGTAAACATACACAAAATGTTAAAACATAAGTTTTATACATTAATTTCTATGTGTAATCATTTGAAGCTAGAGGTAAGAAATTCACCAAAAATGCTGCGAAAGGGTTAATCTTCTCTATAGGATCAGAATTTCGTTTCTGCGAAAAAAGGAAAAAATTATTTCTAGTTGATTCTGGGTCTTTGTATCAAGATCTGGAGTTATAAATAAGTCATTTAATATTTCTATATATTTTACGATGATGCATTAATGAAATATAATGGTAAAAAAGTATGCAAAGTAAAATTGCAATATGGATAGGCGTTTGCTTTAACAGTATGCATAGATATCTTCATTCGACATTTTCTTATCGTGAGTTGAGTATTTCAAAATCTTCTCATAAATTTCATAATCTCGTTATATATACTCATCATGTATGTAGGGGTTACGGACCGAGGATTTTTATGAATTCGTGCGATATTTTAAGGTGCGTAACGTGAAAAATATATGGAATATTTTATTAAGCACCTTGCGATATTTGTCATGTGTAATAAATTTCTATTTTAGATTTCACTTTTTTAATTGCAATCATAATGTTTAATCCTTAATTTTTAAGTCCATTATTACAACAAGTGATCATTTGTTACAATACATTTCTGTTTTTTTTTAATTTATATACACAGTTGGTGAATCTTGCTTCTCAACAATATACGAATCGCGATGAAGAGTTTATTAATTAACATTTTTGATAAAAATTTAGTGATTTAATAGTTTAATTCAAGATATTTCAAAGACGCTACAAATTTAAAAGGTTAAGTTTTAAAGAGAAAGTTGTATTTAAAAAAAATTCTAACCCAACTAACGCTCTAGCACCGTATCAACATTTATCTTTCAATATCAATTTTGACTCGCGACGTTCACATAACACGACGAGTCCATTAGAATTCACACGATCCACTTAACTACAATTCGAATCCCGTGAGATCGTCCCATTTTTTTTTTTCTTTCCCCCCTCGGATACCACGGTAACCAACCCTTTCACCATTTTACTCCGATCCATCATTCGTGCATCATAACCATTATACTTTGTAACGTCGAGTCGTACAAACTAATTGGTTGCAAACGCGTTGCTCTAGACTGCAGACGATCGAACGATTCGATCTCTCGAGGATCGTGAGGAATAATCATGTATTACGTAACAATGGCAGAGAGTTGGCATTTGGTAAACGACACGATTAATCTTAATTAGTGGATCGAACGACGAACGATTAGTGGATCGAAAGATCCAGCTAATGGAGAACAGTCGTAAATTATGCGCGTTGACTTTACTCGATCTTTTTTCCTCTCGTTCGGCCATTTAATTCCACGAGTAAGAGTGGAATCATTCTCACACTGTAGAATTAAATGGCCGATGAAACACGAAAAAAATTAAATTATTTCTTAATCACTATTTTCTTACGATTCAAATTTCGTTATTAATTATCCTTTATAGTTATATATATATATATATAGAGAGAGAGAGAGAGAGAGCTTCTTATATTCGTAAATAAGGTTTATTCTCCAATAAATTGATCTCTACTATCTGCTCTCCCCATTTAACGTGTTAAAATTCCACACGAGTGAAATTACTATAATTTCCCTATTCGCATAATGCATCGTATATCACGTTCGAGCGACTACAACTCACGCGAACCGAGAGAGGTTCTACCGTATTTCCTTTATGCAGCCGGTGTGATTACGCGATTTTTAATATTCCAACATCCTGAGCCCTGGCCTCAACCTGAACACAACCTGGGCCCGATTCGAAACAAGGAACCGATTCACGCGACCATCGAGAGCGCACAAGCGTGCGCTAGCGTTCGCGCGCGCCTTTCATCGTAACTTGTTACAAATTATGCAATTTCCTACCGTAACAGATTGAAGGTTGCAGTTCCCACGTGCCAGTTACCGACCAGGTAGCGCTACAAATATTCATCGTGTGACGACATTCGACTGAATTACGATACCGGCGCGCGGCGAAATTATTGGCATCGCCGCGTTACATCTTCCCGAGCCCTAGCCTCTTGCCAAATTCGCGTGCCACGTTGTGCAACCGCACGCTGTGCATAATCCATCTTAATAAGAAATATAGCAAGAGGGGAGAGAGAGAGAGAGAGAGAGAAAAAAGGAAAAATAGAGGGAAAAGTCTAGCTGAGAGATAATTACAGACGAATATAATTCATTATCCGGACGATGACGATTCATTGTCCAACGTTCTGAGGATCGTGACGTTCTGATTGATCTCTGTGACCATCGACGCTAAGTAGAAGACTAAAGTATAAAAATTGTATCAGACAGAATGTAATGAAAATAGGAACAAATCGTTCGAATCGCTAAAAATGCAGAACAGTCTCAAAAATTATAAATTGGTCAGTTTGACCATTTTCGTTGTTCTAGCGTTAAATTGTGAAATCATCTCTCTCTATTGTTTTCTTACTTTCATTGCATCAACGTTCATAATATCCATATAGTTCACTGTAAAGAAATTTTGAAACATGTATTCTCGTTGATTTTACAGTGGCAATTATAAATGCACTCTTAGAAAGGCCACGGGAGAAAATTTTTGATTCTACGATTTTACTGAAGAATAATTTGGGAATTTAGCACGCGACAAATGTTTTTGAATGTTTCGAATATTTTCGTCTGTATGTTGAATATTTGAAAATTTTTAGCTGCATTGAATAGTTTTATTTACATTTTAGTTACACTATCGAACATTAAGAAGATACTGATTGTTATAAAATTAATTACGCGATTAATTCATGTACAAAACACAGTAGTACATATTATTATTTATTCTTTTGGAAGTAACAGATTATTTTCACCTCTTAATAATACAACAAGTCTTTAAATTCTTGTGCACAAAAATTTAAAACAGAATTTTACGATTATATTATCTGAGATGTTGTTATTAGTTTAACCGAGCAAACAATGTCAAAATTAACAGAATTGTAACAAAATCAAACACGTTCAATTGAATTAAAGTTTAATTACTCCACTAAATTAATCGACGTAAAGAAAATCTCGCAAAAATATCAACTTTTTTTAAACGAATCAACACGTTTCGAAAGCGGTGCTTTCAAATTAAAAAATAAATTAAGCAATTTCGTTTCTTAGATGGTGCAAAGACTTTTATACGATATATTTGAATACGATATCTTTCGATTCGATATACATATACGTATCGCGAGGAGATCGTTTTCTGAAATTCACACAGAGGAAACGTCACGATTATTTCCGCGTTGAACGCAAAGCAAGGCCCTGTTGGGCCACAGATCGTGAAGTTCTTTGTCCGTGGGACTGGCGGAATTGTGAAATCAGAGTAAAACGGAGGAACGAACGCGAGCATGGCTTATACTATCGAAAGAGTGAGAGACGTTGAATCGTGAGACACGTTCGGTGACTTTACTCTCGGTTTCTATTGCACATTGCACCTCGAAGCCCGCTCGATTTGCCTCGGCGCAATACACACACACACACACATACACACACAAACACGTGTTACACGTAGTTTCCTAATCCATTAAGAACGAAGCTGCGAAATAGTGCGTAAAAGTTAAATAAACGTGACGTCGATCGAAAAATGTAAAAACACAGGGTAACTTTCATGCCAATCTGCCAAGGCCTGTAAAATGTCTATTGAAATGGTAAATAAATGGTACCCTGTAGAATCTAACAAGTCATAGGTAGAGAAAAAGTTTATGTGAATTCAAGAACCGTAATTTGTTAGGTGATTTCGAAATGGAAACAGGACTTTTAGCTGTCGTACAGAGTTAAACACACCTCTTACTTAAAACAAACAAGTGTCTTTAATTATGATCGACGATCGTAAATGAAAACCACGGTGGAAGATTCAACGTGGTATTAGTCAGTTTCAGTTCTAAGTTCTCTCCTTTTCTATTAGCTGTGGGGTTAAATATTTAGTTTAGGTCCTGTCAAACATTTTAATATCAAAAGTTCGAGTACACGTTCTCTGTGTAAAGTACGTACCTATATCGGTACAAACTTTTCACATCGATTCAGATTTCCTTGAAGTCTAAAGTATTTAAAATACAGAACATGAACGACATACCTGTAGTTATGTAATATAGCCAACAGTTAATATATGGTTAAATATTAAACTAACAATAAGTATGAAATATATACATGCAAATAAATGCAATAAAACTGTATACAAATTTTTGTCTAGTACTTTATCAATAAATAAATAAATAAATATATATATATTTATTTATTTATTGATAATTTATTGATGAAATTTATTGATGATATATATATATATATATCATCAATAAATTTTTTACACCAAAATCTTATATCTTCGAACCCAAAATTAATACCTTCCTGTCCTTTTTTATTAGTTGTAAGATTAAATATTTACTTTGCATTCTATTGAAACAGTCAATGTACTCATGGTTGTACTCATTCAATATATCCTCCATTTTTTGGACCAAATTTTTGTCTTCAAACTCCAAAATTTATGTCCAAGAAAATGACTTTGCATCTTTTTTTAGTAGTTACAGGATTAAATATTTATCATACATCCTATCAGTGTACCTATTTAATGCGTTCTTTATTTTTTTACAAAATTGTCCGATCCTTTCATTTTTTTTTCATTTTTGAAGTTAAATATTTATTTTAAAATTTCTATTTTTCAATTCTTTCGCAGCTTGTATCTTTGAGATCTCAAGGAATTAGTATCTTAGCCATGTTAACACTAGAGCTAAAGTGCAAAAGGGGAACTAAAGTGTAAAAAAATTGAGTCGAAGGAACTGTTAGAACGCAAGGAATAGAAAGAGGTTTATTGTTAACTATAATTTATAGCGCGAATTTTCGTTCATATATATTTTACAAAAATCACTCGACTCTCTAGAAAAGACGAGAACTACGGTATAAAAAAAAATTGACTCAAAGAAATTAATAGACGAACACGAATTTTTGTTCATATATTTTACAAAAATCATTCGTATCTCTCTAAAAAAAAAAAAAAAAAATGTAACGCTGTAAGTCCGCGAAATTACAAAAGTTACAAGTTGGTCATTTTTTACCAACTTTGGTGTATAAATGATATCGTTGTACTTAAAAAGGGTTGGGGGGAGAAGGGGGAAACGGTGGCAGATTCAGCGACACACAAAAGGAAAATGGGCCGTTTTCAGAGAAGTGACGGCGATGGAAAGCGCAGATGTACGTGACTCGTGCGTTACGAGGAGAAAGAGCGCCGGTTGTATAATTTCTCTGTCGATCGCCATACCCAAAGCACCGTTCGTCGTTCCTCTTTCCTTCTTTTACGCTCTGCCTCTCGATTTCCTCCGAAAGGAGTCGCCCGTTCGATTCCGTACGTCACTGTTCCCGACGTATCGAAACGGAGAAAGCATTTCGCGTCGCACCTTTATCGTCACTTCTTCCCTTCTCCTTCGTCGATGATCGGCGACTACAAATGGAAGTATTAAATTCGAAATTTTTGCAAACACGAACGATCATCCGTAAATTTTATTGAATTCACCGGGCGAATGTTCGCAAACTGTTGCAAGTAAAATAAATACTTCATTGACACGAGTGTCTGAAACTATGATCCGAAAGATGAGAGTTTAGTACGTAATAATCGATAGTTTAGATAGAGCTAAACGTGAACTTTGTTGAATTCACCTAAAATCATAATGGTGTGTAAGTCAAGCTACTATTTTATTTTTTAATACTTTTCGTGTAACAATCTTCCGTGTTTATTTGTATAATTATACGCAATTGTTAATGACAAATAATAAGGAATAAAATTGTGAAACTAAAAGCACGATATTCTACAAGATCTAACGTCATTTTCGTGACTTCAGAAGCGATAAAAATTAGATTTTACTACTTGATTTTGGAATTTTTAATTCAATTTAATTTTAATTCAGTTACTTGTCTCTGTCAGAGATAACAAAATACAAAATTAAATTAAATTCCTTGAACTTTTCTAACATGATACGAACTATTATAGTTATTTAAAACTACCACGAGATTTGTTATAGTTACTCGAGTGTCAAATTCAAACTCTCGAAACCTTGATTTACGCCTTGATTAAAATTTTCAACTCGCTATATGATCGTTTCAAATAAGATCAGGGAATCAAATTAAATTTACAGATTTTTCATCGAATATGTTTTACATACACACACGCGAAAATATACGCACTATGGTCGATAGTTTGTCAGAACAGAATATTAAACTCGAAATTTTTACAAGGGACAAACAAGTTCGTCGCGGCAACTAGATTAAACAGTTTAGTATTCCTGTACAGTATTAATTACAAGAGTGGACGGCCTATATAATCACGGAAATTATTGGAATTGCCGAGCTGGCTCAGCTAATTACCGGAGCGGTTAGGCTGGTATATACAAGTTACGCGTCGATACACGTGAGGAGAGATCGTGGGATGATGGTCGCGTAATTTCGAGAACCGATAACTTGTAAACTGGAAGGAAAAGGCGTTTGGATTTTATAGCGATCGGGACACACGCGTCACGAAGTGGAAAGGGGAAACGGTACCTGTTCTAGTTCCTCGATCTAGACAAAATGGCCTTTTTTTCGCCACGATTAATCTCGATCATGGGATTTTAGAATGGTAATTTTATATACGTTTATAAAGTCTAGCCTCGTGAACGATTTAAATCTTTTGCAACATATGTAATAGTGTATCTCCTTTGTAATATGTGTATGCTATACCATACACGTATATAAAATTACATTATTTTATAAAATATTAAATATTAATACGTACAAATATTAAATAGTAGTACGTATAAATATACGTATGTAAAATTATATTATTTATATAAAATTATTCATGATTATGTGTATCGTGTGAATAATTTTATCGTCTCAGAAATTTATATTATTACTGAAAAATCTGATTTCCATTCCAGAGTAATTATAAAGTCAAATTGTAAATTTTTCTTTTTTGTAATATTGCAATCATAATGCATCAATCAGAAATAATTTCCATTGTTTTAATCAGAAATAGATCAATGACTTACATTTATTAATTAGAATAAATCGTTGGGCTACGATTCATTAAATTGTAAATTAAATTCATTATCAAGTCAAATTATAGGCCCGAGTTTGTGTTCAAATTACACATCGTTTATTGTACAATTACATTCGTTTTATAAATGTATTATAGATTGATATAATCATATGAATTCTTATTATGATCATGATTTACATAGATCGATTGCAGATGTTGTTTAATCAATTACACTAACTAACGAATCAAATTACCAAGTTTAGATCCGAATTGTAGATTACGTAATTATCATATCGTAAATTGATATCATCATATAATCGGTACTATTATGATACGCATAGATCAATTACAGATATTTCTTAGTTATAGATCGTACAATTATTTCATTATTCAATCGTAGATATAAAATTGAATTCAATTTGCAGATTCATTTTCCCACAATTATATCGCAGTGAAATCATTATATCAAGAAAGTAGTAAAGTTTAACGAGCATCGTCAATTCGAATTACAATTACAACGAATGATCATTTGATCATCTTATTTTCCAACTCACACCGTATCACTTCGGGCTGTAATTCTTTCCACGGAACAAATATCACGGTAAAGTCATTCATCGACAGTGATAATAGTAAACGTAGCGTGATATGACTAGATTTTGCGACAAGCTAATCATCTTTTTTTTTTTTTTTTATACGTGGAGGAAATGTTCATAAGACACCTAAGTCTGTCTTTTAAGGGAATGTCGGATTTTTACCGATTAAAACCTCCAAGATGGCCGTCCTCCGCACGTTGGGAGAGCTCTAGGACCTTTTTATACACACAAAGCTCTCCCACACAGTGCTGTTGCCCTAAAGCAGAGGTCACCAAACTTTTTTCACAGTGGGCCACATAGCTGACAAAATGACGAGCGCGAGCCGCATAATCGCTAAATTAAGTTCAGCATTCCGTGTTAATCACGAGTGAGTGGCATGCAATGCACAAAAAACAAGGACAACCAACATGTTTATTTATTAAAAAAGTTACCAAAGAAAGCGAAAGTTAGCAAAAAGATAGTTATACATCAGACCTAGTGTGCACATATTCGAATTTCACGCAAATTCAAGTATCGTCGGCGGGCCGTAGTTTAGTGACCCCTGTCCTGAAAGACAATGTCTTTTTTTTTTTCGCCTGAACCGTCAGATTAAAAAAGTCTGATGCTCTACCGATTGAGCTATCCTCACCTGCCTGCGACAAGCTAACCATAGATTATCCTGATTGCAGACGGAGATTACTGCAAGCGCAGCATCGAGACCGCCGGTCTGCAGGTCTACGGAAGCGGATTCTACGGCAAAGCGACGACGACGAGTGCGACGACAATCCTGCCGGCGATCACGATGATCGTCTCAAAGATTTCGATACTACGTTAATAAAGAAGAGATTTTTTTACGGAACAGTGAGTCGAATGTTCAAACAAGGTTATGCAATACCGAACGTTTGGAAACACTTTCCCCTCCTCGGAATATTATTCCTTTGCGAGAGAACGATCGGACACTTGCCGATCAACCGATACAATCAAAAACCAAAAAAAATAAAAAGGACCAAATAAGATACATACGATGTTAGGATGGTGTGATATGAAATGTTTAAATTTAGGTTGGACACTAGAGCTGTTTTTCGTTTGAGTTTTAACGCTAGAGTTATTATCGACAAATAAAATTTCCGTCAAATCTCACGTAGTCTTGACGCTTTCCGTCAAGCCTCTACAAATACATATCTAACAAAAATTATCAATTGGTTATTTTGACCATTTTTTTTTTTTTTAGTAGTTCTAGTGTTGGCAGAGAAGTGGTTAAAATATCCAATTTTTAGAGAAATTTTATAGATTTACAATTAGATGTCTGAGTAATTTTCTCGATAAAAGTTTGTGTTCTTTAACATATTAAGCACGTTTTCCTGTTCCATGTAGTTTAATTCTCTCTGATGCAAGTTTTACGCATTAAGCATCGATGCTTCTAGTATTAAGGACACACGATCTGTTCGAATAATAATTGAATTTTTTGGAATGTACCTAAATGTTACAGTTACCTCGATTAAAGCTTCTCTTGAAGTAACTACCTCCAAATTCCATGTTTTCTACATTCTGAATAATTGAAAGAATTCTAAATTCAGATTTCCAACAAAATTTCATTTCTTTGCAAACTCAAGCGCACACGATCAATAGTAGATTTTCAAAAATCTTGCTAGATGATGAGTTTGGAAAAAAAGAAAAAACGACATTTCATACGCTACTAGACTGACCTGAAACAGAACAGGAAAAATCGCTGGATCGAGAATTCGAGCGATCTTCGCGTGAAAGAGGAGGGAACGCGTCGAGTTGGAAACGTCGCATGCGTCCCCTAATTATCGTTATTGTCGTAAGTATCCGTTACTAATTTAACCGCGAGCCGTGACAATCGCACGCGCGTGCAATTAAGCTCGCGTGCGAGCTGCGCTCATGCGAGCGCATAAATCGTTTCAGCGTGTCGAGGGCCGTTTCTCGTGTCGCGCGCGCCTTGAAACAACTCGGCCCCTCGGCGTTTAATAAAGACAAAGAGATTTACGTCCTCCGTTGTTAAACAGTGCCAGATAAACGGCACGAGACAGGCGCACAGGTCGCGCTTTTCTTCTCTGAAACTCCAGTTTAATATGAACTAGAACTGCCACCGGCAGTCACGACGATCGATTTATCATTTTTTCACTCCCTCGGAATTTTTTAATCCACGGACGATACATCTTCCGGGATCCTTTTTATAATTTCTCGCGAGCCGTGAAGCTAGCTTTTTTTTTTCTTATTTTTAGCGGAAACTTTATCATCGAAAAGGAAAAAAAAAGAAAAAAATATCGATTGACCCAATCGAGGACCAACGTTTCGTTTGGCATTCCTCTTCGATCTTCATTCCGTATGTCGTGAAATGTTGCAATCCCAAAAAATTCGTTTAACGTAGTCTTCGTTGTTGCATGAAATTCAAGAAAACCGAGGTAATTCGAAAAACGAGCGTGTGTTACTTGAATAGAATAATTCAACAAAATGAAAATCTACAGATGGTTCTTTGTAAAGAAAAAAAAACAAGTTACCTTGTTTCATGTATTAATATTTATAAGATAGCTCTAGGCTTCAGCTACGTTAATAGCTCTTAATTCTCTAAAATTAAAAGCGCCGTTCGGAAAGACTGCTGTTATTCATCATTTTCCCGGCATTATTATAATGTCGCATATTATGCTCTAAAAGTAATCGATCGATTAATCATGAATTTTAAAAAATTTTTTCCTCCCAAGGAAGACCAGACTAGAAAACAAATATAGAAATTCCATTTTGTGTTTTTCAATCGAAATTTTCGCCGAACAAACTCCAATATTTTTGTTCAGAATGTTTGTGAAACAGTTCGAAACGAACTATCTTCGTTCATTCTTCATTCCACATAGTCTCCCGGAAGATCGTCGAAAACACGGTGTATTATTGTTATTTTGTAGAGAATTAAGACTGCGCTGTTTACTTCGATTTCTTCGATATACGTATTTCATACACGAATCTTCGGCAGTTCTGGTTTTAACACGACTGTAAGCTCAATTGTATTATAAATACATACTTGCGCACATAAGTCAACAGTTTTGAGTATCACGATGGATCGAATTAAAAAAAAAAAAAAAAAAAAAAAGAAAGAAAAAAACGAAAGAATAAGCTCGTTTCGAAAATTGCCTAAGCCACGTTCCACAATTCCGTGTATCGTAATTGGATGATATTTCGACCGCAAAATGGGAAACGAGCTCGGTTTGTAACAATCGTACGAATTCAACGTTCTCGTTCGGTATCGTTGCAATTTTCATGAGGAGAAAATCTATATTCCGTGTATATATATATATATATATATATATATATATATATATATATGCGTTTTGTACCATCGATCGCGTGCGTTGTCCATTAGGCATCGTTTATTTGTTAAGGCGAATTATTTTTACCGTAATGCGTTCTCCTTTTCCAGGAGAAAATCGTACGCGTAAACACGGAAACATGAGTTGTACGAATACTTTAAATAAATATACATATTTAACCACAAGTGTTTTCCGGCTTCTATTATGATAATCAGATCGCGGATTTTTGTGATTCTGTGGCTGGTTGAAATACGAAAGGAATCGCACGCAGTACGCAGAAAATAACATTTGTAACTCGAGTTTTATCAGAAAGTATTTCGTCGCAGTTCCGTAACAGTCTGTATGATACAACTTTCTTCGAAAAAAATTAAAAACACCAGAAATTTCAAGTGTTTCTATGCGTTCGAAGAAATAGAAAAATACCAGATAGGAAATTTTTATTTCACGTGAGCAAAGAAAATACTCGTTACAGTACTTGATCGTTGAAGTAAACTATTCATGTCTCATTTAATTTTAGAAATAAGATAGAATTTTTGTCATTATTAGAAAATTTATATAATCCTCTATTATTTCATTATACTTCCAATGGTGCGAAGAAAAACTTCTTTAGGTACATAAATATAGAAACTATTAGAAACTGGTGTCTACATTTAAACTCCACTTAAGGATTAATCTTTAATACAATAAGATAAATCTTTGAAAAATTTATGAATGTTTCGTCAAAGTACAGCATTATTTCATATGTAATCTGTATAATATAACTTTCCCTGAAAAATTGAAAGCACGAAAAATTTTCAATATTTCTATTACAACTTGAAGAATAAAGACAATATTAAACAAAAACATTTTAATTGAGAAATTAAATAAGCATTCGCTGTAATATTTAATGTTCAATAGATGAATCTGTTAATAAATAAATTGTGTTTTCGTAAGAATAATAATGAAAGTAATGTGACAATATCACAGTGTGACAATCCAAGTTCAAGATGTCAAAATGAAAGTGAAGATTCTCCATGACTAAATGTTAATAACAAGTATCTGTGCGTTAGATATTTCACCATATATTTTTAAGATTTTCACGCATCTGCCGAATTTTCATATGTCGAGATTTCTCATAAATGCACAAAGAGGCAGTCCAATTATTTGTAGACCATTTGTCAACACGAAATTACATACTTGGTCACTGCGAAACGTAGATCGAAAATTTCCAATTTTAAATGAGTCAGTAAGCGTATAACACGCGCGTTTAAGTGTCAGATTAGATGATTCATCGCGATATAATTCATCCGTAATTCCAGTTCATCTAAGTGTCAAGTTACATGAATCATTGCAACATATTCATCAGTTCGCCTATAATTTCTTTCAATTTTCAACAAAACAACCACGCTGCCTCGATATCAATCTCGAACTCCTTGGCAGGCAATCCACTGGCTTATAAAATTTAACGAATGTAACCAGTCCTCTTGCCAGTCCTGGAACTTTCCTTCATACATGCAGGACCGACAGCTTTCACGAGAACGGCAATAGAAGACGTTATTGTTCTTACGGGAGGCAGCTGCCCATAAGCATAATTACACAAAGGTGGTTTGTCCAGAAACTGGTTCACCCACTTGCGTAACGAAAAGATGCAGAAAGTGAATTCGAAAGAGCCGGACACTCGGATTACGTCACCAAACGTGCCCCGATGCTTTTATTCCGCTCGAACGTGTCTCGATCTTATCTACCCCTTTCGATGCGTCTCGAATATTACTATAATCAGTGCCATCCTCGCGTGCAACTACCTACTGAATGGCTCGCTGAAAGTGTTTGGATGCTTGTACAAGTTTTTTATGCAAATACGAAATACACTTCGAAATTTTAAGCAACTGTAGTCCACTGCGATATAATGAAAATTTGAAAGGAACTTGGAAATACAGCAGAGAATCAATAATGTTGAAAAATTGTCTATAATAACTGTTGCAATAACTTCGTAAGAAAAAAGTCACACAATTCAATTGGTCGTATTTTGATGCCTCTACTTTGTTAGTTCGGAGGATACTGCAATGAATGAGGATACTTTCTTCCCAAAAGTTGTAAAAATTCAAATATCTCTAAAAAGGAAATTGGTTGGGGAACTTTTCTGTAACTAGAGACCCAGCATCATTTTGAAAATTGAAATATCTTCTTTCTATTTATTGTTAATCGGCTGTACGATTTTTTTTTCTTTTATGAACTTTGAATATTGAAATTAAACAAAAATTCATAGAAATCCTATCTATCGTTATTATATGATTACAAAGTTATGTTATTGACAATTTTTCATCGCTATTGATTGCGTCTCATTGTACATTAGAAAATTGTTAGAAAAATGAGTGTATTAGTTAAGAAAAATTCAAAGTGAACCTATGAGTTTGTGAATTTTTTTCTTGGTAAGTTAGTCATGTTTTATCAATATTTATTCAAGCAGCTTTTAGAAACTTAAAGTATTTCCGTATTTGTCCAAACGTATGTGTACTATTACGAGCCACTATAGGTGTTGATGTTTCGAAGAACTTGTTCTATAACGATGAGCGACTACATCTGGCCAGAATGAGCGAAATCGAAATGGAAACGATAAAATTTCTTCACGCACGTCTATAAATTATTTACGATCGGATAATTCGCAGAAATTCGTTAGATTTCTCCTCGAACGATGCGTACACGCAATAGAGAAAATCATAGAAGTAATATAGTCAATGGAAGTCACGAAGTTTTAATAAACTGAGAATTTATTATCGGAAGTATAATTCTCGATACCAAAAATAACAAGTAGAAATATTAATTAACTGCAGAAATAATTCTTTCGACAAATGAAGATGAAGAACAAGTTCGAAACAGGCTGAATTTATTTTCTTTTTTCTTTTTTTTTTGACATGAAATATCGAATTCTTGCAACTGTCCCGTTTTCTCAACAAATCCCACAGAATCAATATTAATTATAATTCCATATTATCGCTGTATGTGTATATTGACTAATTTTCTCTCAATTTTTATTCGCAATCGAACCCGACATTGATCCCACGATGAAATTTCACCTTGAAATCGTTAATTAGCCGACGATCGATTAACGATTTCTTATATTGTACATCGCCAGTGTAAATTGGCTCCGATCAACGACAATCAAATTTATCAACAGCTGTGTAGCTGTGTAGCCTACATACGGTCGTTTCTCCGCGTCGGTGAACTTCGAGATGAAAAAAGAGACAGAGAGCAGAAAAATCGAGACGGAGAGGGAGATAAGAGAAGTCACGCCTCGATTGTCAATCTCGATGCAATCCATGGTTTTCGTGTCAATCCCCGGGCCACGACACACACGGGGTTAAAAAGTCCTTTCTCTCTCTCTCTCTCTCTCTCTTTCTCTCTCTGGTTCGACCACCAGCTCCAGAACCGGTGATCGAAGAATCGATGCGGTCGGCTGTTCCTTTCGCTTTCGATTTCGTTTTGCTCGATTGGGTGTCGGTTTTGGCTGACCAAAGACTGGTCCGTCCGGTTGTGTAATCGGAAGAACCGGGAAGTTCTGTCTTTCCGTGAAACGTCTGCACAATGAGTCGGCGAATACCTCTCGCCCACTTTCACCACGCACGCACGCACGCACGCAAGCACGCGCCCTCTCATGACGCGCGCGCGGTCACCTTTGAAAAACCTACGGAAATTCCGAGCTCTCCATTGAAAGAGAAACCTACCATTTGTGCAATGATCTATTTGTGAGGTGAGAACTACATATGAACGTGGAAGGTCGTAATTGAAGAAATTTGAAGAATGGACAAAGTCGAGGAGATGCGTGAGACATTTTTCGCAAGGTCACCGATGCTGCGGTATTTGTTTCAAGGACAGGTGAGATTGATGCATACGAAGCGACGTCTTCTTTTTCTCACTGTCAGGTAGTATTGCGATATTGTATTATTGTTTGTGTCGTCTGTTACGAAAATTTAAGGCGTTCGTACTTCATGTTCTTTCTAATAGAAAGTTGGTATAATAAAATGAAACGAAATTAAAATGTTCTAAAATTGTAACAATGTAAAATGTAAATTTTCATCGCTCCCAATCGTCTGACGTGACGAAATAAGATTTGAATGAAACTTCGATCGTTTTGTATTTAAATAAAATTGTATACTTAAATAAAGCGACGAGTAGGTTGTGAATTTTTATTTTTAAAAATGTAACTTGAATTCGTTCCGTATGTTAAATTATAGATGTATATAAATTTGTGTAATAATATAAATTGAATATATTGCAATAATAATTTATAATATAATTGAATATATTACAACAATAATTTATAATATAATCGAACGTATTACAATAATAATTTATAAGTATATATAAATTACGTACGAAAAGCATCATACTTGAGATATTTTATGTACATTTGCATATTATGTGCATTCTGTGCAACTCCAGAATTTTATAATATATTTCCACAAAGATTAATTAATTTTATTATTTCCTAAATTTAGAAATAAAATAGAAAATGGAACAGATTTTCTAGATTTAGAAATAAAATAGAATAGAATATTTGTAGATCCAGCAATCCTTGGCATGGAGCTGTTAAAGTTTCTCTCAAAATAATTTATGCATGAAAAATCATCCAGATAATGTTCTTCAAATGCTAAATTTATGTTTCTAGCAACTTTCGCGGCAATCTAAGTTTTGTACGATTATTCATGAGGATCGATAAAATAGTTTCGACGTCTCTGTTACATGTTACATGTTACTTAACGTTGAATATATTACGTATAATCTATAGTAAATTTCTTCTTCTTCAACATATTCGATCATTCACAACTGAATGCCAATATTTTTTCCAAATTTAAAAAAAAAAAAAACCATGCGAATATACTGATCGAAATATATTTATGAATTCCAAAAATTGAGACAACTCGCTTCACGTTTGAATGATTTCAATAAATTAAAAAAAAAAAAAAAGATATCGCGTCAAACGTGCTACAAATTTATAATGATCTGTTGCAAAACCACCTTACATACTTGCTACTTGGACCAATTTTTTTTACAGTGTGAAAGATCACCATTCTTTTCAACAAAGTGGCACTTGTAACAAAAATGCTGCCTTCGTCTTGCTGCAAATCTTTCAGCTCTTATTACGAATATCTTTTATAACAGGTCTCCTTGCTGGATTTCAATTTTTGATCAAAATATAATGATTCGACATGTCGAGAGTGAACTTCGTACCGCCGACGATAATGGAGATCGCAGAGAATGAACAACATCAGAGAAAATGAAACTGGTGGCCAACGTTGCTCGGGACTAATATCTGGTTAGATCGTAATGAACGTGATTACTATTAACGGTGAACAATGCCTCTCTTGCGCAATGCTCGGAGAGCAAAACCGAGTGCAATGTCACTGGCTTGTGCAACTGGCTCGATACTGCAATCCGTTGCCCTTTATTCGATCAATTTCCGTCAATTTTCTGAATGAAACTAAACCCGCCGTCCCCGTGCGTTCGTAAAACAAGAAATCACGACTGTTCGATTTACCTTTGGCTCGATGGATGGATTCCATTCGAAAGTAACCGAGAAACGAGAGATAGATACTTCGTCGAATTTTATGAACGAGGGCATCCAAAAACACACATATATGTTGTTGGAGATCGTTCTTCTGCGACTACAGAAAAAAATTGCAGAAAAGAAAAAGAAAGATGTCGCACGATTAACACTAGAACTAGCACACCAGACAAAATGACTGGTTTTACAATTTTATTTTAAAATTTCTATTTCGTGTTACAACTTTTTTCCCCCGCAATGATGCAATGACTTTTACAGTGATAACTAAAGAAATAATATAGTGAATTTTATTTTATTTTTATTTATTAGAAATCAAAATAATTTTGGTAGAAATAACTTCGTCTTAACTGTCGGTAGTTCTAGTGTTAAATAGCGATGATCGGTAAGATGATGAAGCAACTTTCGATTGTTTTTGTAGCAGTGACGTTGAAACGTATAACGATATAAATACGAAGGAAGAGAAAAATCAGGGAAAACTGCAATGCCTTTTTATTTCACAATTTATTCGATTTTTTGTTTTGTTTTGTTTGATTGTTCCTCGGATATTAAATTAAATTAGATTCCCAGCTACTACAAGCGTTCCATCATTTTTTTGCACGATAATATCAACTCGTCTACGGGTTGTAAAAAAATCAATGTCAAAAATATTTCTGATACTGATGAAGTATACTGATGGAAATACTGTTTGCAAAAGGGAAAGCAAGAAAAATTGCAGAATAAGGGAAGAATTGAATTTTAAAGACACGTTTCCAATAGTGATCTAATGTTGTAAATAAGTAGAGCAACGAGCATGATTAGCGAACGATCTAATGCTAATACTTCTTCGAATCCACCAGTCCAGTCGGTGCATAAAATTTTATAATTCCACGTTGCGACAGCGTGGCGTGTAACTTTTTTTTCCTTTCTTTACCATCGTATTTCATATGGAATGCACGTTCTTTTTTTTTCATTAAAAACAGATCGTTTCTTACTCGGCATTCTCGTAGCATTTGCCCATGTCGTTGACTTGGCGTTCTTTTTACTGTTTTTTTTTCTTTTTCTTTTTTATCAAACTGCCTGATCGTAATTCGCTGCAGGTTACTAAAACGAGCGAGCATACACGACACGCAGGAAGCAGAAAAAAAGCGACGAAAACGAGAGAATTATGTATTCGGTGAGCACATAACGCGTGGATTTACGAACCGGAAGCACGAGATTCAGAAGGCGGAAAGAGAGTATTCCGCGTCGAAATTCCGCGCAGAGAAATTCGACTTTGCCCGACTCGAATGTTCGACGTGTGTCGAACCTCGACAGAAATTTCCTCGAGCTGATTTCGGTCAGCGATGAAAAAGGATGAAATAAAACTAATTTCGACGACGAGAAACAAGAACATCCGGCGGGAAAAGGAAGTATCACGAGTTTCGTAAACTTGGAGCTCTTTGTGTCAGTTTGTCCATAAATTTTTGTAACTATACAGCGTCACATTTCAAGCATGTAAGTTATTAATTTCGAAATTTCACGAACGCCGTAATGAGACACGAGTTTGTATAATGAGACAGGAGTTCAGTTATTATTCTGCGTTTAGTTAATTAATATTGATAATATTTAATGACATGAATTTATTACGATATTGATCGACAACTAGGTGGAAGTTGCAGAATACTTTATTGCAAATATACAGTTCGCAGTGATCGAGTTTATTTAAACTGTACTAACCTTCTACATAGGATCGCTTTCAGCACTAATTGTATATGTATGTATTCAAAACTATTCATAGCTTTACTCTTACTTACTCTCTAATCTCCGGGCATAAAATATACGTTGCGTAACAATACGTTTGCACTGGCTGGCTTTTTTCAACTTCTAACGTTTAAATATTTCTCAATTACTTTCAAAGATCATGATAACCGTGTCTGATTACGGTTAGTAAACTTTTATGCAAATTCTGCAGAACTTTCGGGAATAGAATCGAAAAATGAAAGCAGCATTATTTTTTTCGATATATTTTATGTATTTTTCCACGCTGTCTGTGCAAATCCGCACTTTCGCGAATTTCCTGCAGAATGCATGAAAAAGTCCGCTAATTAGAATACAATAGCGTTGCACAAATATTTTCATGACTCATAATAGATAATGATCAAGTACCGCTCGCTGATATAATGTTCCCTAGAAGCATATCACCGCAGTGAATATACGAATACACTAATTCGTGAGAATTAACGAAAAATTGATACGATGGTTTTATCGATGGAAATTCACGTCAAAGCAAGACCAAGTTTTTTACAACACCTCGACCGTATCTTTCATCGCGGTTTACGATTTAACCCTAACGGAACAAGAAGTTAATGAAAAGTTTCCCGTTAATGAGAAATTTCGACGAAATTCCTCAGGGTTGAACCCGAGGTAGAGTGTCGGCAGTAGAAAAAGAGAAAAGAAGAAAAAAGAGAGAGAGAGAGAGAGAGAAAATGTGTCGAATTTATGCAACCCGTTCACTTTCTATTCACTATGTCCAAATCGTGTGTACGTCCCCTTGACAGAGAGGGGATATTAATTGAACGTTTCCTGGGCCGATGTTCACGAGGACGGTAAACAACGGCGACGTATATTAACGCAATCGTTATGCAATGTCTCTGGTACTTCCACGTTCCGTTGATTCGTGGCTCATAATCGTACGACCGAACGTCGTACGGCAAGGATTACAAGAGTCTTGCGTCATTTTTGGGGGGGAAATGAAAAAAAGAAAAGAAAGGAAGAACGAAAGTTCACCTTACGAACCGAACGACAACAGCTCGCTCGCTTCGACTCTCTATAAGAGAGTATTCCCTTCCTCCGGTACAGTAACACACTGATGCAGTGCTCTCGCGATAAATTAAAAGGGCGTATCTGCAACATTTGGCTTAAATCGAGCCATTAATATAAACATAGTTTGTCTATATATATTGTGAGGAAACTTTAATCGGATTGAAAGCGAAGGTATAACACTTTATTTATTTTTCGGATGTGTTAGGAGTATTCGTAATATAAGTAATGTCGTTTTCTGATACTATACAAAATTTCATTTTATTTAAGAGTTTTAATTCCATAATATTATTATAATATCAAGCAATACAGTTTTAATCTATGATATAATTGAACAACAAGGACACTAAATGTCAATACATTTAACTAGAATATTTAACTAGAATAGGTGGTATGTTACAATAAATTAAATCGTTGTCACTAGATGGCAATGTTTATTAAATCTGAAAATAACAACTTATGGATACCAATAATATGTGCAATCGATACCTGGTTATTAAATACTGGAAGTCTTTTGTCGAACCATTCTTCAGATTGAATTCGCTCATTTGCCACAATAATGATATAATTCAAATTCAAGTCTTCATTTTATCATTTCTTTTTTTTTCTTACATCGTGACGTCAAAATGTCACACTCTTGTAATTATAATAATAATAATATTTCGAACACGTCAGTGTTCAATTTTACCATGTAAAAAGTATACCAACTAAATATACACTTATTTTTCTTTTCTTTTCTTTCAAAACTACAATTCTTTTTTTTTTAATTTTGAGTTACGTCATTATTTACCGTCATTATTTACCGTGTAAATGGAACGTAGAAATTCGCTTCATTCGAAAAGGGTGTGTATAAATATTTTTTATAGCCAATTTTATGCTAAAAAAAAGAATCATTGGAAGTGTAGACTCGACCATCAGACATTAAATAAAATTTCGTTTTTTATAAATATTTATTTGAATGTGTCGTTCCAGAAAATTTCAGAAGAAAAATTTCGCTTGTAGATGTTCTGATCTTTTTTTTCTCTTTCTCTTTTTCTTTTCCATGTCGGAAGAAAAATACAGGAAACGATACGCGGAAACTTTCACGCGTGTTTAACCTCTTGCCGCGGAAAATTTATGGAGGAACGTGAGTTCTGCTCGATCAGAAGGCACGGAGCCGGTTTCAGGACAGCCTTGTTCACGTCGTAAGACATAAATATCGACTGGTTCGGTGTACTAATTGGCTCGATTCGATGCGTATCCGTCACCTCGGCCATTTTTGCCTTTCTTCCCACTTTAAACGACCGTTCCATCGTAATATAATTATTTATTTAATGATTCGATGATTCTGACTCTTGCTAATTTGCCCTCCAGAGAAAATGAAAATTCTAATTCGACGAGTTGAAATAAAAAAATCTGACGATTTGAAATGAAAATTTAAATAATTTCGAAATAAAAATAGATACAAGAATTGAACAATAATACGAGATACGATTTAATAAATTTTGTACTTCAACGTCAAATTTATTATTATTGTTGTTGTTATTATTAAAAATAATAATTTATGATAAATGAAAGGTGTGTTTATTATTGTGTTGTATAAAAGTGTGTTACACGTGAGGTAGAGAATTTCAGAATATCGAATTCTGTCGAGCACGGAATGGAATTTTCAACGGACGTTTTTTGTCACGTTTTTCTATCAAGTTTCTCAGCATTCTGAATCGCCGATAATTCGCATCCTTTGCTCTTGCCATAAATATTCGCTCATTGTCAGTTTTTCAATTGCTCGTCGATGCACTCTGGACAATGAGGTATTTTCAAATGCTTCTTTTCCCCCCCTGGTTTCAGACGTTCCCCTTTTTGTAAAACGTGTACATCGAAACGCGGTATCGATCGGTAACGCTTAGCCGGCATAACTAACCTCTCTGTTGTCGAGAACAATAGGCCGTGAACAAGTGGCCGTTGCTTGCAAATGTTAATAACGTCGCGCAACATTATCGTGCATTTCCCTATCCAGCTTGCTGGCGTGGAAAAGGCGAACGAATCGGTGGGAAATTGCTTCTTGAGTAAATAAATCGGGCGGCTGGCCGACAGGTGCCATATACCGCTTCGTACAAAAGACGTACACCTTTTTCCATGTATACGTCCGGAAAAAAAAAAATTTTTTTTTTATAGAAATAATAAAGAAATTCCACGATGTGTAATTTAATTTGAAAATGTATTGAAACACATTGATAAACTTCGAAATATTTGATTTATTTTGTATGCTACGTAAGGCAATTATCACGAATGTTGTAATGAACGATATCAAAACAAGCGAGTGTATTTATACACTATATAAATTGTTTTCATGAATATAATTGAAATGTTGTAATGAATAAATATCATCGATTGTTTTCATTTATTGCGTTTGTACTAGTCTAGGTTCATAGTAAGTTAATATAGGGTGAGCCAAATGTCCCATCTATTTTTCTTTTTTTTTTTTAATAAAATATCAAAATATGAGAAAAAACTAATTTTATTAATTTTAAATTAAATTTAAGATCAGACATGATCTTTTCATTATGTTTTAAAAATTATTCCTCTGTTGTAATGAACGATATCAAAATAAGCGAGTGTTATATAAAATAAATTGTTTTCACGAATAGAATTGAAATGTTATAATGAATAAATATCATCGATTGTTTTCATTTATTGCGTTTGTACTAGTCTAGGTTCATAGTAAGTTAATATAGGGTGAGCCAAATGTCCCACCTATTTTTCTTTTTTTTTTTCAATAAAATATCAAAATATGAGAAAAAACTAATTTTATTAATTTTAAATTAAATTTAAGATCAGACACGATCTTTTCATTATGTTTTAAAAATTATTCCTTTCAAATGTTGATCGTCAGAGCGTTCGCAAATTAATTTAAAAAATAATGGAAGAATTACGAATTTATTTTAGTAGAAAGTGATTTTTTGCCCACCCTATGCAACAACGAATGTATTAACGTTTCCAATGTCGTTAAGAAAATTAAAGAATGTAAAGGATTTTATTTACGAATAAAATTATTAGATCTTCAGTTATCATCTTCGCTGTCGTTTGCGAAATTGACTACTTAATTTTACACTTGAATTTTTCGTTTTTTTGGAGAGTAATTTTTCTCTCTGGATTGTAAACTTGAAACAGATCATCCCTGAATATATATACAAATGCATATACAATGTATTACGATACAGAATACACTGATACTATCAGTGAATAGATTATCAAAATGAAATTCTGGAACAAGCCAGTTCATTATCACCATATCCAATTAAATAAGTAATTCAAATTCATTCGGCGTCAAATTTATTCCACGAAAAATATCACGGCGTCGGGAAAGTTTGAAAAAAATTTGAAAAGGATTCCGCCATCCGATGGAACGAGTCCAACGTAATTTTTTACTTTTGAAAAATGGTCGTTGCTTGTTTGAACCTCGATGGCGTAATAATTCGGAAATTTCACGAATCGCTGCAACTTTTGCTCGAATTAATAAATCGGGCGATGGATCGACACGAACCAATTTGAAAGTTGCCGACTTTAAGACCGGCTAGAATATTCAGGCGACCGACTTTGTCCTCGTAAAATCAGATCCGGAGAAATACTCGGGCGATAGGTTAGGTAAAGGCGTTTGAAGAAGCTTGCTCGATAGCTGAAAGAAGAAGACCCCGGCCCCACGGGCTGAGTTGTTTATCAACGTTGAATCTTGCGAAGGACAGCTAAATCAGGTTCATATAGTCTCTCGCCTCTTGTCCCAGTTACTTTAGACGCCGACAAATCGTGGCAATTAGGCTGTCTTCGAAACGAGGCTGTTATTAATCGATCGTGCCAATAACCAATTGATGGATGTTGAAATTGATGTTGAAGGAAGCTCCGATCCGGGGCGATATCCCAGTTTGTAATATATTGGAACAGAGTAAAACGAATAGTAATGAAGAAATTATCTGCAGCAAGTAAGAATTTTAGAAATAATTGAAAAATCTCGACTGAGAATTATTTGGACTCTCTTATAGAATGAAATTAGTAGAATTTTGCAAGTTGCTAATTATCAACACTTATAAATTCTTATAAATACTTATACGAGTAAAAGTACCATCATGCTTAGTGATGAAGCAAACGACGTTGTAAATTTATGAAAACATGCAACACCCGTTCATTCAGTAATATTATTAGTTGGCGAATTAAAGTCTTGAGATGGATAAGAATTTATATAAATTACCTGTTTCACATCTCATGTAATTTTACACTTAATTCGTACAACCTTTATGAGTAATTTTTGCAAGTTTACAAGCAAGCTAAACTTACTGAGAAAGTTTCGTTACAAATTAGACACGAAATTCAAAGAGAAGTTCGCTTAAAATTTGAATTAAAGCTGAGAATCTTTTCAATGAAATTCAGCTTGGTGGATCGTGATGATGTCTGTTTCTTTTCTAACCGCATCGATGCAAAATCGTGATTAATTAATCATTTATTTGGTAATATAATAATATTCAACGATGTAAGCCAATCTTATATGAATCTTACATGAAATCACACGCATCTTCTATTTTATACGTTTTAAACCAAAATTCATATCAGTATCTTCAAATCCTAATAATATACGATGTAAATCGGTGACAATTAAACCTGTAACATTTAACCCGTATATTTCTCGACGTAGATCATTTTGCAACGTTTAACTAAAATATTCCCTGACGTCGATCATTTTGCAATCAAGTCACAAGGCGTAAGGTATGTACTACTTCGAATGGCTGCTTCGTGCTTTCGCGTAAAAGGCAGCAAAGAATCTATGCAATTATTCATAGCGAGTCGATTTGAACTGGAAATACCGGGATTTCTCAGTTGAATTTCTGCGCAATCCGTGTTACCTGGCGATTTCTACGCGAAACTATGATGCACATTAATCGTCACTCATCGGCTCGATCGCAAGTGTCGCGACACTAATCCCGCACGGTCGTTAGAAGCATTTATATTAATTATCTCGTTACGTCGCCTCTAGCGAGCCGGATATTTAATGAGGACTACCCTTAAATACTAATATTAGTCGTTTCGACGCAAAGGTCGTTTGCCCTATTCGCGCTATTCAAACGCAAACGAGATTTCAAATTTAAATTTTAAATTTTAAAATTGTCGATTTTATTCGACAATTTAGCTTGAATCGTGCTATGATAATGTCAATATCGTAGTAACTATAGTATGTAGAATGTCGCATGATATATTTTACAAGACAGATTTTAGATACGAAAATGATGAAAAAAAAAAGAAAAGTTTGAGGCTCGTTTCTGAAGTAGATGTTTTACGATGAAAATATATTGGTATTAATGAATCAGTTGACGACGCCGACACAACTACTATATTTTATACCGTCTGCTCCGTTTCCTGGATATCTAAATTAATAATTTCGCTTAGGATTATTTATGCATCGTGTGATTTATCGATTGTTTCTATTTCTGTGCATTATGCGACGATATCAAAGACAAATATTCAATTTGCATCGCTGATTTTTGTCAATATCGAATCTCCTTTTAATTCCGTCAATTTCTCAATTGCTTATTTACGTGTACATCTAGTATAAATTAAATAGAAACGACAATCCAATTAAAAAATATACTAAGAATATATCTATTAAACATACTAATCTGATAATAAATTAAGAACAACAATCTGATTGAGGAATATAATTCATAGGTCTTGTCAAGTATCTTCAGAATATTTGTTTCCTGTCACTTGGTCGATATTATTCAGACAGAATAGTATCCGAAAACTCGAGATACTTGCCTTCATGTTTGTAACTAATTTCACTTTATTGAAAGTACTGCTACGGATCATTGAATCAATTATCAAGCGAATTATAATACGAGTTCCGTTTTGTCTCCAATGACGGTTAATTAATCGGATGTTGTTCGTCACGTGATTAAATGGCCGATGCTTGAGGGCCGACGAGGTCCGGCTCCATTGCGTGTCGGAGGAGAATAAGAGGGAACGCGATGAATTGCTCTTCCAATCATCTCATTACGCGAGGTCTGCTTAGCTCTAGTCGCATCGACCCTAAGAATCGCCATCTCTCTCGTTTCGTTCGCGCGAAATTCTTCGAAAGACGCGGTGATCTACCATCGACCACTTTCGCCACCAACAACCACCAAGAATTTCGAAAATTCGTGGAACGCGGCTGTAGAAATAGTTGCGTGCAATCACCGCCGACGAAACGATCGAAAAACGACGCAGCCCGAGATCTGCGTGTACACGCTCAATTCTCTTCTCTGGGGAGCTGAGAGTTCTCAATTGCTCGTGTACATCTTAATTGCGAGGTTTCTTGCCAACGTGGAACAATTGCTCAGTTTCTCGGGCAATTTGTCAAACAGTGGCTCGGTGACTTTCAGAAACGTTCGTGCTCAAAATATATTTTGACGGTGTGTTTGGGTGGTTTGTCTGCCTCTCGAAAGTAGTTCAGCTCCGTAATTTTTTAGAATTACGTACTTAGTTGTTTTATGGTTAATAGATAGCAAACATTTATGTAAATAAATCAGATATATATATATCACATATATTCTGTTGTATCTAGTGTATTTCTTGTAGTGTATTAGCACGAATGAAGATGAAATGAACTTTCCAAATTTCATTATATTAATTTTTCAAGATAACGTGTGATTTTCATATGTTTCCAACTATTGTTTAAAATCTATGAACGATATATAGCGATAACAAAAGAAACAATGAAAAGATTATGTAATAATATAATATGTAACGATATATAATAATAACGAAAGTACGAAAAAATATTTGTTTCGTATCATGTTATATATCTTAAAATCTTCTGCGTGTATAATTCCTCTTCGAAGTACCATTACATGTTACCATTATTTAAAATACTCGTGCAATTTCTACATTTTCTTAAAATGCGCCGAGTTCTTTCACAAACTGTCTGCCTGCCATTATTTCCAAAATTTATGATAAATAACCTTTCTATATTCTGAAAGGTTATTTATCATCCCATTAAATGACATTTAAATGATATCCTTAATGATGATATTTCAATCGAAATAATAATGACATCTCACTTTCTCGATTGAATATTTCAGGATCGCCTTGACAGACAATCAGAACGTTTTCGTGCCCTCACTTTCGCCATAATTACAGTCGCTACCGTCGACACAAAAAATGCTTCATTTCATCCAGACCTTCGTGCAAATGAACCGCTCAAATCGAGCCACAATAATGTTCAAATATATTCGGACATTTTCAGTGTATGAAATTGTAATCATTCTGTTTCTTATTATTAAACAGTCTACATGGACAGTTAAAAAAAACTGATATCATGTTATATAAAACATCTTAACATTTCATTAACACTAATAGTGAAACCTGACTGTCATGATTATAGTGGTCAATATTTCGAAACATAAATTTACATATATATTTCGCAACAAGCACAAAAATATTTGATCATCTTCGATCTTATATGAATTACAAGCCTCGATATTCGATAATAATGTTGAATCTGTATCTCGTTAAGACAACTAATAGTATATATATTAAAATTAACATGTATGTATATACTAATTTCTTTTTCTAAATATATATGTACGATAAATATCTCGGAATGTTAATTTTCAATTTTACGATGGTCCTGTTTTTTAATACTGATGATACTCGAAATATTTCATATCATATAATGCAATAAAAGTTCTTTTCTTCTAAAAATAAATATGTAAATATTTTCACTATATAGACATACTTACAGTGTATTATATCATTTTTATAAAAATCTTCAACTTTATTCTAATATTTAAATCAACTTTCAGAAGCCATTATACATTCTGTGTACTATAGTGCACTTTCGTCCAATAGATTTCCTTTCACTCTTTTCTTCAATGCAATAAATATTTTCTATAATAAATATTTAAATATTTTAAATATTTAAATATTGATTTAATAATTGAACACTTTCACTACATAGGCAATTACATTCTTGCAGTGCAGACTTTCTTCGTGAAAATATTCGAATGCTTTTTTTACTTTAAATATTGAAACACTTTCACAAGCCATTATACTACAATGTGTGTACTTTCGTCCAACAAATCTCGCTTTTATTTTCTTCTGTTGAAACGTCGGCACCCTTCGGGAAGAAGGGCCGCTAAAAGCAGTGACAGAGTGAACGTAGGTCGTGAACTTCGTCACGCTCGGACGAAAGTTCGCCGGGACTCAGTGTCAATGTCTCTGGACAGGATATCCTCGGTGCTTCATAGAACTCGAGAGTGGACCGGCCACTCTGTCGTGCGTTCTCTGTCTTCCACGAGGAACGAGGACCCAGAATCGAGGATCAACACCCGTTCCCTATGGGATCTTCTGACCCCACCTTCTACACAACACGGCTGTATTAGTTGTCGCTGTCGGTCGCTAGGGTCGGAGTTCATTGTGCCACAAGTGCATTCCGAGTGCCGGCGACGCCAATTGTTCGTCACGGAGCTAGTTGTGAATCGGTCTGTGAAACATTCACTAACGTCTTGCCTGCGTCGTTCGTTCGCGCTTCCGATCTTCCTTTTTTTTTTTTTCTTTTTCGTCGACTCTCGTCCAGGATCCGATCTGGTGGATCCATCGGCGCACCCGTGGATTTCTCCGTCCTTCGATCCACGGTACGCTTGGTTCTTAAGTCAGTTTATCAGTTTATCACCAAGGAGGATTGTGCACGAATTGTGACGTGATCTATGCAAAAGTTTCGAATCAAATTTTAATTGGAGCCACAGTGAAGAGCGAGCGTCGACTTGTTTTAAAACTGTTGTAATTTTGTAAAAAAGGAAATCGTACAACAATTCGTTCCATTTTGAAACGTGGAGTCTCTACTTTGACATGATATTTTAAAACTGTTATAATTTTGTAAAAAAAAGGAAGTCGTACGACAATTCGTTTCATTTTGAAACGTAAACGTCTCTACTTTCACATGACTGAGTTCGTTCTTTCCCAAAGATGCTTTTGCGTCATTTTGTATCGGGTAGAAAAGGATATTTTTACTCTGACAAATTGCAAAAGTTCTAGAAGCATTGAAAATTTTTTTTTGTTTTTTTTGTAACGAGATTCACAGCGATTCTTAAAGATCAAAGTCTCCATTTGTAATTTTGCTGTACGGCTTTTTTTCACCATTTCATCGAACTTCAAATTTTAAGGTTGAACGACGAAATGGTAGGATTTCCTGAATTTTTTTCAAATTCTAACGAAACGATGAAAAATAATCGGACAGGCTGTTTTTTAAGAGAGATCATTGTAAAGAGAAAATTGCAATTTTCAAGATCGTCGTGAGAAAAGTTTTTCAACGTTTGAATTTTAACAACTTTCGAGAATAAAAATATTTTCACTCTCGATATGAAAACATCTTCGAGAAAAACGACCTCGCGACGTGTCACTATGACTCAAATGTAAACGTGACGAAATTTGAATATTATGTACAATCTATGCGTTTTTCGTATCGTCAATTTTTCATCAATGGAAATCAAAATCAGCATCAAAATCTACAATATAACTGTATTCGATCGGAGATACATATTTTCTGGAAATGGAAGATCAATCGCTCTTCTTAAAATATTTTACTGCAATCGAATTTCCAGTATGATATAATAATTTTTCACTGGCAGTGCCCCATCGTTGAAACCTTCGAAATTTTACTTTCAACCAGCAAATTTAAAATTTCACGTTCTCATACATCTGTACATTTAAAGTTCCATATTCTTGTATTTCATGTATTTGTACACATTGAAATTTCTACGTAAACGTCCAATTTTATTATCGAGACGAGTAGTATTATAGATTACACAGTATTATAGAAATCAAATTATAAACATTCCGAATCCGAAAACGCTTCGATACAATTTTACCAAAATTTTACCAAAATTTTAACAAAATTTCCTAATGCACTAGAAATTTCAAATTCACGTTCCCCTAAAATTTCACGTTTCCCTACTTGAGTCATCATCAAGTTTAGCAATTGTCAAGAATATACACGGTTGATCGTATATCGTGGCAGTTCGTTGTTGTTTCCTAGATCCAATTGAAGTGTGTTCGCGGCATCGTTCCATCGTGCTTGATAAATCGCTTTAACGCTGAATTCTCGTTGCACGGGCGCAGCCTCGTGGCTGGAACTATTAGACGAGAGGAAGTTTCTCGACTCACCCTGAAAACTTGTGAGAGCTTTTCCAATTAATCCGTTCGTTCCAGCAACGCCTCGGCCGTGTGAAATTTTAATTAACGCCGTGGCGAACACGCTTGGTAAAAAAAAAAAGAAGAAAAAAAAAGAAAAAAAAAGAAAAAGAGAAAAAGAGAAAAAGAGAAAAAGTAAAAAGGAATTCCAACACCACGATGAAAGATCACCACACCACGGTTACATCGTTAACCGATTTTTCGTCAGACTGTCGAGTCCCACGTGCGACCGATTGAAATCGCGGTTGCTCGCGTGTCCTTTGCCCCACTGCCATGGGAAACCGTATCGCCTTAGATTATGCAACGTCTCTTTGGTATTCCTCGAGCCTCGTTGGAAATCACGTACTGGAGCGTGTAGAAGGCAGAAACTCCCAAGGCACAGGTGCAATTACGGATTCTCTGATGAAAATTAACCTCGCCGTGCATAATATGTGTTAGAACAATTATTACTCTCTCATCGACCATACACGGAGAGCCGTGAGAACAATTCCCATCCAGCAGATGCGTCAATAGTTTGAGGATGATTCTTTTTCTTTTTTTAAACTTTACGTTAGGTACCGTGCATAGACTGAGTTTCGTTTTTAACTTTATATCGCAATTTTTAGCAACAAAGTCGATGTGTCGATTGAACGTCATTGATAACAGATTCGAAACAATGTTTCGTTGTTGTCGTTTTCAGTATTCTTGTCCTCGAAACTTTTGTAGATCTTGATTCTTTTTATTTTTCTTACTTTTAACGAGACTAGGATTCTTGCCTTTAGAATTTTCCTGTAGATTTCAGACTTTGACTTTTTATTCCCTCGATCGAAATTGCGCGACTGTGACACGCCACTTCTAACGTGAGAAATTTTAAGCACCTGAAATGAAAGGGAGCATAACTGAAACGAACCTTGAGGTTTTCCTCTTATTAAATATTTTAACTTCCTAATTTTTATCGCGATATGTGATAGCTCTGGCAGAAATCATATTTACATACGTTATTATTATATTTTTACTAACATGTACTTGTCTTATAATTGTTCAACTATTCTGCTTCTGTACTCAAATGACCCTGTGATCGCCATTTAAGGATTAATAACTGTACTAATTACACGTGCCTTTAGATACAAACGTGATAGAAACTTCTCCTTTCAGAATATAAATTAGAAACGAGTTAGTTATGGTTAGAGAAACATCTCTAAATATATTTAAAGAAAAAAGAAAAAGAGGAAGAACTGATTCAAAATTCTTCTATTCCACGACGCTATTTTTACTTTGTAGTAACAAATTCGAATCAGCAATTTTACAATCTACACCCGTTATAACTGTCTAGCCTCTAGATACCTGGTGTTCGAAAAAATTAAAAACTTAAAAACCTCAAAAAAACCATGAAATCGTATACGGTGATCGTGCGACGAATTCTCTCTTTCGGTCACGTCGTGACTTCAATTCGCACGAATGGCGAACGAATTCGCTCGGGGAGGGAGACACGGAGTTTTAGTTTGCACAAACTAAACTGTTTGTCGATCGGCAATTCCACCACGCCTTCTCTCGATACATTTCGCCAAACGAAATCGCCAAACGATCACGTAACGCACGCGCCTGTGTGCGTGTACCTCCGCAGCGAATTCAAAGAAAACGCCGGAATAAAGTCATTCCACGTCGTCGGAGCCAATTTCGCGTTTAAAACGACGGTCGAATAGAGACAATCGCGTTGGAATTTGCATTCCACGGTACAACGAACCGAGGTGGTGTGCACCTGTTTCCTCTCTGTCGTAACGACGATCGACTACTTTCCACGGCTTTCATTGACGACCAGTCCGAAGAAATGGAAAGTCGTTGAAATTAATCGTGCGTTGTTGATAGCGTGCGATCTTAGAATGAGCCACGCTGTGACAATCGAAACAACACGCCATTTAGCTACGATGAATCTAGCGACAATTGAAATACGCTCGATATACGAACGAGGAACTCTGCTAGAGATTAGTGGAAAATTTTATTTTTTTTTTTTTTTATTTTTTCTTAGATGAAACATCGTTTTTTTTCGGAATATCGTATCACTTACATTTAAATTACGATAAAGGCAATTATTATGGTGTTTTGTAATATTACGTATGTATTATATTTTATATTATAATATTATATATTATATTTTGCATTATAACATTTGTTGCAGCTTCTTCGAAAATGATACGAAATGTTGAGGACCACAAGTCTTTTATTTTTTATAAAATAGCGTCTCGTGAAAAATTCATTAGAGCAAGTCGCAAGTAGAGAATAAAATTGTAGAATTTCCAGAACGACGCTTGATATTGACGAGTTAGGCTTTTCGATACATTTATATGAATTAAAATTACATTAATAACCAGACAAGTTTAGTAATAATTTTGTAGTTTTGAACGACAGTAACGAACAATAAGCACATGTTAATTTTGTTTGCACATAATTATGAAATTGTTGAAATAACTTTTGGTGAAGGAAAATCAATATTCTGTTCTGATGCACAAGAATGAAAAGTTAATCACAAAACCTAACATATAATTTGTTAGAAAGAAATCTGGGAAAAACGCATTACAACAAATTTTATAAAATATTCCTTTTCTATTGCAAAAACGAAGTTTACTTAATTTTCATAATTTTAACTTAACCTAACCTAATTAATTTCAATTCTAACCTAAACGAAATCCAGCTGCATTTTTTGAAACTGTACATTTACATAATCGCTCCAATTGTACATTTCTGACATTACAAAATATTTCTAAATTTGACCGAAAAATGTAAAGAAACATTCTTATCGATGTTTTCGTTTCAAGGTCGAACGTCTTTGCCCTTTCTCTTCTCTAAAATAGCAGCAAGATGTCTCGCTATAATAACTCAAAGTCACTCAAACGGACGATTCGTTGAAGAAAAGGAAAGGTTGAAGCTCATTAAGACAGAACCAACTGGTTTGAAATTTAAAAAAAAAGATATATCAGCGACGATGAGTGAAAAATTGGTATTCACTTAACTATGATAGCTCCACGGACGGTTCAAGATTCTAAGATTTCGCTGTGCGCAAGGTCTCATCTCCACTTACACGAAACGAATTAATTAACTCGTTTGAATTTCTTCTTCAAAGCCAAGGTTGAGGATGTGGCCGAGAATAATCGGATAATTAAGATCTTCCGCGTTAATCTTCCACGTTGATCTGAAATCTAGGTAGTGGCTTCTGTACTGGCGAGATGATATCTCGTTTTGGGTAGACTTACAAGACTACTTGATTCATTCAACGCCGGCAATCGCCTTGCCTTTTGACAGAGTGATACATCAGGAGCGTCGTTGCGCAAAGCGACAAACGAGACATTTCTCACGATAGTGACAGCACTACAGCCAGTATCGAAAGTATTTCGCGCGATGAACGTTTCTGTATAATGTCCCAACTAGAGAGAAGGTTCACATCTTCGTGTTCACGAGCACGACTTCTAATTTAACACCTTTACAATTTTTTTTTTTTGGACTCTCTTTCTCTCTCTTTCTTTCTGATTATAGTGCGATGTTACAAGTATCTGTTTTTTCTATTTGTTATTTGTTTTTCTTCAATTTTTCATTTTACCGCAATTGTTTCACTCGAAAGTAAAAATATTTCGATTCAATGCACTTGCAACGTGTACAAGTTCATTTTGTACAAGTTTTCCATTCTTTTACAAAATCGTACATAGAAAAGACTATGGTTCATTAAATCAAGAATTTTACATCTACGATGTTTTGAGCTAATTAAAAAAAGATGATAATTTAATCTGATAATTAATGAAGAAAGCTAGTTATTGAAGGACGATTGACAATACATGTTTTAGCTCAAAAATAATGCCTGAACGTTGCAAGAACGTGGACGATTTTCGACGTAACATCGAAATCATTCTTGGTTTAACGAACCATAGTCTTTTCTATATACGATTTTGTAAAAATCGAAAATTGTGGCTGCTCCTTCTAGAATGGAAAGCTTGTACGCATTGCAAGTGCATTCGTCGAAACATTTTTACTTTCGATTAGCACTGGAAACCAATGAAACTGAACATACTTATTGTTAGATATAACTTGGTTCGTATGAAATATACTTGACGAACTATACATTAAACTGCAAGGAAAGGTGTAAGGTACATCGAATTCGACTTGTATAAAATGTCTGCTCGTCGAAATACTTTTATTCTCACAACTATAAATACAGTATTTGAACTCAGATTAAAATCCTGGACTATCCGTACGCTCGGGGCGTGGAAAAAAAATGACAAGAGATTGAATTATAAACCACATGTGGCTACATTTCGTAGCTATCCAACCGAGAACGACACAGAGCGTTACACAGAGTCGGTGACATTAGACGCGATCGAAAGTGTAAGTTCGTCGCTTGTTGCGGTCGATGGGTGCCATTATCGATTTCACGGCGTTCGTACAGTAAAACATATACGTACGATTTGTCAGGATATTATTCTGTGAATGAAACTTGAATCTACTTCTCATTATGGGATTTTATCCTCGTTTGAAATTACAATTAGTCGAGTAAAATTAATCTTTTCTTTTATATATTCTACCGATTTTACTAGGTCTTGATGCGGCAGATTTTACGAATGAAGTTTCAAATGCATTTTCACTCGATTCTCGTCTTTGAAAGTATAATTAATTGAAAGTAGAATTTGGAAGTATAATTAATTGAGTAAAAATTAATCCTCTGTGTTCTGTCAATGTTGCGATACCAGCCTCGGTACGAAAGTTACCGAATGAAATTTAGATTTCCTCTTTGTTCAGAAATTCTTATCTTTGAAAGTATAATTAACTTTGTATTCTACTGTGTTGCTATAGCGTTATACGTTGCCGCGGTATAATAATACACAATTAACACGAAAATTTACCACAAACACTTGGAACATTGAACCCCTCAAGTTGAAAGAATTTTACTCCGAAGATGTAGTATTATGATAATTCTCAAAGTGAAAAGAATCGAATTTTATTGAATTCTATCTTTTCTACATTCGTGGAAAAAAAAATCGTGGAAATTCTCATATTTTCTCGTCTACGTTTACCATAGAAAAATCTACTATTCCTTTATTGCATAACTTTCGTCCATTGTTTCTTCACTAACTGGTGAAATGTCTCATCGGAGTTTTATTATTTACATGGAGGCGTGTGTTTATGAAATACGTCGAGTCGGTTGATCACCGCCGAATAAATCAGCCAATTGGAGCAACTTAACGTTTCCTGTCGAGAAGGACGTCCTTTGAAAGAGATCGTTCGTCCCTCTTACGTCAAATATGGGCGACGCAATTTCCGGTAACAACGTCTGAACGCAATGCCTCTTTCTACTAGCTTTCTACGCTCTTTTATTCCCCGTTCTCGATTATTTTTCTATGCAAAAATCTAACCTGGCGCGCGAAAATGCAGGGAAAATTTCGCTCTTTCGCTCGTGCCTTCATGGAACATTGAAAAATTGTTTCGAACTGAAATCCATAAGTGTTCTCGGAGAGTGAAATCTCTTCTTTGCAATGATCTTTCAAAATTTGTTGTATGATTTGTTTGACCAATTTTTGTTTGACAATTTTTGTTTGACCAAAACTTTCCACACCTGTTGCAAGTTCCATTTGTACAATTACCGACATTGTAATCTCCAATCGACCTCTAAAATACTGTCTCTCAATTTTGGACGTTAGAGTTGGATAACAAGATCAAAATTTTCCAGTGATTTTTTTTTTAGAGATGTTCGAATTTCTACAACAAAAGTATCCTCGCTTTCCACGTCTTTGAAAAAAGCAAAAGGTTAGGAACTACCAAAACAGAAGCTTCACATTTTAAAATAAGATCAGCTGTACGATTTTTTTCCATGAAGTTATAACAGTTTCAAATTATCGAGAATTTTTCATCGCGTCGAGTATACGAACAACTTTGTTCTGGTGACACGCTATGTATCGCAATCTCCTTAATCGGCAAAGAGATTTGAAAACGGAATATTCCGCGCCACGTTACTTTCCCGGCAGACGAGACACGCTCGTTGAATATAATTGGGTCAATAAAAATTTCGAACAGTGGCAAGAAGCGTTTTGCGTGAATGTCGCGAAATGGTTTTCTCGTACAGTCGGAGACATCGAGCCGCGTAACACGTCTTATTACCGATAGTAACGCGACACTTTTTGCGTTTAGGTACCCGGTCATTAACACCAGCTGTTATGTCGATCCGTTTCCGGCGAAAGAATGACACTTGAGACGACGAAGGCGTCACGTTCGTCCGATCGACATCGATGTCCAACAACCTCGTTCACCAACGAGTGCCATTTTGAAAAGGCAAATTGAACGTTCACCCTGAACGTCCAGACTTTCACTGCAGACAACCTTCGCACAAACGTGAGTACAGCGAGTCAAAATCGTAACCCCCTTGCAGTCTGAGGTCATTGCAATTATACCTATTTTTATACAGTTTCAACTTATAAATGAAATTACCATTTAAATTACTCTTTAAATTACTCTTTAAATTACTCGTTGTCGGAACGTTTCAGGAAAATATAGCTGCGTTTCGAGAAGGAAGTAATTTTCGATGAAGTTTCAAGCTTCAAGATCAAACGTAATTTCTTTGAAACTCTGTGTCTTTTTTTTTTGTACCAGTCGATGCACCGTTTTATTTTCTATAAAAAAAAGTAGTCCATTTATGTCAAAAAGGAAACTATTAGATATGAAAGACAAGGACGATATAAACATAATTTTATAAAATTGAAGTTGAAATATTTCCTAAACTAGTTGTCAATGAGATACTTATGAAATCGTACGATGTGACCAAAAAAAAAAAATTTTGATTGCTTCACTAACAACGAAAATAATTGAAGTGATCATATTGGATGGTCCACCTTGTATTATACACATTTTTAATATTACATGTTTTTTTATATGTATATATTATACACAGTATAATATACACATTATAATGTATATATTATATACAGCATAATATAATCTCAGTCACATCTTTCATAAACTTCTGAATGTCATAAGTCGACGATTCTTAATGCATCAGAGATTCTTGATTTGACAAAGCAATCAGTTTTCATTCTTCTATATACGAAATATATGATATTTTCGAAACGACTGAAGTAGCACTTCCGAAAGATTTATTCAAGTTTCATAAAATCTCGCACACCTGATTTTTAACAAGGATATTATTTTAAATCGAAGGATATCAACTTATTTTTCATTCTGAAAAAAATGTGAAATAATTTCCGCGTTTACAAACATCGTCTTCGCGCAGGAAAAATTGATATAAATCGAAGGTCTTCGTGATCGATCAATGACCATTAGCAAAGTACAAAATATATTTATCTAGTTGCTATAATAGAGAAAGAAAAGAATCAAAACATTTCGTCAATTACCGTATCGTTCATCGCAAGGAAAATTATTCTATTAAAGGTCTTCATGACTACGAATGACTATATGAATAAAATGCAGAATTTACTTGTCCAATTAAGAAAGAACAAAAAAACATTGAAACATTTCATCAATTATTGTACGTTACTTCAACATATTGCATAGATATTTTCTACATATTTGTACACGGATATATCCTTCGTAAATGTCATATTTTTTTTATTAAATTAAGTTTCAATATACTTGAGACACAGAGGCAAAGAAACTAACGAGACACATTGATGTGGTTCTGCAAAGGGTTAACAATAAAATTAAGTTATAAAACTTGAAATTTTTTAGCAGTTGAAATGAACGATTCGAGGATCTGGCAGTTGGTCCTATTCCTGATTATATCTTTCTCGACGGTATTCTCAGCAGACAACGTATGCTCGAGGCTGGAGAAGTGAGTATTTTTCTCATTTCTTCTTCAGATGAACACAATCTCTTTGGAAAATTCACTCTGCAAAAGTTTGACAATTTGAGAGATGAAAATGTTCTGCGAACGTTAAAGCGATGTTGAAGTTCACCTTGGCGAACGAACCTTGACACTAACCTGGAGTTTCTTAATTTAATACGTGGTCAGTTAGTCCCGGCACGGTGCTCTCCCGATAAGGAAACCACGAGACACGTTGATACTTAATTGATCGAACATTGCAGCTACACGGTCACTTCGATGGAAACGTACACGGAGCCGGTTGTTGTGAACACGTTCACCTGGTGTCTGCAGATTCCACCCAGATGCCCAAAGACACGGACAGAAATGAGGCAACGATACCGCGTAAAGGTGAGCATACTTTGCTCTTGAATTTTTCCCTCTCTTGGACATCTTTATCAAAAACAACCTTTCACAACCTTTTTTTTCAAACGTTGAATGTTTTGTTACTTGTTTATCGATCGACGTTCAACAGTCTCTTCAATTATGCCGCAAAACGATTCGAGGAAGCCATTTATTGTATATTGAATGGAAAGCAATCGGTGACGATCGATAAAATTGTACATCGAACTCCGACATGACGATAGTTTCATAAAAGACTTTAATTAAACGCGTAGCTTCGATGTTGCTTGTTAATTTATGCATTCAAGACAAAAAGGGAATAAAAATCTTTTTTTCCATTTCATGTTGAACGTGTTCTGACACTTACGATATCATTGATACTAAAAAACATAATATTGTGAAATTACGAAATGCAAAAGGAGGAAATTTTATTTCTTTTCTTTCTCTGCGTGAAATTCGAGTGGAGCCTGAATTTGTTCAATTGTTTTTGACCATGACGAATCTACGTCATTAATTCGAGTGTTTTCAGCCTGATATAAGGAGAAAAGCCAATCAGTGCAAGTTATTTTTCATTAAAATTATTCAGTTTATGGAATAGTTTAGCTATAATATCATAATAATATTACAATATCATAATCATTCATAATAAATATCGTAAAATCATAATATCATAATAATTATACAATAATGACCGTATCAACTGTTCCGTTGACTGAGAATTTTAGCAACAAGAGGATATTTGCATGGCATAAATTATCCTAAATGAGAGGTGACTTGCACAACCGGCTTTTAAGCCCTCCATATATAATTAACGTAAAAATTACTAAAGAAGAGAGAACTGCATGAATGGACAGACAGATTGAACGTTGGAAATGCCAATGTTTTTTCCCCTCGAAGAAGAAAACTAGAGAAACGAAACGTCGAAATATGAAAAAAATATTTCAAATTTGTCTTCTCAAACTTGCGAATTCACACTCGCAATGTAGTCTGTATTATTATGCAAAACCATCTTGTACAAAAAAAAAAAAAAAAAAAAAAAGAAAAAATAAACAAGAGGATAAAGTTTGCAAGAAGAGATTGCGAGTTTCGTAAAAAATTGGAAAGTGGAAAATTCTTACGAAAAAAAAGATATTCCTGCTGCGTTGAAAACACGAGGAGGAGAGAAAAGATCCCTTGGATGAAGCCAAGGGATTTGCAATAAATCCGCCAATGAGCGTGTAACGTTGCCCGCTACACGTAGCAATAAAAACCATGGTGGCGAATCCCCTTCGTTTCTCTCGTTTCGACCCTTCTTGCTCTCACGGTCGATAAGACGGTCGTTCGAGTTAATTGCAGGGAAAGCGAGCGCCTTGTATGCCTCCGTCTAATTAACGTCACGAAAAAAAGAAAAAGTATTGCGAACGCAAGAAACCAAAGGTGTGTCTCCGTTACGTCGAACGTCGAAAGAGGAAATTGGGAAGGAATTTACAAATTGGCGGAATGTTAAAACCAACGGAACGGAAGGAACGTTCTTTCAACGCAAACGTTCCCCTCCTGCGTTCTGTAAGAAACGTTCGATAAGATTTATTGGAAACGTTTCAACAAGCTTATAACAAGTGAAATATATTGTTTCGAAACGTTGTTCATTAGGTTGATGCATATGAAATGTTTCCTTGCATGAAACTTCAGTGTTTAAATATCGTGCTATTTGATCGAAACAATTTCCACGTGATTTCATTCATTAATGATCAACGAAGTTTATCAAGAATCAGTGAGTTTCAATTAGCCTCGTTAATAATTATCGGTTGTAAAATGAAAAAAATTCGTGAAGCATTATCAAATCTAAGTGATAAAATATTTTTAATAACTTTCATGATATCTTTCTTCGTATGAGAAAATCAAATAATCTGGTTGTGAAATAATGATAATAAGATTCTAAGATCCTTATTGTAAATCTTCTTGATGTTAAATATAGATCATAGAAAATTATATTAATAATTTAATACATTTTTTGATTAATATATTGAATTGTACATTTATCATATATTATTATACGTACTATACGTATAATTTTTTTTTTATGATTTGTAGTATTTTCAATATGGCTATTGATAAAATAAAATATAATTGGTTTGACAAATTTAAACTTCTGAATAAGTAACATTTATATATATTATAACCTAAGAACATTTAATTTAACCGAGTTAATTGCTTCCGGTTTAATAATCAAAACAGTATCTACACCAATGGATTAACATAGAAATGAAAAATTGTTGAACCAGGGCGCACTATTACGCACGATTTATTACACAGATATATTGTAGAACTTTTATTGGTAAAGAGTTACGACAAAGAACACACGGGAGTTGCATAACCCCTCTGAACAATTTCACGCTTCTTATTTCTTGCAGTATGACGCGTAAAAAAGCCAATTATCGTAGGGAAAAAGTTTCTAAAACGGCAGTATCTAACATCGATCTTGCGAAAATGATATCACTTTCCTCGTTACACCGTGGAAAGTAACGATCGTTGAAGAGTTTCAGCTAGATACTTCTCCGGGCGTAATTAACACCGTTCGTACTATCTCATGTTTTCGCGCCATTTTTCATTCACGCTGCACGTTCCACCGGAGTACTCTGTTTCTCCACGTACGTTTGTTCGTATTTTTTTTATTTTAATGAAACAACACTTTATGGTATGGAGTCTGTCTCAAGAAGTAAATTAGTAAATTAGTGATCAACTATATCTTTTCCATCTATCCAGATCTTCTGTACAGATATAAACTTTTCCCATAAGCACATTTTTATCATGAAATTTGTAATGAGATAGAAGCTGATCTGTCAAGTTTAATCTTAACTGAAACCTTCGTTGTATTTAAAGCTTTGCATGTTCTATATTAAAACTCTAAGAAATGCAATCTTAGCAACTTATGAATCTAAATAATAATAATATTATTAATAATATTACTAATAATATTAATAATAATGTTACTAATAATAATAATATTATTATCAGTAATAATAATAATATTAATAGTTAAATGATACCTAAGTGCCTTGCACTTTGATAGGTTCACAGTAGAACTTATTTGAATTTCAATTACTGCAACGAAAATTTTCTAGACGAAAGCGAAGTTTTACCTGGAGAACTTCTATTCTATGAATCATTTATTTCTTCAGTAAGAAAATTCATTCAAATAAGTGAAGCAATGTCTGCTATACATGACGTTATCACAAAAAAATGGCGAAGAATCTTGAATTCAAAGCTAAATTGAAAAAAAAGTAATTTATGTAATTTTATCACTGAATGTTTATATATATACTTCACATTATTATAAATATAATCATTTTGATTGGATTGATCCAGTTACAAGATCCTATAGATTGATAATCAGAATATCTTGATTAGAATTAAAATCAAGATGTTTAAAAAATGGAGTCTCAGCAGATATTTACCTCACACTAAATATTACAACGAACCTGAATATTTTACAAATTTCTGTATATTGCATGCATTTCTGAATCTTCAAATTTTTCACAACTGCATGAAAACACAGTCCGTAGCCTAATTATTTATTTCTCTTAAATTCACCATTATTAGTTTCTGAAACGACTGGCTATACCTACATTTAACATATTTTGATTGGAAAGTATAGCACGTACATATCACCATCACATTAAATGGAACGATTCGGCGGATTTTACAATGCATGACACGCGTCCACGTCGGAATCTGAACAAAAAAAAAAAAAAAAAAAAAAGAAAATAAAAGAAAAAGAAGAAAGAAAAGAATACAGATCGGGATTATTCGTAACATTTTTTTGCGGATAAAAGGATCAGTACGCCATTACTGTAACCGATTTCTACCATACTATCGATACACCGGTCGGATAATTACCATATATCGGCGGATTAATCGCCATCGAGCAACAATAAATCAATTCCTTCCTGTTTATCTAATAGTAAATCGAGATCCCGACGATGATTTCGGTAGCCAGCTAAGTACCCTCGATTGAAACCCGTTACACGCTCTTACGTAATAATTTACGTCCACGCGTGGAGCAATTGCTACCGGAAGAAAGCGAGAGTAATGTTTAATGCAAATGTGGTCGAACCGTGGAAAAAAAAAAGAAAGAAACACGCGTCCCTGTTTCTGTGCTTCCATCGTAGACTTGCTGGAAGAGATACCGCGAGCTCGTAAATTAAGCTCTGCTACGTTTTTCATTATCATCTTTTTGGTTCGATCCAGTGATTTTTTCGTTGTTAAAAGATTTCTGATGTTTTTACACTTTTTAGTTAGTGTGACTTCTGCTGAAAGTTGCTTCAACAGTAATAAATTTTATAGTCTGACCATTTGCTATTATCGTTTAAAGCTGTGAAGATTATCATCAAAGTTATTTAATTATTATTATTATTATTATTATTAATGTACTTTAAATCTAGGAAAAGTAGAAACAAGTCTAAATCATCAATGTCCAAAGAGTTAAAGAAAATATGACCGAATTTCATGCTGAATGTTTTTCTTAAAATATTATGAATTTTTTCACGTTCAGCAAGAACAAAAATGAGATAGGGATATAAAAATGTGAAGTTTTTCAACTTACGGAATGTTAATATATAATTTCTAGCTTACATATTCATAGAAGAATTTTAAACGTCAGACTGGAAAAATTACCTGTGCGATGTACCAAATTTCTTTACAGTATATATGCATTGCGCGAAAGTAAGAGATTACGTATTTTCAATATCTCGAACCGTCAAAACTCATTTCCAAGTATATCAATTGCTAATTTATCATTGTCATATCCTGTTGCCAGAAATCTATTGAAATATTTCAATAAATTATTCTACCTATTAACAGTATTTACCATTATTTACTACACATTTAACATTTATTGTCAATCAGATTTATTGTCATTTATATGCTATCACCACGACTTCAGTCAGTGTCTCGGCATGTCAAATGATTATTATTATTTCGACTCTGACAAACACAGTATCTCGCGGTATCTCTTCCGCCAACAGTACAACAAAGTGATCCGAGAGCTTGAGTGTTTCGTAACGAAACGTCGATTGTTCGCCATCGATGTCGAATAAGCTTGGACACCCTTTTAACTTCCGATCGAAACTTTCTCCGATACAAAGTCAAAAGACACGAACAAGAGGATCATTACGCGATCGAATCGAGCTGTTCAGTCACATTGGTGCGTGTACACACGGTTAACCGATGATCGAGATAACAAAATTGCCGGAAGAGAAAATTGAGCCTCGTCTAAATTTCTCGGTTTTGCAATCGAAACCGCAGCCGCATTGAAACTGAGGAACACGGTTAGCCTGGAATGGAAAATCGCGAACACGCGCCTACGAGAGAGCACACGCGTGCATCGGATTCCACTGTACTTGTCTGTTCAACTTTGGTGTTTTCATAAATAGACTCACGGCTTCGCGTACTATCTCGAAACTCCTTCGAAACCTAACCTAAACCTTCGCTGTTTTATACTCGTCGTCGGTGTTATTAAATTCAAACCTCGATGTAACTCGAGAGAGATCGTCCTGTTGCCTTGCAATTTTCTTTCCAATTCTTCTCAACTGAGCATTTACATTGTACTGAGTAATTACATTGTACTTGACTTATTTCATCGTACCAGGTATAAATATTACATGCAATTTGCATTCATTAATCTTCAGTTAAAAGAATTGAAATTTTAAATTCAAATAGCTGATTTTATAGGACACGCAGTAAGTCAAAATAGGGATTGAAACAGTTATGATGATTAAGTAATTGAGATTAATAATCGTCGATGTTCTAAATTTGTCTTACAACGTTGCGGGTTTAATTTTATCTTTATCGTAGTAACGTGATGAGAGATAAACGCAATCAATATCGAATAATTTTATACTATAACTTTAACGCTTTATTATAATGTCATATTTGTGATTTTTTTTTATTATAATATCGAAAAGAAAATCGATTCTAAAACATTTATACAATATAAAATTTCGTGGTAAAACTATAAATAAAGATAATTGAGTTTAATCTAATTTATAACGATTTATATAAAATCGAACGTAACGACATAATCAGAACAGTGTAATGTAAAATAACGATCTCATAGAATCCCATAGAATGACGATTTTGAAAAACACCAAAGGTGTAGAGAAATGTAGGCGAAACGTGCGTTCAATGTATAGTGCAGACAATGAGAGCGTATGCCTGTGAGAAAAAGAAGCATCGAATGTTCGCCGTATATATCACGTATTACTCAAGTCTCTCTCTCTTTCTCTCACGATTAGAGCGGCGTTTAATATTTATTGCGTAGGAACATCACACTGTGTTTTGCTCTGCGTTACGCCGTATATAATATTGTTACATAACTTACTCGGCCTAGAGAAAGACACAGTGACTCACACAAAGGTATTTTGACGCTCATCAAATTCGAAATTTTACCAGCCTATACGTATAATTACGATTCGTCGCGAATACACATAATTACGATTCGTCATCACGAAGAAATGGCGAAGAATCTTGAATTCAAAGATAAATTGAAAAAAAATAATTTATGTTATTTTATCATTAGACTGAATGTTTATACATATACTTCACATTATTATGAATATAATCATTTACCATTCTGATTGGATTGATACTAATTATAATTATTACTTAATTATTAATAATATTACTAATAATATTAATAATAATATTACTAATAATAATAATATTATTATCAGTAATAATAATAATATTAATAGTTAAATGATACCTAAGTGCCTTGCACTTTGATAGGTTCACAGTAGAACTTATTTGAATTTCAATTACTGCAATGAAATTTTAGAAAATTTTCTAAACGAAAGCGAAGTTTTACCTGGAGAACTTCTATCCTATGAATTATTTATCTCTTCAGTAAGAAAATTCATTCAAATAAGTGAAGCAATGTCTGTTATACGTGTCATCACGAAAAAATGGCGAAGAATCTTGAAAAAAAATAATTTATGTAATTTTATCATTATTAGACTGAATATTTATATATATACTTCACATTATTATGAATATAATCATTTACCATTCTGATTGGATTGATACTAATTATAATTATTACTTAATTATTAATAATTACTAATAATATTAATAATAATATTAATAATAATATTACTAATAATAATAATATTATTATCAGTAATAATAATAATATTAATAGTTAAATGATACCTAAGTGCCTTGCACTTTGATAGGTTCACAGTAGAACTTATTTGAATTTCAATTACTGCAACGAAATTTTAGAAAATTTTCTAAACGAAAGCGAAGTTTTACCTGGAGAACTTCTATCCTATGAATTATTTATCTCTTCAGTAAGAAAATTCATTCAAATAAGTGAAGCAATGTCTGTTATACGTGTCATCACGAAAAAATGGCGAAGAATCTTGAAAAAAAATAATTTATGTAATTTTATCATTATTAGACTGAATGTTTATACATATACTTCACATTATTATGAATATAATCATTTTGATTGGATTGATCCCGTTACAAGACCCTATAGATTGATAATCACTTGGATTTCTTCAATCAATTTCATCGCTCGTTCGAGATCCAGTATTTGTATACATCGTTCTGACTATTACTGTGATCATTCAATTATTATACCGAGGATGTAAAAGGATTAAAAACCATTAATAAGCTAAAATTGAAATTGAAATCAAGATGTTTAAAAAATAGAGTGTCAGCAGATATTTATCTCACACTAAATATTACAACGAGTCTGAATATTTTACAAATTTCTGTACATTGCGTGCATTTCTGAATCTTTAAATTTTTAAATTACGATTCGTCGCGATATCACATTTTTATAAACACATAATAAAAGAAATGAGGCCTAAGCAAAAGTTTCTCTCTCGCTACTAAGTATCGTTAGGAGAACTTCACTTTAGATATTTTATACAATGCGAATTTTTGCATCCTTAAGTTATACAATAAATCGATCACTCTAAATTTCAAAATATTCTACAATTATGATTGTATATTCCTAAATTTTCTACACACATTTAGAAAACAATATTTCGATCGAATGGCATTGCTCGTTTCCGACTCTACGATCCAGGATTTCGTCACCGGTTGTAACTGTCGATGACTATGGCTTGTTCGATCGCAGATATGGCGTTGCACACTGTCGAGGATGTAACTGATAACGTAATATCCAAGTCACAAAGAGAGAGAGAGAGAGAGAGAGAGAAAGTTAAATCGATTAGTAAAGTACTTACTAGAGAATACAAGAGAAGATGATTATCTCGGGGATGTTGAAGAACGTCTGAATAAAATAGCGGAGATTTTTTACTTCACTGTTAAAACATTCAACTGCGGCAAATGTCAACGATATCGTGATGAATTTGCAGAACGTTTGCAAGTCTTCAGCGGAGAGAAATGAAAAATTGAGTAATTTTTAATGCGCTCTCGTGACTGCAAAACTCGCGAGAAACTTTCAAGTTTTACATGTTAACGCGATATGGAACAAATTATGCTTGCTAAAAACTGCGTCGGGAATCGTGTTGTGAAACAACTTATCTTTTTCTTCCTTTCACTGGAAAGAAAAGAGAAACGGTAGAAAGCTGAGTGATTTTTGTTTTATAATTGTAAAACCAGCGGTGATGTGTTGTATCGTGTAAGAATTAAACGCAGGAATTACGACGATAATCGAAACAGTTTCCCATTCAATTTTACAAATCTTTCAATTGAATTCCACCGTGTTGCATTCTGTACCTCGTTTTTTTTTTTTTTTTTTTTTTTATAAGAACCGAAAATTTTCAGTCTAGCATTTACGAGGTGTTTTAGTCAATACCAAGAAAACTTCATTATTGATCATTATAAACAATGAAAATGTTCAAGTATCGTTTTATCCTAATTAGGAATTCTTTTCGAAGAATTTTTGAAAGCCTATTTCAGAAGAGATTATAAAAATTATAAATAAAAGTGCTATGACACGTTCTTAATTATAAATAAAAGTGCTATGACGCGCTCACGATCGTGTGATAACTTCGTTCGATTGAATCTGACAATAATCAAAAATTAATAATCGATAATATTCGATGATCAGGGGGGAAAAAATTAGATAAATTCGATGTACACGGAGCTGTCCAGTGTGTACGAAGAAAGAAACAAAGGAAGAAGAACAAAGGGCAGAGAGCTTAGCATTGAAACACGCGGATATTAATCAGAGTGATAGCAGTAACCTCGGAGATAGTAGTAATGGGAAGCATTGGTAAGACAATGAGAGCAGGCCTTGAAAGCGTTTCAAAAGTAGATCCAGACGTTCGTAATCGTGCCACAGGACGTGAGTGACATAGACTGTAAAAACTGTAGCAAGAAGTCTGATTTTTCTCGAAAGAAGCCAGAATGTCCTAGAAAAATGGAGTGATCTGAAGGATCCAAGCGTGAAAATGAGATCCGGATGAGGAAGGGGAAGAAACACGGAGACAGGATCGGAGTGTGAAAAAAAACGGGCACGGTGCTGACGTTTCACGTCTCGAGGTCGTTTGATGTTTTCTACGGGCAAAAAAATAAAAAGAAAAGGGAAAAAAGGAGAAAGAACACCGATGCCGTTAATTACACAACTTTTCGATCACTACGTGAAACGTTCGACAGTTGGAGGCAGGGAACTTGGCTACGAAACATTTAGGATTCAAGTTAGGATCGCGCGCAGAAATTTTCACTTTTATAAAAATGAAAAAAGTATATATACTTTTTCGTATCGTTGAATACAACCAGTTATATACAGACACCAGTGTAATGAACATAGGTGAAAGAAAAATAATTCTCGATCATATTAATTATAATATTAGAAATATTGCAAAAACCAGACTGTGTTAAAAAAAATTTAGTATTAACCAGATAGTTATTCGTCGAAAAGAGGCGTCTATTTAATATTGATCGTAATTAATTAATTAAAAAAATACGAATATTTTTTGATTCAATGAATTATCAAATAACTTGATTAATGTTTGTTTGTTACTGTAATATATATTAAAAATACAGAAATCTTCTGTTTCTACATTTCAACTATACAAATAATTTTGCCTGCCACTGTATACATACGTTCCACGTTAGGTGCCATGACAAAATTATCTTTGGTCCTCGACATTAGAACCCCGATTATCCGAACAAAAACGACAAAAGTTGCGTGTCAAAATGATACTTAACTTTGAGAGAAAGAAAAAGGATATTATGTAAGCAGACTGTGAATTACCACTTTCTGTTTCTGTTGTGGCTGGAGCGACTACGTCGTAAAAATTGTCACAGCTATATCCACGTCACCGTTATTAATCATGCTAATATCCTTTCAGTCCTAATTAATTCGATTCACCGATTGAACCTGTCAACCGGTTGCGCAACATAATTAACCAAAGCGTTCTTTACAAGTTATATGGCGTAGAAGAAAACTCACATGTAATACCGTTAATTAACTAACCGGTACAGTATAAAACAAAAATATATTCCTTATGTAATGGAACGTAGTAAAATGTTAACGGAATTTCTCAGAATTTGGGATATGTTCGGGATATAATTTAAGTGTTATTAAACGAGACACAGTTGATTGCAAAAGTATATTTCACGTGCGGTTTCTAAAATTCACGATTGAAATATAATAAACCAACAGGTACGGGCATTATTTGAATAAAGTGTTTGAAAAATGATTGCTTAACTAACATATTATATTCCAATTCACGTTGCTTTAAAAATAATCTCATGATTATTTGAATCGGCAAATATTTTCTCTCTGAATCATTCGATTATTTGGCTATCAAATAAAATACGTCCTTACTTCCTTTTGCATTTTGTACTCGTTTCTACAAATAGTTTTTGATTCTATTGTAAACTTCACAAAACATAAATATCTATTATAAATATAAACAAAACTTCTATTATAAAACATCTATTATAAATATTTAAAAAATTCTCAAAAATTTTGTACAATAGAAGTCACGAAACGCAGTGGAAATTTCACAAAAGTTCAGACTACTTGTGACGAGGATATACAAGGTATAACTCGACACAACAATGGAAATTCATAAAGTTACTTAGTTCAGTAAAGACTGCTTATAGCGAAAGCTTTGAAAGTACAGAACCTCGTGCAATTCAAATTCGCTATACTGGAAATTCACGAGGTTTAAATCACGTCCGTACCGCAACTTTTGTCTCTTTTTCTTTTTTTCAAATCCGGGGTGGCATGGGAAGTGATTGAGGGGTTCTGGGGGGTTCTGGGGGGTAATGGAGAGTGATGGGATGGTAATCGTATACTATGTTGTGGTATGGATTGGCATCGTATGGTATGGTAGTAGAAATTCGGATCGGTTAGAGTGGACTTCACAAAACTTAAATATAAATTAATGATAAATATAAGCAAAAGTTCTACTATAAATATAAAATATCTATTATAAATATTTAAAAAATTCTCAAAAATTTTGTACAATAGAAGTCACGAAACGCAGTGGAGATTTCACAAAGTTCAGACTACTTGTGACGAGAATTTACAAGGTATAACTCGACTACAATGGAAATTCATAAAGTTCAGACTGCTTATAGCGAAAGTTTTGAAAGTACAGAACCTCGTGCAGTTGAAATTCGCCATACTACTTCGAAATTCACGAGGTTTAAATCACGTTAAATGAGGATACGCAATCTTCTTACCGCAACTTTTGTCTCTTTTTCTTTTGTTCAAATCCGGGGTTGGCAGAGGGAGGGATGGGGTGACAGTGAGTGGTATGGTAGTTTATAATAGAAATTCGGATCGGTTAGAGTAAAATTCACAAAACTTAGATAATTTGTAATGTAAATTCGCAAAATTTGAATCGTGTATAGTTAAATTTAGAAAGATCAGATTACCTAGAATTAGGATTCACAAAATTTGAATCGCGTGTAGTAGAATTTTCACGGATCAGATTACCTACAATTACGATTCACGAAATTTCAATCGACTAATGTAGAAATTGTTAATTCTTCAAAACTTAAATATCTATTATAAATATAACAGATCAAAATATGATGTGTGTTCATAATTGCACAAACATCCATTTCAGAATAATAATGTAATATAGAATAATGTAAGAGTAATAATATTTATCGAAAACAAATATCCAATTGAATCATAAATTTCCAGCTAACGAACTAATAAAAAGACCAGCGACCAAATACTTTTGCACACACTGTACTTTGAAACTTAACAGGCTGCTTAAAGTCTTAACAACTTCGTGAAAAGACATGAATTGAAAGCAACGAAAGTAACGAAAGTTGACTTTATACACGAGACTGGATCGCCTCGAATGATCTGTGAAAACGAACTGATATTTCCCAGTCTTGTGTCAGACTGTTAGATGAAATCCATTCGACACGGTATTACTGTTAGAACGCAAAACTGGCATCTGAACCGAGTAGTAGTAGTAATAGTAGTAGTAGTGGTGTAACGAACTTTGATCGATGTCGAAAGATTCATTGGAATCGTGATATAACGTCGCTAATTGACACATTATCGAACCGCTCCCTGATAGAATTTCAAATTACTCATTTTTCCATAGCGTGACTTTCAGCGTCGTAGATCTCTTTCTACCTCCGTTAAATCTCGTTGAAACAAATTTTTGTTTCAGATACGATCCTACGATCATTCGCATGATTACATAAATTCAGGATTTTACGAACAGGACTTGAACGGAGATTTGTTTCGTACATGCGTGTTTTATGATATATATATTTTTCATATTTGATAGAATCCTATCATTCGCTGTGTTATGTGATAATTTTATACAATTCGATTGGGCGCACCCTGCATTTGAAAGAAAATTAAAAGAGTTAAAATAAACAACTTTGAATAACGAACTGTCTCAGAGATTCTCTGTTTCAGATCAAGTAAGTTTATTGTAGCGTGAGATTCAAATAAATCGCTTCCAAATAACTTTTGACTATTTGAATCAAATTGTCTGATATCTGTCACGCAATCGACAAGAATTAGGAAATATATTGGAGGAATTATCTGATATAAAAATTTCAAATTAAAAAGAAAATAAAAAGATATTTCCAATGATCGAACGATGGAACCGTCTAGAGAAAAGTTATTTTCATGTTCGAATAATCTAACGTATCTAGTTGAATAACAAACCATCTAATATAGAAATATATTATTTCAATGATAAACTACGGTAGATAAATCTTTTCATGATCTTCAACATGATAATAATTTACTTTTCGAAAACGCGATAAAATTGTATATCCTCCTGTTTGGAATCTTATCGAGTCACATTATTCAACTCGGTTCTCGACTCTCTTTCTCCGCTTAATTAACACGTAATAACCGATGTTATTAATCTGCAAGACATTCGATTGCATAACGAGTCCCTGGTTTCCACAGATAGATCCTAATTGCAACATTGTGTCGAATCGATGCCGTCACTCGTAAGACGTTAATCGACTTTATCGTTCGCAACGATCTCACCAAGCCACCGCGATAGTGTCGTTCATAGCAAATCGCGCGAATGCCTTCCCGGAAAGAATGTAATAAGCAATAGCTATGACGATGACGTTTAACATGCAAAAATATCGAACGATCAATGCTCTGATTGTCTCATTGATGAATTAAGCGATGCTCTGTTCATTTATCGATTCAATTTCGATTAAAAGTTACGCTGGCATTTCGAACTAATTTTGATCGATCTTGGCTAGTCGTATTTAATCATCAATGTTTGAGAAAGTGATGAATTTTGAACATCGAAGGTGTCTATGAGATCGTGGTAAAAAAAGTTGAAGAATAATTCTGTATGAAGAAAATAAATCGAAAGGAAGGGACATTTTTTTTCGTTCGAGACTTTCGAGAAATCCGAGTTTGTAAAGTTTGTCAAGTATTTCTGAATTTAGCGAATTCCAAACTGGACAGGAATTAACAATTATTCTGCAAGCAAAAATAAGTGGGAAATATAGAATAAAATTTAATAAATAAATAAGATAATAAATAAGATAATAAGAGAATAAAAGTTTAAGGCCCGGTTTCTAAGAAAATAGAGCTTGGACGTGTTTAGTTAAGAATTGTTTTGTAGTACATATGTACTTGATCAATTTTTGAAAGCAATTCTGTCCGAGCGTTTTTATGATAAAATTTTATTCGATTTTTACTTATTTTCGTAGATAGAAACAATCTCTCTTGTTCAATTCAGAATAAGCCAAATTCAAGTATATCTGAAAATTTTTCAAATTCAATTTTCTCGAGAAAAAAAGAATGTTATTCTTTCTTTTTGATTTATTCTTTCATGAAGAATGCATTATTCACGTTGGCTTCTGGCACGTGACAAGTGACATAAAAGTTAAAAAGTAATCCTTTAAAATCCGCATTCGTAATACTTACTGTGTCATGTAAATTCTGCGAATTTTTATGCAAATTTATATTTTTGGGAATATAGTCTTGATAGAAAATTTCTACTCACCGAATGTTATGGAAAGCACTGTATTTACATACATATAATGCACTCTGCATTTATATATTCATATGCACTCTCTGCAATTTTGTATTTTTTTTTTATTATTATTATTAAATAAAAGTCCTTTTTCACAAAATAATATCTCACACGATCAGATAAAAGTGACGAAATAAAAGAAACTTCCATTCGACAAAGAGTTCAACGAAAACTTTAATAAAAATGTTAATAAAAAAATAGCACTTGTCACGTCTTTGTGTAACCTTCAAAGAGAGATCGCGAATCACGTTTAAAACTATCACTTTCATTCGGTCGGAACAAAGTAAAAAAAAGAAAAAAAAAAAAAAAAGGAAAAAGCGACGAAAAAGAGAGGCGTGTAATTTACAGAGATGGAGTTTGATTTTCTCGCGCGTATCCATTTACGAAGGATTACGAACGTAATCGTTACACGCTTACACGCGACGCTATCTTTCTCTCGCTTTCGTTCTCCGCTTTCCTCGTCGACGATCGGTGATCTCGTTTTAGCGAGCTACTTCAAAAAAAAAGAGAAAAAAAAAAAAGTGGGATCTTTTCCAAAGATCCAGCAGTCACGTTGCCAGAACTGTCTCGTTCGATAGCTAAAGCGGCCTGGTTCTTGTTTCTTAATCGCTTTTCCAACTGCAGTACAGTTTGGAAACTAGACGCTCATTGAATCTGCTATTATATTACTTCGTTTGAATAAATTGCATGTTTCTTTCGAATACTAATTAGGAAAGCCGAGGCAGATTCTCGTACGGGTCACCGGTAATGTCAAGGTGAATTTAATGAAGTTAACTAAAGAAACTATCAGTATATTCTGCAAAAGTCTTCGTTCAATCTATGGAAGGACCATTTTAATTTAAATAAAATATATATATATATATAAATATCAATAATTATTCTTTGACACATATATATAGAGAAAACTTTTGCTGCATGTTATTTAAAAAGTAATTAAAATATTCTTCGTGGAATATACGAATATTTATAACTCAATTTTTTATTGTTATTTACTTACAGTATTTCATTCTAACGAAAGTATCTGCTATAAGAACTAATAACTGCTATAAACAAATTACTTGACAAACTAATGGCACAATAATGAAATAAAAAAATGTTTGAAACTTATAAATAGATAAATATATAATTTTCAAATATATATTTAATTTATATATAGAGCCATAGTGGGTTAATAGAAATGCTTTTAATTCGCAGACAGAACTAAAAACTAGGATCGTAAACGAATGCTGCGAAGGCTATAAAACGATCTCATCGAACGAAGGGACATCGCCCGCAGCCATGAAATGCGTGCCTATCTGTGAAAAATGCCCGTCGGGAATTTGTATTTCACCGAATCGGTGTCAGTGTATTCCCGGCAGTCAGTATGAAAACTGTCAAAATGGTAAGTCTCTGCTTTTCTGGTTTTCTTTGTTAATAAAACAGTCTGTTGTCTTTTGATCTTTCAAGTAACAATAATATATCGATATCGAAGAAATCGAACGTTGAATCACAAAATTCACAGTTTCGTGATATAATTAGATCTAAGCTAATTGTGTAATACTGATGAACACTGGCGGAGTGCCTCGGACTCTTCGTATCCAAATCTCACTTCTGTTTCAACGAGCGGAATATTTCTCGTATATTGTATAATTTGAAGAAAAATATTTGACGCGGTATGTATCCTTCGAACGTGAAAATTTCATTGAAAATAAAAAGTACACGATTAGAAAACACGATCGCGAGAACGCAACAGAGTTGAAATTAAAATACATTGGAACGCGGAGATGATTAAATTTGCTTTTTTACGAAAGAACAAAAAGTAACCAAAAAAGAAAAAAAAATTACAAACAGAGGTAGAAACAAGAACACTGTTCTCGTTGTGTGAACTTTTCAATTGCGCGTACCTCTCGTTAACCGCGGGCAGATCCGCTCGGCGTATCGCGAAACAGAACGAACTCTAACGAAACTCTGCGCGCCAGGGCGGATATATTTCACGCTCGACCGTCCGTGATCGCGAGAACGCGTGCGAATAATTTTCACCCGTTCGTTTCTGTTACGTTTCTGAAATCGGTGATCCGATATTCCCCTGGCGCGCGTATCGATTTCTCGAGGAAAGTAACCGGCTCCGTTGCGCCATCTCGTCGGTTGCGATTATCTCGAGAGCAAGAAAAAAAAAAAGAAAAAAAACAAAGAAAGAAAATGTAAAGAAAAGATTCAAGCTTCGCAGTTTAATCGATAATTACAGCCACGCAATTCACGCAGAAATCCGCTCTATTTTCGTTGTAGCATGTCCGCCGGGCACATGGGGTCTCAAATGCGAGGAGAAATGCAACTGCGCCGGGGACGTGCCTTGCAATCCCATCGATGGACACTGTGTTTGCCCGCCGGGATTACACGGACAAATGTAAGACCTCATCTGTAAAAACACCAGCGATAGACGAGCAAACGAGTGATAAATTAGAATTGTTAGCTTTCCAGGAAACTGTGTTACAATGTATCGAAATTCAACGTCCAATGTAAGATTAGGCGTGAAATTGGTAACTTTGTATTTCAACTCATTTTTTTTTCTTACAAAATGCACGTCATTCTGTTGAAAATGGCGTGTATCAAATTTTACTTATATTCTGTTCCACTCGCTTTTTCATCGTCGAATGGTATCGTCGGATGAGAAAGAAAATTATCGATTTCGAAGTGTTAAAATCGACTTCAAAAGTGAAATTTTAGAGTAGATTAAACTATTATAAATTCGTAGTGTATTGGAATTTACAATGAATTTATATACTAAAACTCCCGTAAACTTGATATATGATCTTCTTTATCATTTTATTGAATATCATGGTTAGATTAGATTGGAAAATTCGAGAAATCATTTTCATCATATTCGGTTTCGCCTGATATTCAAAATTCAATAAATTGGTGAAACTCGTACAGCAAATTTTGAAAAATTTGTAACAAAGGAAAGACATCGATCTTCAAATCCATTGTAGATTCAATCATGAACAAAGATCTTTCGATATCCCTACGTACTATTAATAATTGACAGCATTTTCGAGAAGAAAAACGTTTTCACATTGTCGTCTGCTCAAAAAGAGCTCAAGTTTATTACCGAATAATTCCTTTTCACAAAATTATAGCAGTTTCAACATTTAGTGTCCGATTATTAATAGCAGTCATTATATTGTACTACAATACATAAAAAGATACAAATGCTAAGGATACAATATTATATAATACATGCAAAAAAATACGTGTAATAACAAAGGTACGCGCACGTGTGTTGCATGTTCAAAACCACGAGATCTAGTTAAAAAAAAAAAACACGAAATGTCACGACTCGGTCGATTCAACAAGTTCCATTGATTTCTACGCATCCTACTAATCACGTGTACAATCACATAAGCACACTGTGAGCAACCTGTTGATCGAAACACATGGCCTAATAAGCGCTCGTACAATGGATGAAGCAGCAGATGTTTACCACATGCGTGGCACACATAATCACGGTTTTCACCTTCAGATGCAACAAGCCGTGTCCGAGCGATCGCTGGGGACCTGGATGCGCTTTCCCATGCGACTGCAAGGATCCGACCGGCGAATGTCATCCGGAAACTGGCCGATGCGTCCACGACGATCTGGATAACACGGTTTCCGGGCAGAACAGCAGCTACTCTCGGCACGTGAACGAGGAGAACAGCGTAACCGTGAATTTCACGATCATTCAACTCGACAGAGAATCGTCGCGGATTTTGGAAACAACAGAAACAACCAGCACGGCAGGTAATTAAATAAAAATCTTCACACGTTCGTGAAGAATTTAAAGATGCAGAAATGTATAAATATTTAAAGCGGAGTGTATGTATTTAACGTGTACGTATGTAAAATATTCGGAAGCGGAGAGTGGCCCATTGAAATAATTCATTTAACAAATGAACGACAATCGAAAATTTAACACCAGAGTCGCCAAAATTCTTAATTCTCCATTTGATACAATTCGATGTATAACGCGGTGCATTTTAGAATATATTTTAAATATAACGAACGCTTTTGTTCTTCGTTTTATTACCAATTTCTTTTTCTTTTTTTTCTTTTGATATTCTTTGCATTTGAATTTCTCTGGTGCAAATTTATTTATACCTTGGTCAAATAGACAAATTCTAATGTTAAAGGAAAGTCTAATGTAGAGGAAATTATTATTTATAAATGAATTTCGTACTCTTGTGAATATAGATTCAAAAAATCGGATCCAATTAGACAATATTGAAATATGTAAATCTAAGAATTTATCGTCTGTAATTGTTTCTCAAATATCGCATGCACCGCATTTTTTTCAAATCTGCCCAGTTAGAAATGAGATGAGCTTGCTGAGATATTTATTCGCGCGTGATGCAACTGTTGACCGAGAGTCGCGAGTTTAAACACACACGTCAAACAAAGTATATTTTTACTTTGGATAAGAAGAAACTCATGGCAAACAGGCTTGTGCAATTTGCGTAATAATCGTTTCGTTTCGTTTGATGAATTGTTGGAAGATGTGCGCGAAACACCCGTCACGCCGGATAATCCTGGCAGAACAACGAGTCCGGAAACTACCAGCGTCTCGACCTCGGGTGAGAAGAAAATTAGGGCACAGGCCCACGAGGATGGAAACTCGAGCACCGCCAAGCCTGTGATCGTTTGGGTTTCCGTGCCGGAACGAAGAAGAAACCTGGACAAGGACCGAGGGAAATTCGCGATGAAAAATCCGTTCGTCAGTCACGTCGATGACAACGCTAACCTGCACGACATCGGCCCACCCAAAACCGATTATGTCAAAAATATACACAAAGGTAATATATGTACGTAGAAATGTGAGATATTGTACAATTAATCTGTTATAAGTCAAACACTACGTTATTATAATTTCATAAACACTCGGATTTAATCATGGCCATTTTGTACAATTAAGCCATTATGAGTCCAAGCACTACTTTGTTACAATTATAAATGTGTCGATTTAATCACAATCATTTTGTACAACCAATCACTATCATGAACATTGTGCTTTAATTTAATCATGACTACTCGCACAATTCTATTATAAACTAAACGCTAGATCACATTTATGATTTCATGATCTCATAAATACCTGTTTGATAGTCGTAAGATTGTAAAATCATGGGAAAATTGCGATGAACAGATACGTTTGTAGAGACTTTATAAATACACATAATGCATATAAGATACATAAAATACATAATAAAATAAAATAATCTTTGTATTACGTAGTGAATGAAACAAATCTCGACGAATTGCTTCCATTTCTATAGTTACTTTCATGAAGATTTACGACTATTTCATTAAATCGACAATAATGACGCGGATGTAAATTCTTTTAAACATTCATAAATTGATAATAACAATAACTTTAAAATTTACGTTACAATCTGATACATTTATGAAAACTTTACAAATGCACATAATATGCAGAGATACGCGAAACATATGAAATAAAATAATCTTTATATTCTTACGACTGAGAGAAATCTCAACATTGTTTCTATTTCGTGTTCATGAACATTTGCCCACGGTATATTTCATTGTGCAATAATGACACAGATATAAATTCCCTTTAAACATCCATGGACTAATAATAATAATAACAACAACTTCGAGCAGACATTCAGCCAGCCCCGATTTCCCTGGACATTGCTCTAATCGTGGTAGCATCGATCGTGTCATTGGGCCTAACCTCAGTAGCAGTGGTGATGGTCCTCCACATGCGTTCAAAGTTGTTGGAAGCAGCAAGGCTCTCGATATACGAAGAAGGCAAGACGAAGAACCAAGAAGGCTCGAATACAACGAAGATCTCGTCGATAGTCAGCAATAGCCTGCCCCGTGAGTACTAAACGCGTTTCGCGAAATCCTCCTTTCTCGCAGCCAGGTGAAATCTGTCTGTCCTTGACCTCGATTTCGCACACGTAATCTTATCTCGATGACCATCTTGAGCCACACTTCAAGCGTGGATTATTCGCGGGGAATTAGAACGCTATCCGGGTAACGCGTTTTCCCTTTTTCTTTCCTCGAAGGCCGCTGCGTTTCGATTTTTCGCTCGCACTGGTGTAATATCGTACGTTTTTTCTTTTTTTTTTTCTTTCTTTCTTTTTTTTTTTTTTTTTTTATCTCGAACGTATCAAAACTCGGGGAGTCTTCTCGTGGAAAGGCAAAATGGTGGAAAAGGCGAAAGGTTTTGGTTTCTAGATTTTAATATCGATAATCGATAATGTTCTCGAAAAGCTCGGTTCTGATATTTATAAACGATCGATTATAGAAATATCAATTGAAACAAATTTAGGACCGCGAAACGCGTTTAAGAAACTAAGAATGAAAACTGAAGGAAATCGAAGACTTGAGAAATCCCGGTCGTTCGAATTTCTACTTTTGATTTTTATACATCAAAGTGGAGAGTTTTGAGTTCTCCGAATTCTTCAGATTTCTTAGACGTCGGAAACAAGTGAAAACAAAAATTACAGAGAACCTAGATTGCTCGCGGAGGGTTAATAAAACAGGATTTATAGAATAAATTGACAAATTTTTTCCTAGATGCTTTCGCGTAAGAAAATTTGCTCGACAATCAGGTCAATTCTATTTAAATCGAAATCTCGTAACAATTCAACTATTTGACCGTAAATGTAATTCTATTATAGAGACGCCAATTCGATTGGTGCCACTGTTTGCTTCCACCCCGGAGCCCAGAGTGATGCCATCCATGACTAACAACGATCTGACGAGCAACTACGCCAATGGAGCTGCCACGATTGGTCTACGTATATCTGGAAATCTGCATGGTAAACACATGTGCCAATATTCCTATCATTAATCATCTTCGCACCTTTCTTTCACGAAGATTTATTCACGTACACGGTATCCCCTCTTTTTCTACAATCCATCCATCATATACCCTGCTGCTTCCTATATTTTTTATAGTATTTTCCTTTTTTTTTTTTTACTTTATGTTTCCCAGGTCTTTTCCAAGAGGATCATTACGATCGACCGCCAGCAACGCGAGTCCATCTGCAAAACGACTTCGATCTAAACACGGAACACGTTTACGACGAGATACCCTTGCAGTCGAGTCCTTTAAATTCCCGCAAGAACGCGTGATTTAAATAATAAACTAGAGTTTGAATAGAGAGACTGCGGTGAAACGAATAAACACGAAAGAATAAATGCAATCGATCGATAGCACGTTTAATTAAAAAACAAAAATCTCGATATTTTTAGAGGATGCTAAGAAAGGCTACGAATTTCAAAAGAATATCCTATCTAGCTAAATGTAACTCCGATATCTCGATGAGATGTAAAATGAAATCTATAAACGGCTGATAGCTCAATTAGTGACACGTTTGATCAACTGATGCCTGTAAATATATATGAACAAAAAAGAAGCAGAAGAATGTTACGTGGAATTAACAACAAGCTAAACTTTGAACAGCGAATCTCATTGTCTAGCCTACAGAATCACTTTAATACCTCAAATACAGAGAACTCGCAAATCACGGCTGATTCAACCAATGAGCCGTGTAATTAAAAAAAAAAAGAAATGTGCATTCGAGCATTCGAAGAAAGAAAGCGGAAGAAAGTGAAGACAAAAGTGTCAGGGATCAGTTTATGCGCCTATTGTTCAAGAATCACGCTCGAGCCGCAATTCCGAAAGCGGATGTGAGCCAGCCAGCTCGTCTACGAGACGAGGAAAAATCCAACTGAACTGGTTGTCGACCTTACGCAGGTCTCGTCCAAGTGTTCAAGGCTGAACGTGACTGCAATCGGTCCTCGATCAGGTAGAAAAACGTTCGCAGCTCCGACTATCGAGCTCAAACTATCCAGGGCGTGACAAGGAGACTTTTCTTTCCTCGGAAACCGTTCACGTCGATCGGCGGCCGATCGAGCCCTCTGAACGCGCTTACGTCAACCGAACGCTGCGCACCGGCACAATTCGAACCAATACAGAGTGTCTCGAAAGAAGTTTTATCAATAGGAAAGCACATCGTCGCGCCGTGCATGCGAAAAAAACCAAGTCGTTTGTGTTCGCGAATTTTTTTACGCTTTTGAAGAATGTAAAATTTTCCCTTGCATTGTGTAATAACTAGTTTCTTTTTAAGTTCAGTTTTTGAAAGAGTATTCTATCGAAGAGCGAAAGAGTGAGAAATTTGCTTCGAAGAAATTTTACGAATGAAATCTCGGCTAGGTTGAGTAATTTTTTTAAACGTAGAAGCGTAGAATCGATCGCGAAAGTTGCACGCACATCAACTGAGATTTGAGAATAGAAAACATTTTCGCGACACGCTGTATTATTAGGAGATATTCCGCAAACTGCGAGTTAGCCAGTTACCAATATTCAATCATTTCTCGTATGCATCGAGAACAGGTTCAACAACGATAAAAAAAAATGATTTACAAGTGGTAGAATGATGAAAAACTGTTTGTGCAATAGTTTCCATACAAGTTTCCATACTTGTCGCTTGTTAATGCAATAATATTATCAGTAGGAGATATTTAATAGAATAATAACGCGTAATAGAATAATAACGTAGCTTAGAAAGTAATGAACGTGAGATATCTGCTGCTTGTCTGCTGATAATTGCTCCAATTTTTGCCATTAGTATGTTAAGAATGTATGAAGGAATTTAAACCGCGTTTCCTGAGAATGCTTGAATGAATAGCGTGTATAGATATAATTATTAACCATCTGTTGCAAGAATTTTTATGACGAAGAAAATATATATAGCTGTTAGTCTATTTAGAAATAAGTGTGGTTCATCAAATAAATAATAAAATTTTATTAGAAAATGACATTTATTGCATTTTATGACTGTTGGCAAACAATTGTCTACTTAATTTACTATTTGAACATTTGAAAATTTAAATTTCCAATTGGGAACGGAATGCAATAGAGGGTTAAGAATGGAAAATTGTAGATAGGTTAATTATAAAGATATACTCCCTCTGTCCGAAAATATTTCTTTTGTCCGAAAATATCGTATACATTTGCGAAAAAAATCAACTAAAACTAAAATTAAATATAAAAGAAATATTAAATTCATTTTATTGTCACGATATAACTAAATACACATAATTTTAGTATAATCCAAATTTGGTTAAAGTGAGATTTAGCCTTGTTGAACGCTTCTTCTGAACATATATACTTTTCACCTAATCGACCCTCACGACGAAATTTTACCTTATTTATATGAGGTGTCTTATAGGAATTTCCCCCTCCTGTCAACATAATTGATTCCATACACGTTTGTAATGTTATAAAAACGTTATCAAAAGTATTTCTCTCTAATTTATTAAATGCATTATAAACTTTATTAATAGCACCGTGTTCTAATTTTTCTTTGTTCTTCATACACTGTAATAACTGTTTCAAGATACCATAACGTTGTTCATTAGTCGATTGCTTCGATTTGGCATCTCTTCGTTGTAAATTCACGTTGTTTGCGTTGAAATTTTCCATTTTGAAATTATATCGGTGACTATTTTATTTTTCTTAAAAAAAGACTAATTTTTGGCCTTCGAATTCCAACTGAACTCAAAAGCAACGCCTGTCAAATATGTTAGGTTATTTAGCTATGTAAACGATGTAAATAATACCGATATAATGAGTATTGCCAGTTGCTTTCGAAACTCTAGATAATCGAAGATTTCCTTTCAAATGTGTTCCTTTCATATTTTCGGACACAGGGAGTATATCTTTTAAAGACCTGTGAGGACCACTGATATCATGTCACCACTGTCACAGTGATATCATTATTTTACATATTCAAAAGTATACAGCATGTGTAGAATATCGAATCCAATCGTCACAGCGTTAAAGATAAACTCAATGATTTCAAGCTTGAGAATCAAGCAGCGATTTAAGCATGATCTAAATTTTACATTTAAGACACTGTGTTTACACTTACATATGACTTCATCGTATTGACTTGACATCAGCGATAATAATAGATTAGTTACAAATTTGTGTCACGCGTTCAACGTCGTAGCGATGTTTGGCGAAGAAGAAAATAGAAAAAGAAACAGATAAAGTCGTAATTAGGATAGTGCTTGCGTAATCATATTTATATCGAAGCGCGTTTAATCCATCGGCTTTGCCACTAGATAGACCGACGAATTCCCGTAATCGTTGCATTCGTCGTAATCTGGTTCGCTTCTCGTGAAAATTCTTCGACAACTTTGTGATACGTAGAAGAGAAAGCTTGATGTTGTTGAACAAAAATTTACCATCTAAAATCTACGTATCAAATATCGAAATTTTGCCAAATGAGTTATATATTAGAAAGCCATATTATTAAGCTTTGCACAAGTGTTTACTCATTGAAAAAAAAAAACAACTTGTAGTGTGCAGATTCTTTTATTGTCAGAGTCTTCAGTTGAATGGAAGAATATATCAATAGATTATAATATGATCACTATACGATCACTGTTCTATGGACTGAAGGTTTCGACAACGAAAGTATATTTATATAGTTATCATTTTTTTTTAGCGAGATTGAGACTTCCAAGCCCTCCGAAATACGTAAATGAAATTGCTTCAGAAGGTGAAGTCGACGTGGTACGCTCCTTCGTTTACAGAATTATCATTTTTCGTTTCTGCTCGATCCACGGTAAATCGTTCGCAAGTTATCGCGCAACGAGTTGAAACGTCCAGTTTATCACATATTTAAAAATATGACGGCACCGCGCCTCCCGTTCAGCTTGTTTTATCTCGTTCGTGCACTACGCTGCATCCTGCGTGAAGCAACGGTATCGATGGATTACATAAACTGGCAATAGTTTAAACAGGCGAGTTTCGCGCGTGCCCGAATATTTCCATTGTTCATAATCGAGCACATATAGATGTTTTTTTCTTTTTCTCCCTCGCGAATGTATTACATCGGTCGTAGGAAATGTTCCAGGAAAAATGGAAAAATTGTACGAAAAATTTCATTTTTAGCATTGCAATGGCTATTGATATTGAAAAGCAAATTTGCAAATATACACGGACATTTGCATACGAATATGCATCTCATAGAAATCATATAAGGATATTTAAACAGTATTCTATTGCCATTATGCCAAGTAGTATTGATTTAACACACTTCGATGCTCGATCATTTTTAACGATTCGAATTTAAGACGGAATATTCGTGTTGTGTATTTACTTTTCCACGAACCACTGTGTAGCTCGAAGATTTACAAAAATATTAGACGAACCTGGTATTCGACGACTTTTCGTGTTTCCGATTTCTTTTTCTCATATATAAGTTAAGTTCAGCTCGATAATGACGATTCGAGGAAACGAACAGTTTTTACAAATCACTTCGTAATTGAAGTCCGGAAATGTTATCTAAACGCAATAAGAAAAAAGGAAACAATTATGATATCGAAACGATACGCAAACTGTTGGAAAAAAAAAAGTATCCGATATATTGGAAGATGAGACTCTATAGAAATATCAACGCAGATGAAGAAAATTTATGTCCAGCAATACAAAAGTAATCGCTATAAGCTAATTTTGTCTTAGAAATATACGCTGATTGCCACGTCAATGAATCAAATGAATCAACTTTGCGAATTTTTTCTCTGTTTCACTCGCACTTCTCGTCGCTGACTCTTCTATGTCCGTAGAAATATTAAATACAATCATAAATTCTATTATGCATTATGTCTTTTGCTCAGAGTGAGAAACAGAAGATGCGAGTGAAATACCCGAAGAAAGTCAACTGACCTACAGCAACTGCTTACGTAATATACGTAATATCGTATTTCCAGCGTTAAATTGAAGTTAAATTGAAAAATGTACCTTGAAAAAACGTACGTAACGTAAACTTTCTTCTTCGCTCGCCTCTCTCTCTAAGATCACGCTTATGTTAATAACGTAGTGCGTTCCACTGTCTTCGATGATTTTTTTTAAAAAAGAATCTCGACGAGTCGGAGAGACGGGAGGGAGGGCGTGAAATTCGCTGAATGCTGGTCGCGGTTCATAAACACTTCTATGAACAGCCACGTAATCGAAAAAGAGACGCCGTGACTCCGTGGTGACCCCACAATGTTATCAGAAGTGATTTAATCCTGCGCGCCGGGAAAATAAGAAACCAGTAATCCATTGGTGCTCGCGGATTCAACATGTACAAAACATTGTTCGTCTGTTCGTTTATTTGGGCGTTGCTGGTGGCCGACACCTTGGCGATCGAAGGTGTCAAGGGCCGTCGCGTTCACCACGATCGATCGAACCTCGCCTTGAACAGCACCGTGCAGGCTGGACTCTGCTACAAGAGGATACGGTGAGTGAAAAAAAAAAGAAAAAAATGAGAACATTTTCGAATAATGAAAAAGAATGAGCAACGACGCTTGCGACCGTGCGACTCGTTGCGCAGTCGAGTCGCAAATACGCAAACGAACGGCCGACCTTTGAACCGCTGGTTTATCGTCGATAAACGCTCACCAAATTCGTTGTCTTTCTCTCTTTCTTTTCAGTTACGCGGATGCGTTGCAGTTGAACGCCACGGGTCAATTCCCTCACAACACGTTCCCCTCGACACCTCAGGAAGACACGGTAAATACACGGATTAAACACGTACAGTGATCAAAAGAAATATTGGCCGATATGTCTTTATCGTTTAATACTAGAACTACCGCTACTTAAATGGTCAGAATGGCCAATTTGTAATTTTTGTTGGATATTTTACAGATGTAAAAAACAATGTATTTTTGGAGATTTAAATGATTTTTCGTAAAATAAAAGTTTGTGTGCTTTATTGTGTTGTAAAGTTTTCTATTATTTTTTTTTTTTTTTTTTTTTCTTTAATATCTCCGATGGAAATTTTACGTTTTAATCGCCAAGGTAGTTCCAGTCTCAGTGAAACACTTTTATCTTATGATTCCAGTAATATTAATATTCTAGATACGCTTACGACACACGTTGCATATTGTTCAAGCAAATTATCATTTTTAATTTGTCATTAGGCGTGTAGCGACGGGAAAATTATTCAAAGAAAAGAATTTTTAATTATTTAAAAATTATTTGTGATTGTTGGCACAAAAGGAAAGTAATCTTGTAGAAATACTAATTTTTAAATAAATTTGTGATTTGAGAAGAATACCAAGAACTCAAATGGTCGTTTCTCAATTAGTTGAAATTGAAAATAATCGAATCCAAATAATCGAAATCCTATATTTTATAACGTAGAATGTTGCATGCAAAATTGTAACCATTGCATACTTTATCGTAGACATGATTTTACACAAGGACACGAATATAGTTAGGGAGACGCAGCGTTCAAGTATCTCTCGTATCACGAGATAAGCTTAACTTTCAAGATTGCTCCATTATATTATAATTTCTAATCCTAAACGGCCTTGCACGATAAAAGTCGTCGAACCTATTCCGACATTTTTCGAATTTTTCACATCAAATTTTATTTACACCACCGTACTTTATGTATGTGTGTAATTTTGATATTTGCCGATTTATAGTAAATTAACAAATTATAAATTAACATTATTTATGAAATGTATCGAGGAACATAGAAATATTATATTTCACTATATACATATATCATATTTCACTATCTTATATTGCATAAATATCAACTCCTGGAAGAGCCTCTTAATTTGCCCTATAATTCAAAAATTTAAATAAAAATCTTCTACGACAAGCGTTTAAATATTTTCATCAATCGCTGTATTTAATTAGGAAATTATTCATTTGATATATAATTCAAAGATTCAAGTCAAAAAATATAACAAGCATTCAAATTAACTTTCGTCGATCGCTACACGATGCGTCTTCCCTTTTCGATGATTCTTAATTAGAAGATTATCAATCTGACTTACTGATTCGAAAATTCGAAATAAAAATCTGCCATAAGTATCTGCTAAATCCTTTCGTCGATACAGTTTATACACACGTTTCCCCTTTTCGGCCATTAGAAAGGCGGATGGATCACGATTTTGGATTGCTGCGACGGCTACGAGCGTAATCTAAATTCCAATGGCTGCGACCCTCGCTGCGACGAGGGATGTTTGAATGGAAATTGCACCGGGCCAAATGTGTGCACTTGTTCGCCAGGCTGGATGGCTCAGAAGGGCATCTGTAGTGTGCCATACTGCGAGCAACCGTGCCAAAAGGACGCTTATTGCTTCTCGCCGAACGTGTGCATTTGTAAACTAGGTTACGACGAAGAAAACGGCGAGTGTAAACCAATCTGCCCCGGTGGCTGTAAGAACGGCGAGTGCGTGGAGCCTCGAACGTGCAAATGCAGGCCAGGATACGTGCTTCAACCCTCGCCGGATAACTCCACCACCGGCATCGAGCCGAAAGAGTGCGTGCCCGTGTGCGAAAATGGCTGCCGCAACGGCGAATGCACTGCTCCTGGAGTGTGCACTTGTCACGAAGGGTAAGAGCGATTCGTCCGAATAAGTCTTCCGAAAAAATAAATTGAACTGCTCGTGAAACTCCTTCCTTCTGTCTGATCTTCATTCACACGATCGTGACACACGACGTCGCATTGTCCCAGAAACTTTAGCATTTTTATTATTATTTCTCATTGTTGTTACTTCGTCCAATTCAACTGATTGAACACAACAGAGTGAACAGACTCGTTGTTCGTTTGTAGGTTTGTTAATCCGTCGGGTGACAGGGAGTCCTGCGTGCCTAGCTGCCCTTCCGGTTGCGTCAACGGCGAATGCGTGGCACCTGGAGTCTGCGACTGCAATCGAGGCTACGTTCCAGGTGACAACGACACGTGCGTCCCGGATTGTCCACAAGACTGCGTCAACGGGGTATGCGTCGCTCCAGGGGTTTGCAGTTGCAACATCGGCTACACCCGCGACTCCAATGGTAGATGCGTCAACACGCTGCAACCCGAGTCCATGCTCACCGACTGTCAAGTCGATTGCGGTCCAAACGCCCGATGCGTCGGTAACAACAAATGCACGTGCAATATAGGCTTCCGCCTGGACCCGGACACCAGAAGATGCGTCCCGTTCTCCAATTCTTTCGAATGCAGAAACGGTTGTGGCGCGAACGGCCTCTGCGTTGGCCCTGACATGTGCATCTGCAACTACGGAATGGCCGTCGACCCTGTCACTGGAAGGTGTCCCGAGTCTAGTCAACAATCGAACCAGCAAACCGGTCAACAGTCACAGTGCCAACCAGACTGTGGACCAAACGGCAGCTGCGTAGGCCCGAATCGTTGCCTCTGCAACTATGGTTTCGCGGTCGATCCCGATACAGGCAGATGCATCCCTCAAACGGGAACTCAAATAAGGGAGGAGCCTTTTTGCGAGCTGCCGTGTCTCAACGGAGACTGCACCGGCCTGAATCAGTGCACGTGCAAACGTGGCTACACTATGAGCCCCTCCGACGTGACTCGAACTAAATGCGTACCGGTATGCATAGGCGGGTGCCATAATGGCGTCTGCACAGCGCCAAATCACTGCATCTGCAATCTTGGTTACAGGAAAGAGACTGGCGTCAAGACTGGCAGACAGAGATGCGTTCCAGTTTAACAATTAGCGTCTGTTTTTCTTCTTCTTTTTTTTTCTTCGTTTTTTTCTTCTTCCGTCTTATCGTAGATATATCCGAGAACGAGTAAACTATGTGTAGTTGATAGGTCTTTGGTTAATAGGCGCGTCTTTGCTTGGTAAAACAGACGAAACAATAGTCGAAGCCAAATTTTGGAATCTGCTTCCATGGAACGGGGTGATACTAATAAAATTTTTGGATTTTTTTTCATTTTTATAATGGCGGAAGGTTTTCTCGACAAAAATGAATTGCATTCGAATTTGGAATGTGCGATCGAACGAGATCCTCCGTTCTCTCTATTTTGTCTCGCTCGCATCTTCGAAGCGGATTCAGAAGAAACAATCTTTCCTCGATAATAGCGGTGAGGAATTGACAACATTGGTCTATTAAACGGGTATTGCTACGCACATTAATTCTAATTCTAATAGTATGATTGCGAATTACGTATGCGTGTGCGACAATTGATTTGAAGCGTCCTTTAGTACCAGTCTTCGATTTCTGTAGAGTATTCTGTAATAATTTGTTACGACTGTTCGTAAATAAAGAGTATGTACACGGAAACAACAGCGCGTGTGACGTGTATTTTTTTCATAATTCCTAATTATTCGTCGGGAAACGATATCGCTTCCGACGCATCCTGTTCCATTTGATACGCTCTGGAGAATTGTCGCGTTCAGTTCATTCATTGATACACTGCAGACCGCGCCGAGACAGATCCCAAACATGACATCTTTTTACATTGTATTTTTCGTTGTTTTTCCTCCGCTAAACATCGTGCCAACGATATTGGCCTCTACCTACGGAGATTGCAGCAAACTAGTCAGGTATGTATTACGCGTATTGTTACCAAAGTGAAAAATCGCGGGGATCGATTCAATCATCGTGCAAATTTCATCACAGTTACAGAAAGACGCGGCTCGCCCCGTACGAGGAGACCTATCGAGTCAACAAATGGGGGATCTTTTACCAAACGAAAACCCGATGGAATTTCAGAAAGGAGGTAAACCGTTTGATAACCCTAATTTCCCGAAAAATTTCCCATCGAGATTTCCCCGTCTCGATCACTGTATCGATACAACGTGTCATGAAAGAAGCAACATCTTTTTGTCATTTAGTTTAAAAGTTTCGTGAATTGTCTGTTAACCGTGTAATTTTATCACCACGACAACGTGTTACTGTTTTAAAAATTTAGAAATTTCCCCCAGCCCCCACCCCCCTCCCCCTCGCTCCACTGATTTGACGCCTCTGACGACTGTTTTCTACAATGAAATCTTGTTTATCCGAATACACAAGAAAACAAATTATCCGTTTGGATAACCGATGAAGTTTGGATAATAAAACTTTCTTCGTTACTCTTGTTTGAATAATAATAATGGTTTGGACAATAGGTGAAAATAATAAAAGTTGAATAATTATACGTTCTGAGACTCGGCTCGTACGAACGAGATTTTACTGTACTTAAAGGAAAATGTTCACGATTAAGCAGCTAAAGAAAACATTCGTAAGAAAATTCAAGAAATAACACAAGAAATACGTGAAAATGTCACAAAGGGGCGCACATTTGGTTGATATCATATTTCATGTATAATTAAAAACCTAGTAAGTGAACTATTGATAGTGAAAAAATTTATATATTTATCTTACTTTATTTAAAAATTATTCACTTTCTTTTATGACATGCTGTAAATTCATATTTTTATGCACGAAACATGAAGATTATAACGAGCACAGTATTTGGAATATTTTATAGATTTATCTACTACTACAGGGCGGGCCAAAGGTTTCTTTCCACCTATCTTTTTAACACTAGAACTACCGACAGTTAAGACGAAGTTATTTCTACCAAAATTATTTTGATTTCTAATAAATAAAAATGAAATAAAATTCATTATATTATTTCTTTAGTTATCACTGTAAAAGTCATTGCATCATTGTGGGGGGAAAAAGTTGTAACATGAAATAGAAATTTTAAAATAAAATTGTAAAACCAGTCATTTTGACTGGTGTGGTAGTTCTAGTGTTAAATAAAACATCGAAATATGAGAGAAAACTAATTTTATTAATTTTAAATTAAATTAAAGGTCAAACATGATTTTTCCATTATGTTTTAAAAATTATTTCCTTCAAACGTTGACCGCCAGATATAATAAGAAAATGACGGATTTATTTTAGTAGGAAGTGATTTTTGGCCCATCCTATATTATTTTTTATCTACTATGTTACTATTACTTGCAATTTGCCAAATTCGATTACGAGCAATACTTGAGTGATCTACATTTGAAAACAGATTTCTAGAAATCAGTTTCCCATTCCTACATAATACCTCATTATTGAATTGGAATAACTCTTCGCTACTTTCTCGTTCTTTCAACACTAAGTGCAACAAAATCTTCTAAAATCTCTAACAATAAGATATTAAAGTTTATCTAACTCAAACAAACCCCTATCTTCTCATAATACTTTTAAATAGATAGCTTCACTAAAACGTTCCTATAATACGTTCGGGAGCTTTAAACTCTCCCACAGGTCCGTTTAATTTGATCAGATCCGTTTTAATTTGAGTAAAAGTAAACTTTTGAATTAAGAACTGACTGCGAAATCGAACTGACTGGATTAGCGTGCGACTAATGATTTTTTGTTTCCAGTATTACACCGCCTATCGTGACGAAAGAGAATGCTGTTCTTCCTATAAAATGAAGAACGACACTTGCGTACCTGTCTGCATACCTGAATGCGAGAATGCCTATTGCGTGGAGGACGTTTTTTATGGGAAAGATCACATTTGTGACTGCTACGGCGGCTACAGGCCAATCAATTATTACGCTTGCGAACCTGTTTGTGACGAGTGCCACAACGGAAAGTGCGTGAAACCGAACGTGTGCGAATGCAACGCGGGATATAAAATGAACGAAAACGGAATCTGCGAGCCTATCTGCGACCAGGACTGCGAAGCGGAACACGCACGTTGCACCGCCCCGAATCAATGCTCGTGCATAGAAAATTACGAGCCTACGGACGATCGTAGTGTACGTATGAGAAACCATACACAAAGTACAAAGTTCTAAATTTACAACTCTTTTGTAAAGTTTTAATTTACAATTTTTTTTTTTTTCGGCTTACAAAGCAAATTGTGTAGATCAAGCATTGCGTCTATTTCGTGAATCGTTTGCCGTCTCGTTGCGGTTTCAACTAATTTTTAAATCAATGATTCTGTTGATATCATCATTCGAAGATTCTCTCTCTATGGTCTCAACGCTGCAAAGGAAAATTGATTTCCATTTATCAATATAAATTGGCTTATTTATACGAAAATTTAAACACGTTGAACGCCAAATTGTGAAAAAAAAATTTGATCCCCTTCTTTTTCTTCTTTTATAATTTGCCGGAAGTAACATAAAATAATCATATATATTGTGATCTCGTGTCCATTTCGTACTAAGTGGATTTTTTTATTCAACACTAGTACGCTTGAAATTTGGCCTAAATCGGGTAAAAAATAAATATAATAAGCAACCTGTAGTACCACACAGTTGAAATTCAACTATATAAACCTGTTTACCACGTATGTTTATCGCCTATTAAGCATTTCATTCAGACCACGCGGTTTGAAAAAAGATCTTTGCGCGAAACAAAAGGTTCACGCGACGCATTGAACAAATGTGGTGTGAATAGTATTTGATTCATGCGGCAGTCAACGTGTTTAAATCCCTTTAGGATGAACATTAAAATAAGATAAAAGATTCGAGCGTAGTATTCAAATCTCTTCTGTTTCACTCTTTTGCCCGTAAGTGAAAAATGAAAGATCATCAAATTTTCGGATCTACAGCCGATTTTGATTACACAGCCGATTTTTGATTACACAATTTATATTTGTTTAGCTTAAGCTTACACCGTGTTTGTCATAATAATGTACACAAAAGTCATTTCCATTGCTACCTCTCATTATTGTCATTCGTTCTCTTTGCTTATCAATGTTTTAACTTTTATCGATAAAAAACAAATGCGAAACCGATTTACGATAATAATGTGTGAAGAACGTGTAGAATTATACAATTTATGTAATTATACACTTGCACAATTCAACAATGTTTGAGCTCGAAACGAGTTCGTGCAACTCGCTCGCGTAGAGTCCAATTGACTTGCTTTTACACTTCCGAGTGTCATTCATGGTCTTCAGATAGCGTCCTTATTCCATCTCAGGGATTATCGCAGGTGCTTTTGCCGTATACTGCCTTCGTGCTTTCTTTGAAATATAGTTTCTTCCATTTTTTTCTTTTTCCTAATGATTCGCAGACGTGCAAGCCGATCTGCCGTGTCACGTGCGAAAACTCAGAATGCACCGAACCGGATGTTTGCACTTGCCACGACGGCTACGAGCCAGATCCGGAGGACGCGTACAATTGCGTGCCAAAGTGCGAGAATGGTTGCCTATTCGGCACTTGCACGGCGCCGGATGTCTGCACTTGCAATCCAGGATACGAAATGACAGGGAATAACTGCGAGCCGATATGCAGCGAGCCCTGCGAGAATGGCTATTGCGGAGCGCCGGAACGTTGCATTTGTCACGATGGCTATGGATTATTCATGGACTCCGTGTACGCGTGCCAGCCAGTCTGCGAGAGAATATGCGTGAACGGGATGTGCACGAGTCCTAATTACTGCGACTGTCACACCGGCTACGAAAAGATAAACGACGACTACGAGTGTAAGCCAATTTGCGAGATTCCTTGCGAACCGTACGGAGAGTGCACCGATCCTAACACCTGTACCTGCATGGAGGGTTATCAGTTCAACCAGAGCCACGTTGTAGTAAGTGCGAGGAAATGTTACGCGAAGGATGAAAGGAGACCCTAAATTATAACTCTCGATAATTCTAGATAATTTGAAACAGACTCTTACATACGAGTACATACTCTAGATCGGTAGTTGCCAACTTTCTTTCAACCATGCCCTACCCCTGTATGACACATTTTTATTCCTACTATTCGAAAAAGTGAATTTTCGTTTGTGAAAGGAAGCCGTTTAATTAACTTAACTTCAAGGTCTGACACAAGTTAAAATTTTCATTTAGAACAGATGCAAAAGAAATTCTCTCTCATTCTCGAATTGCCTGCCTACGTGGGTCGTGGGCCCACGACTCTACATATAGACTTAAGTAACAAAGAAATACGACAAAAGAAATTCTTTTTCTAGAACTTGGGATTCTACTCTTACACATCCGCCTGCAAACCTATCTGCGAGCAGACTTGCGAGAACGGTTATTGCAATGCACCAGGGGAATGTAGCTGTTATCCAGGCTACTCTAAATCAAGGACTCGTGACAATGTCTGCGAGCCTATCTGCAGCGAAGAGTGCGTGAACGCGTACTGCAAGGATCCGGATGTCTGCAGATGTTACCCAGGTTATAGTCCGGTGGCGAAAAATCACTGTGAACTATGTGTAAGACCTTGCGTAAATGGTTTCTGTGTCGGTTCCAACGAGTGTAATTGCACACACGGTTATCATCCAAATCCAAATGATCCCTTTGTCTGCGAACCGAGCTGCGACGAAGGATGTCTCTTTGGAACTTGTTCTGCGCCTAACGAGTGTTCTTGCAACGACGGATATCAAAAGAAGAACGAAACCGTGTGCCAGCCTATTTGCCATGAACCCTGTATCAACGGGTACTGCAGTGCTCCTGGAGTATGCAGCTGCAATCCTGGCTACAAATCGTCACACGTTCACTTTAGCACCGCTTGCGAACCAATCTGTGACCAATTGTGCGTCAATGGATTTTGCAGCGAGCCGAACAAGTGCGAATGTCTGGCAGGCTATCGACAATTGGAGAACAACTCCACCGCTTGTGAACCGATCTGCGAGCAAGGATGTTCAAACGGATACTGTACGAGTCCGAACAAATGCACGTGCGAGCAAGGCTATCGATCATCGGAGAACAAATCGAATATCTGCGAACCTGTTTGTAACGAACGTTGCGTCAATGGATTCTGCGGCGCACCGAACAAGTGCGAATGTCTGGCAGGCTATCGACAATTGGAGAACAACTCCACCGCTTGTGAACCGATCTGCGAGCAAGGATGTTCAAACGGATACTGTACGAGTCCGAACAAATGCACGTGCGAGCAAGGCTATCGATCATCGGAGAACAAATCGAATATCTGCGAACCTGTTTGTAACGAACGTTGCGTCAATGGATTCTGCGGCGCACCGAACAAGTGCGAATGTCTGGCAGGCTATCGACAATTGGAGAACAACTCCACCGCTTGTGAACCGATCTGCGAGCAAGGATGTTCAAACGGATACTGTACGAGTCCGAACAAATGCACGTGCGAGCAAGGCTATCGATCATCGGAGAACAAATCGTATATTTGCGAACCTGTTTGCAACGAACGTTGCGTCAATGGATTCTGCAGCGCACCGCAGACATGCAGTTGCAACGAAGGTCACGCTCCATCCTCAAGGAACGAATCGAACGTTTGCGAACCTGTATGCACGATACCGTGCGTTAATGGAACCTGTGCTGCACCAGATACCTGCAAATGCACAGACGACTACAAGCTGGTAAATAACGAGACGACGTACGTCTGCGAACCTGTTTGCGAGTTTGACTGCGGGAACGGTACCTGCACGTCCCCGAACGAGTGTACCTGCCACGTGGGTTACGCGACGATCGCTGAAAATCATTGCCAAGCATTCTGCGAATCTTGCGACAACGGGACGTGCGTGGAACCTGAGGTCTGCGAATGCAACGAAGGTTTCGTCTCAGTCGTGAAAGAGAATCGAACCGTTTGCGAACCGCACTGCGAGATTTGCTCCAACGGAGTGTGCGTGGCACCCGGTGACTGTCGATGCAACGCCGGTTTCGTGAAACAGGTGAATTCGAGCGACAACAGCAGCGACTGCGTGAACGCGTGTAAGAATAATTGCAACGATCGTGGAACGTGCGACGTCGAGAACAAAACCTGCCACTGTTTCTACGGATGGGACGGGACGCACTGCGAGATACAGCAATTTTGCATCGTGACGATGAACTACACGGACGAACATCTGAACGTGTGAGTGTTGCAAATTCAGTTGTGTTATACTCCCTCTGCTCGAAAATATAGTATTATACATTTGAAAGGAAATCTTAGATTATCTAGAGTTTCGAAAGCAACTGGCAATACTAATTATATTGATATTGTTTACATATTGGTCTACAATAATTAGACTGCCTCTTTGTGCATCTATGAGAAATCTCGACATATGAAAATTCGGCAGATGCGTGAATATCTTAAAAATATATGATGAAATATCTAACGGACAGATACTTGTTATTAACATTTAGTCATGGAAATAAATTTCTGCTTAGGCTACGTTTCTTTAATTGCATCTATATATAAGATAAGTTTGAAATTACATAGAGACTTAATAGTAATATTAATATAAAAATGCGAGATTAAAAATTTCATGCTATTTATGTGCTTGTATTAAATATCAGAGTTTTATTAAAGACAGAAGATATCTTAAAATTTTTCAGCATACTGTCAGAAAATGTCTCTTTTTTTTTTCAAGTCAAAATCTCTGCTGAAAATCTCTTCATTTCTTAATTATAATTATAATTCTCGTTTTCTTTATTTATACTTTTGTCATCATTCAACAAACTCTTCTCTTTCAATCTACATCTGAATAAAATTGAATAAAGCACTAATTGTAATAAATAGAATAAAATTGGAAAGAATTGATCAGACAGAAAAGACGTCTATAAAATCTTCAAAATATCGAAGATCCTTTTACTTGTGGAAACGAAAACAACGTCGAAAAGAAAGTTCAAATAGGAAAATATGGTATATACATTTGAATGGAAATCTTAGATTATCTAGAGTTTCGAAAACAACTGGCAATACTAATTATATCGATATTGTTTACATAGTTTGATAGATAAATAACCTAACATATTTGACAGGCGTTGCTTTTGAGTTCAGTTGGAATTCGAAGGCCAAAAATTAATCTTTTTTTAAGAAAAATAAAATAGTCACCGGTGTAATTTCAAAATTGGAAAATTTCAACGCAAACAACGTGAACTTACAAAGAAGAGATGCCAAATCGAAGCAATTGACTAATGAACAACGTCATGGCATATCTTGCAACAGCTATTACAGTATATGAAGAACAAAGAAAAATTAGAACACGGTGCTATTAATAAAGTTTATGATGCATTTAATAAATTAGAGAGAAATTGAGAGGGAAATTCCTATAAAATACCTCCTATATAAATAAAGTAAAACTTCGTCGTGAGCTGAAAAGCTATAAATATTCAGAAAAAGCGTTCAACAAGGCTAAATCTCGCTTTAACCAAATTTGGATTACGCTAAAATTACTTGTATTTAGTTATATCGTGATAATAAAATGAATTTAATATTTTTTTTTTATATTTAATTTTAGTTTTATTCGATTTTTTTCGCAAATGTATACCATATTTTCGGACAAAAAAAAATATTAAAATGTATACCATATTTCTGGACAGAGGGAGTATTAATTAGTAAACTGTTTGTTATCGGCAGATTTTCTGTTACTTTTCATGCATTCCGTACAGTGAAATTCAACGTTGCAAGAATAATTCGAATAATCAGGCGACAGAACTTTCTGATCAGCCAGATGTTTGCAATGTTAATCTCTTCAATTTTATTTATCTTCGTAGATCGAACATCGAATACGAGGTAAACGACACGATTAGTTACGTGTTTGCCAATAACCCTCTGTGCTACCGCGATTGTTTAGGCGAAATCAACAACGAGACCTTGTGTTTTGGGAAGTATGGAATGGACGATATAGATAATGACACGATCGCCTGTCTAATCAGTACAGGTATGAAAGAACAATTTTTCGAAAATTCTTAACTAGCATTATTACTAGTATTATTAACACTATTAATTAGTTCTTAATTAATTAATTACTTACTTCTTAACTAGTATTAATACAAATTAATCAATTAATTAATTACTTTTTAATAAAAAAAATTAATTACTTTTTAATAAAAAGTATTAATACAAAATTAATTACTTACTTCTTAACTATTATCAATAGTATTAATAAAAAATTCTTAACTAGTATTATTACTAATATTATTAATACTATTAATTAGTCCTTAATTAATTACTTACTTCTTAACTAGTATTATCAATAGTATTAATACAAATTTCTTAACTAATATTATTACCAGTATTATTAGTACTATTAGTTAATTCTTAATGAATTACTTACTTCTTAACTAGTATCATGAATAGTATTAATACAATAAATTAATAGTATATATACAAAGTTGCAAGTACCAACTTTCTTGCGCAATAGGATTAATAAATCATGTGCAATGATAATCATAAATAATTATGCAAAGAATGATTGATTAATTCCTTTTTCTTCATTTTTGAATAATTTCTTATTTTGTCATAAATATTAATTCTGTTATTAATGGAGAAATCCAGTACGAGAAAGAGCTAAGCCACGATAGTAACGTTATAAGATATTAACTATATTATAGATACCAATTGTTATCGAGCATATGCAGAACGCACGAAAGGCCCGAATTATTATGCAACAATAACCGGAATCGTGTGTGCTACAGCGATTACAACCATTAGCGGCGCCGTGATCTATGCGATACGGAAGAGCAGAAAGAGGAATTAATGCATTTTCTCTCGGTAATTAATGCATCGCTATATCGTGAACATAAAATTATGAAAGGGAAATTTTTCAGATGTTTAAATTCTAAATTATATTTTATACTTTTTACGAAATATAGGTAACAACGCGGCAACAACGTCGACTCAAGGACAATCCACGCTGTTATCCGAAGATGACAATAACCTTTAATTGCAGGATGAATATTGTTTTATAAATTTTGTTAAATAATTAGATAATGTTCTTTTTTCCTTTTTTTTTTTTTTTAAATGAAATTTTAATCGTCATATATTCTCGACCAAACTAGCAATAAGTTTCACGCATTTCTCCGAGAGAACTCATTTATTTCGTTAGATCTGGATTTAGATCTAACGAAATTTAGAATCATTAGAATTTAGGTTTAGAAGAATTATTATCTGGATTTAGATTTAGAAGAATTATCAGATCTGGAATTCAGAAATTTCACATTTTCTCGTTTTTGCTTTAACAATCACTGTTAAGAGAATTTACACGTCTCTTTTTTTCTTTTTTTTTTTTTTTTTTTCTTAATAAGATGATTGACCTCTTCTGAATTCTAAACTCACTTTTCGTCGTGCCACACTTTTCCAAATCTGAGCTCACATAAAAGAAAAAAATCACTTGAATATTCTGATTACACAGAATACAACAGCTAATAAGAAAATTTTAGTATTTACGTTAGTATTAATAATATTACACACGATCTACGATAAACTTCGTCTTCAAACATCGCAGAAGCGACGTATTTCATACGCAACAATCTAATGTTACCGTTACGATCAATAAAGTAATTATGCAAATTGTACTTAAGAAGTGTGAAATTTTTTTAATTTTTTGCAAATCTTTCTCAAGTGTTGTTATTTTTACACAAAGGGATGAAAAAAAAAACAGAAAGAAATTCCCGACGATGGATCTCCACAATACATCTCCAAGATGAACAATGAGAAAAATTATCTGCGATATCGAGCATCCTGTCTCGTATTGATAACGCGAGATGTTCGTATAGCATGTACGTACTTGTCGATCCGTCGAGCTCGTCAGTTCGAGTTTTGCAACAGCGAATCGCTCGTGCGAGCAAACGAACGAAAAATATGAGACACGTTGGCAGCATAGTTCTTGTAAATTCAATCCTCGTTACGGTTGTACAAACGTTGACGATGATGTCGACATTCGACATCGAATCGGGATGCACGATGACTACCAGGTAACAAAACGTGAAAGTGTCAAGTTCTTTCGTGTACAAACTTGCGATGAACGATGCTCATCGTTTTCAGACGACTGACAGAACAATATGTCCCATACACGGAAACGTACCGGGCTCGAGCTTGGGGCATTTTCACTAAAATAAAATCTCGAACAAACTACAAGATCCAAGTAAGAAGTAGACTTACGTTAGAGTTAATAAAAAAGTATCGTAAGGCGTATGAAATGAATTTTTCCAAGTTCAACGTGCAACGTTTCGTCACCATCGAATTTTACAAATTACAAACGATCCCGTCACTAATCCCGACGAACTCTGTACATTTTTTTGTTTGTTCTTTTTTTTCAATAATCTATCCTCGGAATATCCGCGATTCATTAGAAATCTCTCGTCTACTAATTTCCAGCACAACTGGGTGACCGAGAAAACGTGCTGCTACGGTTGGACAGTGCAGGGCACAGTGTGCGTGCCTGTATGCTTGATCTCGTGCGTGAACGCAAAGTGCGTGAGGCCAAACACGTGCGAGTGCAAGCAAGGATACACGTACACACCGAGTCAGGAGAGGTACGTCTGCGAGCCAGTGTGCGAGGGCAACTGCACGAATGGCGTTTGCGTGTCACCCGAACACTGTGAATGCGACAGAGGCTACGAACTGTCTACTGACAGATTGCACTGTCTGCCAATATGTCAGCAAAACTGCGAGGAACGTAACGCGCGTTGCGTCGGGCCGGACGCTTGCGCTTGCCAGCCAGGCTACGAGTCAGGATCCCACCAGGATCCGGACTTTTGCGCGCCAAAATGCGAGAGAGCTTGCTCGAATGGCAACTGCACAGCTCCGAACACTTGCACCTGCGATCCAGGATACCGACAGGATAACGACACCGACGATTGCCAACCGATTTGCAGCGAGTCCTGCGCGAATGGGACTTGCGTCGCGCCGGAAGTGTGCAACTGCAGCCCAGGTTACGAGTCACTGGCGGATTCCAAATACGTTTGCGGGCCTGCTTGCGAGAACGCTTGCGTGAACGGGAACTGCACGGCGCCTAACGTCTGCACTTGCCACGACGGCTACAAACTCAGCGAGGATAACGCGACGATGCGACGCGAGTGCGTGCCAATCTGCGAGAAAGCTTGCGGAAATGGTACGTGCATCGCGCCAGGTGTCTGCAACTGCACGGACGATTACTGGTTCAACGAAGAGGAGCAAACGTGCGTGCCGAGTTGTAAAATTCCTTGCGAGCCTCACGGAGTATGCGTGGCACCTGACACTTGCAGTTGCTTCGATGGATATCGAATGATCGATACGAGCGTGAGGGAGCACCAAGTGAGTAAAATCGTGACCATTTTTTCAACCAGAGTCCGAATTCTTCTTGCCCCTGCCGACTGGCAAGGCTGCGTACGTTGATGAAAACCTGGTTGCCTGTACGCAGGCGTTTCTAACGTAGAGTCCGATCGTTTTTAACTCGAAAGATAAACGTTTTTTTCCGTGAGCACGAAGATTTTTCATCCGATATATGATTTCCCTCTTCTCCGAATACGTAGGTGTCGGACAGCATCACCGATGAGTATACGTCAGCTTGTGAACCGGTCTGCGAGCCAAGTTGCAAACACGGTAAATGCACAGCGCCGAACTTTTGCTCTTGCATCGGCAACCACCGGCAAACCGTGGACGGTCGATGCACGCCAATCTGTCACACTTGTGAAAACGGTGTGTGCGTGGAACCGGGCGTGTGCCAATGTCTGGAAGGTTTTGTCAGCCGATCATCCGAAGGCCGCTGCGTGCCATTTTGCGAAAATCGATGCGAGAACGGCGAGTGCGTGGCGCCGAACGAGTGCCGATGCAACGATGGTTTCGAAACGAATAATAACGCGAACCGCAGCTGCGTTAAACCGTGCACACGCGTTTGCAATGGTCATGCAACGTGCGTGGAAGACAAGTGTGAATGCTCTTACGGATGGGCAGGACGGGACTGTGACCAACCCACTGTGTGTATTTTAACAATACAGGACTTGAACAATACAAATCTCGATGGGTGAGTAGAATGGTAATTGACAGATTTATCGAATCATAGTATACAGGCATAGATTCGACGAGCTTTTCACAGAAAAGTGTGCTCATCAGGCTTGCGGTCCACAATGAGACGAATAGCACGTTAATGAATGCCAAACGTTACGCACCGGACTGTTACCAATGCAACGAGACAGCGACCAATAAAAGTCTCTGCTTCGTTATAACTTCCAACGATAGTCTGTCGACGCTTGGTTGCTTCATCGAAAGAGGTACTATTTTTAACATGCTCGCTCTTACTGTAAATGTAACTGTTCCTCTTTAGTAAAGCTGTTCGTCTTTTACATGAATATACCGTTCGTTTACTGAAAAATTTCTAACAAATTTTACTTAAATCATCACATTGTAAAACACGTATGCTGCAAGCAACGAGTAAATAATACCTTTTGCACGAAATACAATTTTCGCGCAATTGTTTGTTGCGTTTACTGAAAAAATTCTAACAAATTCTATTTTACCTAAATCATCACATATGCTGGAAATAACGAATAAATAATACCTTTTACATAAATACACTTCCCCGCGAGCTATTCATTCGTGTTTGTTGCAAAATTCTAACGAATTTTACTTCATCCAGAACTTCACGTTAAAAAAGAAACGTGTGCTGTAAGTGACGAGCAAGTAATACTTGCTTTTACGCAAAATACAATTGTTTTTTGCGTTTACTTAAAAAATTCTAACAAATTCTATTTTATTTATCATCCTCGCATCATAAAACACGTATGCTGGAAATAATAGATAAATAACACGTTTCACAATTACAAGAGCAATATCAGAAAGTGAATTAATTGTGTTTGTTGCTTACTCGTTTCGTTTTTCGTAGACGGATGAAAACAAAACAGTCGAGAGACATGAAAAGTTATCTATTACATAGTTCTATGTTCTATTTCAAGAATCGCCGTGCTATCCGTCTCCATATCATAGTAGCACCGATAGTACAGTGTCCAGAATGGCTGGAACGTTTGCAGCAGTTACGATCTTAATAATGGCGGCTACGACAACGGCGTTGTACTTCGTGATCCGCAGACATCGAAGGGGAAAAAAAATGCATGCAGGTGAATTGCGAATAGAAGTGACGCGATACTCATGGGAAAATAATATAGGATGCGCTGAAGAAAATTCTAAAAAAAAGAAAAAAAAAAAGAAAAAAACAAGAAGAAAGACCGGATACTCGAGACAAGATAAACGTGACGCTGCATTTCCGTTTTCTCATTATCGTTCGGCAATTGCTGTTTGTTTGCTCGCGACAAACAAGATAATTTTAGCGTGTCTAATCGAAAAAGTCGAGCAGTAGTCGAATTTCCTAAAATTAAGCAAAGACCATGTAATAAACTATGTATAATAATAAACGTGTTTTTTTCTCTTCAGCCACCATGCAGACTGCACTGTACCCGAAGGCTGTCACACACGAAGCGAACGAGTGCCTGATTTCGGAGGAGGAAAGTCACGATGCGCTGCTCACGTTGAATTTAAACGACATCGGGATAAATTAGAGCGAAGGGGGAAAACAATACATTGGGAGAAACACTCCGCGAGATACAGATATTATCGCGTGACGAACGAAACACCCCGTGCGACGAGTGTTCATTCTTTGTTATTATAGAGTGTATGAAAACATTGTACGAAAGAAAAGAAAAAAGAAAAAAAAAGAAAAAGAAGGAAACTGTGCTCGATTAGCCATACCAATATCCTACAGCCGACGTCGAACGAAGCGAAACGACTTCTCCCAATGCGACACACGATCCTCCATTACCCATTCCACACAGTCATGTAGTACAGTATAACATCAGCATCAACGTCGAGTCCGTACGAGTCTTCCTAAAAGCCATTCTCGAATGAGAACGATCGCAAAAACGTGTATACGTATACACGTTCCCTGCGCCTGAAGAATATCACCGAGATCCTTCTAGATCCTGGCTATCCTGTCCTGTAGACAGTAACAGAGAAAGAAAGAGAGAGAGAGAGAGAGAGAGAGAGAGAGACGAACAGACGAGAACTGGGAAGAATCCCATCGAACAGGGAGCGGACTAACCGAAGTATCAGCGCGCACGATCGCATACATATAAGTAATTCTGATCGAGTTGGTTTCAAGGTAGCCGGTTGGAAAGGTAACAAACCAATAATCCTTCACCCCCTGGTGGCTAGAGGTTGGACGACGACGAGAGAGAAAGAAAGAGAGAGAGAGAGAGAGAGGGAGAGAGAGAGAGAGAGAGAGGAAGGGAGGGAGAGAGAGAGGACGGAGCAGCCCTGATCTCGATCGACGCGGTACGAAGGGAGGAAAAAGGAAGGGGTCAACGGGTGGCATCGCGCAGCTGCAGTCGCGGTGGTCGACCGGCTAGCGGAAGGAAGGCGTCAGTGAACGGGGGAGCACGGAACCGAGAACCGCGGTGTGGCACTCGTCCCGAGAGTCACCGAGAGCAGTCAGACAGTCACCGCCGTTGGCCCGTGCTGGCTACGCGTTCACCGCCGTCGAAAAAATAAAGACAAAGGGAAGGGAAAGGAGAAAGGGGAACGGAAAAGGGGACGACGCGTGTTGGAGTATCGTGCGTGTGCCGGAGTCGCTGCTGGTGGTGTCGTCGTCGTCGTCGTCGTCGTCGTCGGTGTGGCCACGGTGTTTTACAGACGGTCCGACGCGATATAAGGCGCTTATCAGAGGCGTCGAGGGCGAGAGGGCGTGCAGGAGGGCGGGTGGGGGGAGGGCAGGCGACGGGGAAGGATGTCGATGCGCCGCCGGTGGTCGGTTTCGGGGGTTGACTCGCGCCGCGGGGGCGATGAGCGCACTTCCCTCCGCCCTGAAACTGACCTGCTGCCGTTCCTGGCTCCTGCTACTCATCTGCTTCGTTTTCCTGGTGTCCGGCTGCAGCTGTGGCGCGCGCCCGGATCGCCTGAACCGCCAACTACTGGCAGGTGATGACGTGCGCGGATCCAGCTACGACGACGACGTTGACGACGCCGACGACTATGACGACGAGCAGGACTATCTCGAGCAGAACATCACTGCGGGTGAGTGTTTTCACCCGCGGATGAGAGAAACGATGGATATTCCAGATAATGATCCGATTCAACGAGCGCAACGATGGCCGATGGGATTCTAGAACGAAAGTTGTCGACTTCTCTCCGGAAAACACTGGCGACTTCTCCGACGAAATTGGTGATGGTACTGTGGGGGTATTGAATTTGTTACGGGGTTCTTAGACGGGGTTGATAGACGATGCAGAAGTGGTGCAGTGGAATCGAGAGACTAGCAACAGAGAAACAACTAGAGAGAAAAACAATCGATAACGTGAACAATCTTGCGCGATTCGATACGTCAATCGTTGATAATGTTTTTCTTTTTCTTTTTTTTTTTTTCTTTTTTACTACGAAACCTACTACCAAGTAGTTCCCGCTACTCAAACAAAAATATTATTCTCCAATCTTGTTGCATTTTGGGGTACGCGTTTGAATATCCAGCTCGTCCCTGGATCGATACGATAGTCCTCGTTGAAGAATCGTTGTTTCCTCGCGAAATAAGGACGATCGAAGAAACGCGTGTACCTCGGGATTCTTGCCTCGCCTTGTTCGCGCCTGCTCGATACGGTTGTGCAAACACTTTGCTCGACGATCTTCAACCAAGGTGCAAACACTTGTTACTGTCGTTGTTATCGTCATCTAGACGGTTTCCCTTCGTCAGACGATAAGTAGCTCTCTCATCCGCCTCGTTAAATCCGACGCGAGGGTAGGAGGTAAATGTTACGGAAACATACAGCGGTATTTCTTTTCTCAACCTTCTCCAAATCCAACGGTCAAACCTTCGCGAAGAAATCTTCTCGTGCAACGAACGGATGTTCCATCCGGCCGATCGAGTGAAATCGATATTTTTCGATATTTCCCCAACTCACCTTGAATCCCGAATTCTAACGCGATCGATCACCTCGCAACGAACTATTGTATCGATCATCGTGGAATAGAATCAGAAGTTAAAGAAAGACACGATATCACGCTTTTGGAATTCGCGAGTGCGCCTGCGTGTAGGTAGCAAGGCAGAGAAGAGGCTCGGTCCTTCTTGATTTTCGCGCCAACCACGCTGCCGGTATTGATTTTAATGGATGCTGCAAGCTCTTTCGGTGTCTGCATGTGGGAGTTTGCACACCGCCTGCAGCTGCGTAAGATTTCAACGAGATCTCCTGTGTTCCTCCCTCTTCTCCACGCTCTTCACGCCCTCCTCCTCGCGATGCAGAACCGCCGAGAAGGAGAAACGAGAAAACGAGAAATAGGCGTGAAGAAGGCGAAATATCTCGTGCGTCCTGTTCCCTTGCCGACCCATTCACTAGAAATCCCCGCTCTGCAGAGCAGCAGCTTGAAAGAGCGATGAAAAAAGAACGCGCGCACGCACGCACGCACTGTCGTATCGAGGCTTAATGATCGAAGCGCGAAACTTCCATGAATCAGGTCAAAAAGCATAATTCTGCGTGCTCTGTTATTTACACGACGCAGCCGGGCTCGACCACCTCCCCATTCATCTGTAGTTCGAAAGATTGATCGATCAGGGGTTGAACGCGAGTTCTAGACCTCGCAACGAACAAGCCTATTTCTAGGTGAAAGCTCGTGCACAAGATGTTCTCCATTGCACCAGTCTGCGTGTCCTCGATCGGAAGGTTAATTAGGGTACACGCGAGAACGTGACACGATATATCTCGCGGTTCGGTTATATGTTTCTGAACGTTTGCCAACGCGGCTGATCGCTGTGATACTACCTCCTTAAACATGGTCCACGCTATGAGACATTTAATAACGATATAATGCGATAATTAAGGGAGAAATCGATAATCGTCTGGCCCGATGCCCGCGTCGATGCGAATGGCGCAATTATCCCGAGAAAACTTGACCCGTTAATTCCCTCCATTAATTCCCCTCGGCTGGGAACAGGTTTTATTAATCGTCCGGTTAAATCGAGTGATAAAATTATGCAATTTATTTGAATTTATAGTCGAATGCTTCGTCGTTTAAATCCACCGTGGTGCAAATCAAATCAGGGAAATTCTATAGGCTCCTCTCGTAAGAAGAAGAATTCGGAATAACAAAATCGCGTCGAAAGTCTCTCAGGTCTTTATGCTTTAATGTACAGCTTTGTCACCGAAGATTTCATTTTCAAAGTCGAGAATTCTACCCTGGTGCACTGAATAAATTTTTCAACTCCACTTTCCTCGGGATTGATAAAATTTTATTCTAAGAAGGGATCGCGCAAATTCGCAAGAAAAACCTCGTTGACTTCGCTTCTACCGCGTTAAAATCACAACACACACACACACACACACACACACACACACACACACATATATATATATATATATATATAGAATCATCGGAAAGTCGACGACGTGGAAACGATCTCGACGTCTCGTCGTCGTCGTCGTCGTCGTCGTCTATAAAAGCACACCAGACAATATCAAACATCTTTTGATGCGAGAAAGTGGCCTGGATAGAGTGTGGTAACAATGGCTTCTTTGCTTCGTTAATCGTTCAGAATGTACGCGCAATTCATGGCTCGACAAACAGACGCCCGTAACAACAGGCCTAGGCTACACGTCAAAGCCAGCACAAAGACGTGTATCGAAACCGAGAATAATAGTTGAAAGAGCGACGATGCCTTCATCGGAGAACCAAGTAACGATGACAATAGCAAAAACCGACTTTTTACGATGAATAAATCTTTCCGTAAAAATTTCACTGTTGCAGTAATATATACACGTCGCATGTGCAATATATACGTCATATATACAATAGCTATTTATTTTATTAATTGTGCTGAAAATCTTTTTATGTTTCAATCTAGAGAATGTAAAGAGAGAAAGAATTTTCAACGATGGTTTCAACAAAACCTTCTTCGCGAGAAGTTACGATTGTTTCAGGCGTTTCTCGAATCTAAGAACAATGTAACGATCGAATAACACACGACAATAACGATAGACCAATACCGAGTCGGTTGAAGATATTTTTCAGGGATTTTAAAAATGTTCAATGATCGCGAAGCAGTTGTTTGAATTAAAGTCTCGAGGCTTTCGGAATGATATTTGTTTCCATAATTTCAGTTGTTTCGAAATGAAAATCGTCCAGCACCGGGAATCGAAGGACAAAGCACTGATAAAGCTAGCTGACTCATAAACACCTTCTAACCTGAACACTGATTTTCAGCTTCGAAACAACTCAAAATAACCAACAAAAAATAAGTTCGATAAAATGATTCTCTCCGTCTTCTTTTCGAGGGACATGAGAAATTTCCTCGACGATTAGAAAAACACGAATGGCCGAGAGACCACTGGGCAGAATTAATTCGTATAAGATAAAGTTTTGATGCGAGCGAGACTGTTGTAATTAATGGGTTTCCGATGCAACTCGGATAGAAGCAACCGTGAAACGTGACCCCGATGTGATAGTCTTCTGTAACACACCGGCGCACGCTATTTAGGGGAACAAGCCTATATTTCATCTACTATCGAGAAACGTCGTAGATAATCTAGCCGTGCTATCGATCTCGTGTGTTTTCAGCGAAGGGGCAGTACCTGGGCTCGCCGTGCGACGTCTCGTGCAATCCGGAACTGCAGCACGTGTTCTGCGACACGGTCACCGGTTTCTGCGAGTGCGAGAAATTCTATCCGGTTCGTCTTGGGCCTACCAAAGGATGTGCCAAACGTACGTAAAACACACGTTTTACACACACGTTACATTGCCGCGTTGTTCAAGTAGGTCGTTCCGATAGCGGGAACAACCGCCTAGCGGTGACGCGGACAGCTGAAGCGCGGTGAAAATAAACGTCGATTGTTCACCATCCAACATGTGAAAGACAATGTTCTACGCGTTTCTCCGAGTTCTCCCGTGATTGTTGATCTCGCGAGATTCACTCGTGAACTCGGCTGGCTGTACCGTGTCCCTTCGCGTTTTAATGAAAATCAATCGGACATCGATTTCTCTTGTTTTCTATTTTTAAACCGATGTATATTTTATTCGTCTTGTTGAATCGTTGATTTTGCACGTTTATTTTTTTCTTCTTCTTCTTCTTCTTCTTCTTCTTTCCTCTATTTTTGATCGTACCTTTTGCGAAATAAACAATTCGCGTGGTCGTCGATTGAGAAATCAGTATCGGCGTATTTGCGAATCGTAGGAGTGATCGTTGAATCACGGCAGAGAATTGAACCGAGTAACCGATTTTCCAGCTAAAAGACTCGGGGAGCAATGTTTCTATCGCGCGACTTGTACTTTTTCGGATCAACACTCGACCTGCACCCAGGTGCAACACAATGCCGTGTGCGACTGTGAGGAAGGCTACCACAGGGTCGCCTTATCCAGGCCTAACAAGAAGGTGTTCTGCGCCGAAGGTATACTGTGCCAACTTGTTGTCAATTGATTGAAACGCTACACCATGTTCAATCTGCATGCGTAAAATATATGGGATCGAACAAAATCCTAGTTATTTCCCTTAGTATATAATATAACCCCCGGATCTAAGATCTTGACAAAGTCTCGATATTTTCAACCCTTAACGCTGCTGCGATCCTCGAATTTTTATATCTATCGGTTCTACTTATACTCTCGCTGTCAGATCAACAAACGAAAAGGATTTCTGATATTCTGGAGGGAAATTTCTAACATAAAATTAATAATAACCGAAGAATCGTGTGTCTATTGATAAATAAATAGTTCTTTCACATTTCGTTTAAACTCGAGGTAATTTTCTAACTTTAGGAAAATATAATTGGGTTAAAAATGGCCGAGAGAACCGAGTTTAGCAAGTTGTTAAGATGATACGTGTGGATGTAACATCGAAAGAAAATCGAACAGACAACAGTAATCATTTATACGATCAAATGAAATTCGAAAAAGATTATAGCATCGACAGAATTGACAATTATAGCAAATTATAGCATTGTAGTTCGAAGAGCGAAATTTCTGAACGATTCGCTTGATTCAAGGGTTGTGATTGTACGCTAATAAAATCAAGATCCACACCACCGAGAAATCTAACAATTCGAAATTGAAGCGTTTGCATCGTAATCTGTTGGCAGACCTGGTGCTGATAACGACGGATATTCCGACTCTGCTCTGCATAGCATCGGGAATAGCGGTATTCACAGCAATGATATGCTTCGTGCTCAAGTTATTCAGTCGTGCGAGATACTCAAGGCCACGGCACTATGCCAACGCAAATCACGCACCGCCCATGCTGTTCTCCAGCGACACAGGTGAGTACTCGTCTAAACGATCGACGATCGAGATACACACACACACTGTGTGATTCACGAAACTATTTGAACATATATATATATATATATATATACACACCATAGAAGATGGATCACAAAAGATCTTACGTAGATGTATTATATAGAACATACAAGCGTGCGTTGTATGCGAGCTTCTTGAAATTTCATCAGCACCGTGTGGTCGTAATTATTTACGTTTAAAATTTGAAGATGTGTAATAATTACTGAAATAATTAATTAATTGTTATTTAAAATGTGTAATAATTATTGAAAGCGTGTAATAATTATTAAATATTGAACAATATTGAATAATATATAACATAATATAATGGAATAAAATACTGTTTAAACACATTTCTGACAATTTGTTTCAAACTTTATCGATTCAATGTTCGGTGAAATTTCGAAATATTTCGAACAACACGCATTATGTAGTAACAAAATAATTAGTAAAATAATTGTTCGAATAATTTCGCGAATCTGTGTATATGTTCAGGCCTCGATCCTTGGCAATCATCGAAACAAATGTTTGGAATCGTGGCGCACGGAAACTGTACTCATGCTATATGCCATTAAAAAGCTACTCTCTCATGCGAAATCAATGACGCCTAAGTATCGATAAAGAACTTTGACGAAGACATCTATTTTTGTTTCACCCTGTTTCACTTGCCAGGGTCTTGAGAGGAATCCTACAACTTTAACGATCGCTTAGGCCAGTTCTTAGTCCTTTTGAATGAATCCTGTCATCTGATATTCTCCTCTGCCATGCCATCCAAGTACTTATATCATCGCAAAACATCCGTCAGTTCAAAAAACTTCAAAATTTAGATTTAGCGTTGAACATAAAAAAAGTGTCGTTTTATTTGTTTCAATTTCGTAAGAATGTAGGTCGATATTCTTGTTGAAGTGTAGAGTGTGACACGCTATCGAACTCTTATGATACAAACAGGTGATTTCGATACTGTCATAGGTTAGAATATAATACGACTTGATAACGACTGTTATTACTTGCATTTTAATGCATTTAGTACTGTAGAATTCTGTTTACGCGAATTACTCTATTCGTTTGAACGAAATTTTAAATTGATATTTGGCCCACTTGTCACAGATAGCGTGGAGAATCAGTGGATTTCAATAATTTTCATACAACAGATTATGTGTGATTATAAAACACGTGATGTTTAATCAACAGCGTACAACACGTAGTTTGTCAAACTGATGGATGGATATTTCCATAAAATGTTCCTCCTTTTCCCTGTGGTTTCCGTTTATGACACACTCTTCCGGATCACTGTAGACTTCACTGACGTCGAAGGGATGACAACAGTCGAATCATTTATCCAAATGTTCCGGTTTAGTTTTGTAAAAATTACAAGGGGCTAAGAATGAGAAATTCAAGTGACACAGGGATCGAAATTGCCAGGGAAACAGTTGTTTTCTAATGGATAACGATCCAACAGGTATCCCGCTGACGCTTCACGGTGGCCGGCCGTCCTCGCGTTCCAGTCAGAGGAGCAGCACAGCGGGACCTTTGACCTACGCGTTCTCCAGGAGGCCTAGCAGCGGTGGTAGCCGCGGTCCACTGGTACCAGCATCGAGAGCAGGTGCGGCACGTGCCGCCGCCATCTTGCTTATATCGTGTCACCTGCAGGCGACCAAAGGCGGGAACAAGCATCGACGTACCCTTAGCGACGTTGCTGAGGGATCGTCCGACGGCCTCGGTAGACGATCAACGATCTCTTTCTAACTCTTTCCTTCTCTGTCTTCTATTCTGTCTATCTGTCCGTCCGCATCTCTCTCTCTCTCTCTCTCTCTCTCTCTCTCTCTCTGTCTCTCTCTCTCTGTCACACACACATACACACACACACATACACACTGTATACCACCTGTGTGTCCGTTGTTCTATTCCCATTCTATTTCTACTTCTACTTACTTCTTCTTTCTCTTCTTCTTCGACTCGTTTAAATCGCTCCATCCCCCGTCTCTCTTCTATCGTCATTCGCTGGAACCCTTTACGGTCGTATGTCGAGGCACTTTTATCGTTTCAATTGTACGTGCAACGTCGCGCGTTGTCGGATTAGAATCATTCTAATTGTACGTCGCGCTGAGTCGATAGACTGGATTTCCTAATATCATTGAATCTTTCAGCCTCTTTGGTACGGCTGAATTTTGCACGGGGCTGTTTCTCTGTACGGCAGAATTCAACGCGAATTACAAGTGAACGATACAGCACTGCAATGTGTGACGGATAATGCTATTCTCTACGCGAGAATGTACATTGGAATGAAGTTTCTGATGATTAAATTATAATTTTTCTTAAAGATATGATACACATACTTTCAGAAAGATGACATCCGCGAAAGCCACTATAGTGGCGCATCGTGCCTAAGAGCTTAGATGGACATGTTTTTTTTTTTTTTTGAGGTATAATATTTAATGAGGTAAATCATGTTAAAAATCCAGAATTTTTTAATTCTTGCAATCCACGGTGCGATGCAATATCAATGTCTGTTCACTGCTACGGTGAAATTCAAATGGGCGTTGACGAATTTCTCTGAACATTTCCTTCGATTATACATTATTAACGTTAACGGCCAATGAAAATGAATTTCAACCACAAGTGATCCGTATCTGAGCTCGGTACGATCGTAAAGGATCGATCGTAGAAAAAACGATCACGTGGATTTTGACGTGCACGTAAGAGATGTAGCTTTTGGAACGAAGTTTGTACATGATGTTCGACCACGTCAGAATGGAAATCACTTTGCCGAAATTAAATTCTTTTCGATCACTTTTTTTCCGACCCATGGTTGTCTTGTTTCTCACGTCCCTCTTTTTTACAATCTTATTTTCATTCTGTTCTGCACGAGTCGCCTCGTCGAAAGCGGGCGACACCGATGACGAAGAAGAAGATGGTGGTGGTGCTTTGAGTCGTGCCATACAATTGTCGCTATGTTGTGTCGTAGTCGTTGTTCTTGATATTTAGCACACCCGGTTGTCCAACCTTCCTCCTCTCGACGTTCTCTGCGTTCCTTCGTTCGTCTCGCTGATCTGTCGTATCGGTGTACACCGCCTAACGATTTCTTGATATGACACCGAGACAGAAATCGACGTCGCATCGATGAGGCTCGAAGGAACGAGGGAAATGCAAACTCCGCTCACGTTTCACCCCTCCTGGACACGAACAGCCCTATCCTTCTTTTTCTCTGTTGTTCCCCGACGGTCTTGAAACGTTGAAACTTCTTTCGATTTGCGTTTCGACATTCGCCGAACCCGATGGCCGTGACGGTGACCGCCGATCCGGATAATCCCGAAAATTACAACAACGTTGAAGAAAGAAAAGAAACGAAATAGAAAAAAAAAAGAGAATAACACCTATATGTATCACTTTTCTCCCAGACCGTGTCTTACACACTCGTCCCGAGTAGATTAAAAAAGAAAAAATGAAAGAACAAAGAAGATTATAACGATTTAACTGTAAGAAAAACCACGTACACATACGTGTGGCATATATATATATATATATATATATATATATATATATATATATCTGTATCGTGAATCAAAACACAAATGCTACATTGTCACGTGAGATGTGATTCTAATGTGTATCCCAATATAATATAAAGCGCTGCACGAGTGTGTTACGAGATAGCAAGATGGCAGCGGCCGATTTCGTTGCTCGTTAACGAACAAACGTTCTCTGGTAAGACGTAGAGAGACACGAAATCTTTACGCACTAGCTAGCTCGCCGCACACGCACGCAAAATTTTCAAGAAATACAGTGCCGGTTCGCATGCGAGGAGTTCGCTTTTTTTCTTTTTTTTCTTTTACCATAAAATTTTAACATAAACACGTCGAATCATTAATGAACGCGGCTAGTTCCTTCTTTCTTCTTTTTCTTTTTTTTCTTTCTCTTCTTTTTCTTTTCACCGTTCATAATCGACAAACGGTGGGGAAACGGGGACGAGGGGGTTGAATTTTCTAATTAAGCTTGCTACGTTTATTCGCTGCTATATTTTATTTGCTGCATTTTAAAACGTCGCTTATTTCGTCTCTTCTTCTTCTTCTTCTTCTTCTTCTTCTTCTTTTCCTTTCTGTCGAGAGTTGCAACGAGAACGAACGCTAAAGATCGAAAAGGAAAATATATATACATCTGTCCTCTATTTGCCTGTTCGTTGCTTTTCCGCTTCTCTGTTTGTTCATTCGATAAAGACGAATTTCATAAGATCGACGAAAAGTTACTTCCTCATTAGTGGATAAATTAAATTACAGAATAACCTACGTGCTTCGCTGTAATGGAAAGAATGAAAGTAATTGTGCAGGAGAGGAGAGAATATGCACGGACTTTATACTTGCTGAATGCCTCGCTTGCTAGAAATCGAAGGACAAACGTACACATCTCAAATGAAGCTTCTCTATATGCAACAGGATGCACGTGTGTAACTGTCACTCTTCCTCTCTGTCTGGCTGTATTTTCTGTCGCCTTTTTTTTGTATGCGTCGTCAATCAATAAGAACCCCTAACAAGCCCTCCCTGAATTAGAAACACTTAAACGACTCGCAGGCATCCTCGCATCCTCGCGTATAATCTACTTACATACACGCATACAGACACGTCGATGACTCTTACTTTTCGCATAAAATTAATTAATCGCGAAATTAAATTCCCAACGAGAATGAAAAGTGTCCCTTTCTCGATATATATCGTTCTCTTATCTATATATTCGCAAGATCCACTCGAAATTACACGAAGCTGTATCGCATCGAGAATTACGTACAAACATCGCGTCGTCGTATGGAAAAACACGAAAATCCGCGGGGAGGGACGTTCGCTTTCGTACGTGTGCTTGCTTCACGCTTCACAGAGAGAACCGCTTGTCATTCCTCTTACATATTACATAACACCATGCAATGCTCGCTGTCGATGGATACAATCTCCACACGATGACAATTTGCACAGCTCACTCAAACACCAAACATCCTAATTTTTCTTCGACGAAACCAAAGCCCCGGCGGGAGAACACAACTTTGCAACCGCGTACGTTTCTCTCCGAACCCCTTGTCCATTCTCTCTTATACGATTTTATGAATCCTTGATTCACAGCTCTCTTCAAACCTCGTCTCGTCTCGCGCGTGAAGTCCTTTTTTTTTTAAGTTCCTTTCTTTTTTTTTCGTTTGTTTGTTTGTTTGTTTGTTTCCTTCCTATCGGCTTTCCGAGAGGATGGCTACGAAAGTTTCCTACGCTCGACGATCCGCTACGAAAAAAATGAAAAGGTACCTCTCCCCCCTCCCCGATACGACCATCGAGCTTGCATATTCCCATTTACGAGTAATTAGCTAGCGATCGTGGGATCTCGTTGATTCCAACGACCAGCACCAGTAATTACAGTAACGCTCCTACATAGCTGGATATCGATGATCGATAGAAACGTCGTTTTCACAAAGAGCGAGAGTACTCACACTCGCTGGTACTAGCCGAGCAGTCGCAATTAGATTTTATATTTCTGATTGATCTCTAAGCCTAGAAGCTAATTGGACTCTTAGCGTAGCCGAAGGGAATGGCCACGGAGAGGGGGGCGTTGTAACTCTCTCTCTCTCTATCTATCTATCTATCTATCTATCTATCTATCTATCTATCTCTCTCTGTCTCTATCTCTGACAGCTCCTCGGAATTAAATTCTACCCTGTTGTTCCCCTATATAGGTTCTCGTCGCCCTAGCTTAACGTCGGTTCACAGTTCGACGTCCTCGGCCCGTAGTTACAGCGCGCGACGACTCGAGAAGGAGAGAAACGAGAAGGAGCAACGGCACGCGTTGCAAGACCTGAGATTGGCCAAACAACAGCAACAACAGCAGCAACAACAACAGCAGCAACAGATCGCCCCTACGCCCAGTCCTAGAACTCCACACTCTATGGACGAGCTGTTGCCATCCGTGGAGGAAGGGAAGGAAGTGTTTTATAACGAGGTATTTTGTGAAAATATTCAGCATCGATTCGTTCGATGCATTCTTTTGAAATTAGTTCACACGCCGCGAGTTATATAAATTAGCAATTTACACCGTACGCGACATTTATCGACGATTTGTTTAATCTGTTTCACGACCTCAAGGTCAAAGTAGTTGTCCCTCGTTCAATTAACTGGAACTCGTACGAGCGAAATTGCATAACTGTAACGTTGCACGTGAGAAGGGCCTCCGATTGAAATATTTCTTACATGCGATTATTGCAAAAATGTGTTTATCGATGCAGTCTGAGTTACGTTATGAGTTATTTCGTATAAGGCTGTTCTTGTATCTCCTAACTAACAGTCCAATTGCAAACGACACTTGCCAAGAGACATTCTTAAGCGAAACTTCTCGAAATCATCACGACTGTCAAGATTGAAAAGTCAAGATTGAAAAGAATTGAAACGATTGAAATTAATTCGCCCTTTAATAATTGTCCTTGTCTCTCTTTCGTCTCTTTTCTTCGGAGAAATAAAGAGAAAGAGGTTTCGAAAACTTGCCCCAAGTAACCGATTCTGAATTGAAACGCGTGGATACATCAGCAGGTGCCGACGACATCGGACATGACCGAAGAAACGCCAGTGATGACGGCGGCCATCGCGACAACCAACGTGAACGCAACCAGATTCGGCGATATGGCTCCCGTCACGACCTCGACAACGTCCATCTTCGAAACGAACATCGCGCCCCGTGCCACCGGTGACATTTTTCAAGTGTAGCTAAAAACTAATAAAAAAAGTATCGACGAACTTGATAACCAACACGTGACTCGAATCGAACACGTAATATAAGCCAGTGAAAGAGACGAGTAAATTCTGTACACGAACACGTAGCAGCACAGTTCCGAAATCGTATAAAACAAAAATAATAATAATAATAATAATAATAATAATAATAATAATAATAATAATAATAATAATAAAGAGTAAGATAAGATGTCCCAAGTTTAAGAAAAAAATAAAAAATAATAATAATAATAAAATGGCTAAAAAAAAAAAAGAACGTAACGCGCCTAAAATACCAGCGGCTGAGACAAACAACGGAAGTCCACGTGTAAAATGCTCTGTCACGGAAGACGAAGAAACTGTACAGACACAAAGGGTACAAAGATGAGAGGGATTTGCGCTATGTTGTTAAAGTTGAAGTTTTGCTTGAGCCACGCGCGAGGGCCTAGAATTTATTCTAAAACGATATGTTTTTATTGAACCTAGGTGCGAAGTCGTATGTACCTAGACGTTGAGCCAGCTTTGAATATAAGAAAAAAGAAACAAAACAAAAAAAAAAAAGAGAAAAAATGATGAAAAACGCGAGATCGAACGAAAACTGTTCGACGCATAAAATATGTAAGATTCAGGAGTATATACATATATATATATATATATATATATATATATATATATATACCTGAAAGCTGCAGGCGTAGGTGCGGGTATATATGAAGTTGTACCTGAACATAGGAGCGGTACCTGCTGTGTATTTAAGAATTTCAGAGATTTCGCGGGAATTCTGATCCAGCAGCGAAAGATTCGTTGTCCGTAATGGTTACAAAATTCATCTGATGACATCTTTCGTGCATCTTGGATTCGTTGTAAATTCGAAAAATATGGTTTTTCTAAATTGAACGTGAGATTTGTTTAGCGAGTGCAACTTTCTGACATTGTTTCTTCAATTGAAACGTGATGAAATTGCAAAAATTTTCATCGAGTATCTGTTTGGGCCTTCTCAGTAAGAAATAGAATGATTAAAAATAAAAAAAAAAAAGTGAAGTGCAACATTTCACATCAATTGCAATTCGTTTCGAAGTTTTGTCACCTTACGGACAAAGAGAAGGAGCGGAGTTGGTGTATCAGATGATTTTTTACGGCTTAAATTTTTTAACCATTTACGAATCATTGGTTCGACGATAGGATTTTTTACACAAAGATTCGAACGGATGTTCGTAACGGGTGCGAGTAAAAGCTAAAAAGGTTCATCGAACACGGAAAGCGAAAAAAACGTCGAGCTTAGAGTCGAACAGTTCGATGCCTCGAATTGACAATTCGGTATTCCACGATGCTCCATTACGATTTAGGTACTTTACATATCAGTAAATTGTTTCCTTTTTTCAAGTACGAACAAAGTTAGTTCACAAGAACAAAGAGTTTACCGAATTAGTAAGCGCAATGTTAAACTCACTTCTTATTCGTTTCGTTATATATTTTATCGACAACTTCTTACTATCGATTTAATTACATATCAGCGGCGAAACAAAATAATTGAAATTTTAAAACGGATCGTTCGAGATATTAGAGAAAACGATGGAAGGATAATTAACCTAGCATTGCCATAATTATTCACGTATACAACACCACCGCTCGTAGTATCCGCTTTAACCATTTTATAACACTGACGTTAGCAAAATATATGAAATTAATGAAAAATCAATGACTAAAAATAATACATATCGTTGTTTTTATAAATCTTAGTTATTTTTTTGAAAATTAAAAACGTACTAAAATCAAGTAAAAGTTATACATCGAGATTAAAATTCAATAGGTTTTCATTTAATTTAAATATTACTGTCTGAATTAGCAACGACGGTTCTCCATTTTGAAAAATGAAATTAGACAATCGTTCGCAGAATGTTTTCTTTTAGAAATTTTATAAAAGGTCTGTGCATATTTTTTTTCTTTTTTTCTGAATGAGAATGAGATTGAAAGAACGATGCTTTAAAATATGGAAAAATAATCATTGAATTCAAATTCTCCAAAACTTGGCTGACAGACCACTCAACCGCAGTTTCTTTGCGATTCTGTAATTAAATTATCGAGAATATAAATATATATCCGGATATTATCGAGCGACAGTGTGTATACGTGCGAATCCGCATAGCAGTATTCGATAGAAAAGACGCGAAATTGCCATAAATGTTTTGCGCGAAGATAAACATCGTAAAGCATGTGTGTTTAAAAGCCACCAAAAAAAAAATAATAATAATAAATAAATAAGGAACACGCTGTGTCCATGCGTATATTTCGTTTTACGTGAAAGAAATACGAATATATCGATGCGTTCGATCGTTTCGTTTGCTCGAACGGAATTTACTGCGATAAAAAAAAAAAGCAATTGGCAGGGCATTCTCGAGTGGGTCGAGGCTAAACATACCTCTAATCTTAGGTAAATTACTCTGCGAGAGAACCAAATAGGAGAAAATAAAAAAAAATAAATAAAAGAATAAAAAACGTGAAAAATACCGGGCTGGTGCTTGGACGCGAACCCAAACGATGTGGCACCAGTAAAAATCGTGCAACAAACACGTTTAAAAAGAGAAAAAAGAACAAGAGAAGATGCAAAAAGAAGAAGAAAAAAAAACAAACAAACTGTGCTACGACTATTGCGATCTCGTTATCTCGCTTCTCTGCGACCGAAATTGCGCGAAGCACGAGCGGTTCTCCTCTTTTTTTCCGTCGCTTTATTTCCGGTGGACGCACTTTTGACCAGAAAAATTCAGTCGAAATACACGCGTCGCGAGAAACAAAATGAAAGAGAGGAAAAATTCGTTTCGTCATGCGTTTTCACCCTCCAATATCAATACAGATATATCATTTGTACCTGTATATATCGTACCTGTTCAAGATATATCGTGCAAATTAGATAATTAAATATTTTCTGTTTGAACGATACGCACACGATGATGGTATCGCTACCTTTTTTTATGGTCTACAATCACGAAACGTTACGAACTAATAATAATTTCTTTGCGACGAAGAAACGAATTTAGAAAAAAAAAAAGAAAAAGAAAAAAAAGGAAAAGAAGAAGCGATGTTAATATGACTGTTATCTCTGTTGAATCGATTGTCGTTGAATTTTATTATTGTTTTCCCAAATGTGAACTATCTCGTCGCATCGGTTCATACGATTCTCCCCATACGAGTCGCTCGGCTCACCAAAATGTAAATTGTAGAGATAAAGAAAAAAATCGTTGAAAACAAATTATATATATATATATATATATATATATATACACACATATTCTATATATACATGTATATACGTAAGAAAGCGAACATGCACGAGGGGCTGTGTTGCATTTTACTGTAAATGGGGATTGACAACCAATAGGAAAAAAATAATAATGAGAATGAAAACATCCCTGTCTACACAGAGCGAGAAAACAAGCAAATTAAAACAATGGAGAGAGAAAAAAAAACATGAAAAGACATGTATCGACGTCTCGTGTTCGAATAATTACGCTGCCTTTCCAGATCAAATAATAACTAAATAAATCTAAAAGAAGAAGAATTTAAGAAAAAAAAAGAAAAAGAAAGAAAGAGAGAAGAAGCCAGTAAAGAAAAGAATACAAAGACAGAGGAAGAATAAAGATATAGTAACGAGAGTCTTAAGAACGTTTTTTTGCGACCACGCGATTCTACGTTGCAAAGTTCTTCAGCGAATGAATTAATTCATTGTTACACACGTAACATACATACGCGCGCGCGCGCGCACGCACACACACACACACACACACACACAAACAGATATACGAATCACGAATTACCAAAAAAAAAAAAAAAAAAAAGGATACAATGTGGAACGCAGAAAAAGGCAAGGTTTGACGACGATTGCATAGCTGATCTATCGAAATCGATCGAGTCGTTGTTGAAACATACCGAAACGGATTTCAATTCGAATAAATTACATCATCACAACCCCGCGTATTATTATTATCATTATTATTATCACGATTGCTATGATTATTATGATTATTATTACTATTATTACGAGATGATTCGACTCGACCCGCCGCCTAATTTCTAAAAAAAAACCAAGAGAGAGAGAGAGAGAAAAACGAAGCGGAGAAAATTGAAAAAAAAAGAAGAAAAAAAAACGGTCGATGTTCAACGTTATCGTTTTATTCCATTTTAAATGTTTACTGTATGATAAAATTGTAATATAGTCGTTGGGCAAATAAAGCTCGTTTTTCGATATATACACGATATATTCACGAAGTCACTGCTGGACCTTCTCTGCCCGCCATTCGTGCGTTTCCAATCTTCGTCAATCGTTCCCCTCTTCGACAATTCAGTAAGAATTCAGAGAAAAAAAAAGAAAAAAAAAGGAAAATTTCAGCGATTATTGTCTTTCATTTGAACAAAAGTTAATCGTTCTTCGTGGAAGTTTTATTAAAAATTTTATTGCTGTTTATATGCTTGTTATCGTCGAGGCCTTTAATCTCTTTTAATTTAATGCCTACTCTACTTTCATCAAAGTGTTACGCGGTGGCACGCGCAAATCCCATTGAAAATCCCACTCATTAAATTCCGCATGAATTGTTCGCATTATCCGATTCGAATTTACTAGCAAATCGTGCGGGCCAGGAAATTTCTCAAATTGAAAACTCAATGGTCTACGTCGCTTCTGAGGAAACACCTCGTTTTCGTTGTTACTTTTCCACCAGTTATAAACTTTCATTCGGTTAATAAGAAGAGTTAGTTATCATGGAGGAGGAGATAGACATTCGAGTGGAGGATAATCCAGAACACGCGTTACGTCCAATAATGTAACGTTTCTTGGTTTACTAGGTGTAGGAGTCGCCAGACCGATAAATTGTGATTTAAAATGGATCACCATTGTCCTACGAGCAATCCACTTCAGCGTATGCTCGGCGATCATCGCGTACAGTGCAATGGACGTTGCAATGAATTTGCAAAGTCATGAACTTGTAATAATTGAATTGTAAATCTGATCGTTATTGATCCATATTCCTGGACTGTTCAATTCTATACGAATTTTTAGTATCCTAAAAGACGATCCAATAATTCCTGATCAGAGAGCAAAGATTATGTACAAAATACCAATTGTTTTTATGGTTAATAGACATTAATCATTTTTTTTTTATTTAAACATGCCTTCTGTACGTAGACTTCATTAATTTTGAATAATTAATAGCTTTAGAATTAGCTGAAAAATCTAACGTTATGCCTGAAAAAGAAGTAAACTGTAAATTTATTCATAAAGACTTAAACTCTTTTTTGGACATTGCAACGAATCGCAAAGAATTCACCAGCGAGCTATTCGAAATTATGTACTAGACGAACGAAACCGTGTGCCACTTTGCAGCCTATTGATTACGTTATTATCACATAATGAGACATCGCGATAAATGGCCTGAATTGGCTGAAGATGTTGGAGTCGTTGGATCAGAATATTGGCAGAGAATTGTCGATCGATGACAGATGGGTGAAAATCAGCCAGATCTCGGCCATTTTTACAACACTATTGCGCGGTCCAGTGTGTCACTAACTGTTCACGGTCTTTATTATTACTTCATTGCACCTGACCAAATCTTTGCGTCTGATCTACTTCTCTATCGCACAATCGTGCAGACTTCAGCGAACAGCTTCGCGTTCGATGTTATCGTGTTTCAGAGCAATCAACGAGATGATCAGACAGTCAAAACTAGCGGCCTTTTATTGGATCGCCTTGAAGATCAAGAAAATTAGAAGATTGCATAACGTATGTTATAACAGAATGCTGGCATTTTTCTTGGCGCGAGTTAAATTCAGAGCGAGTGACGCAAGTGGAACAGAGCGTGCATCCTTCTGGCTGAAGAACAGAATTTCAAATCTAAGCTTTTCAAAATTCGCTTTTCCCCGCTCTTCTTATCAAAAGAGAAATTACTTTTCTTGTTCGTCCCTCGTTCAGCGCCACTCATGAAACAATTTTGTGAGAATTTTATGTTCTCCAGCTTTATGACTGAGCTTTAACTTTAGTTTCGGTTTCTTACAGTCATGTATTACATAATAACGACAGTGAATGAAATTTATAGAGTTGATCTGCTATTGTGCTCTACGAACGCTTTCGTCATGATAGCGAAACTGTTCAGGATCTACATGAGCGCTGCAGAGAAAAAGGAGGGCTTCATACTTCTGAACAATGTGATCTGGATAATTTACTGATGTCGATTCATCTTGATGCGTTGCGTGTGCACGCTGGTCGACCGCGAGATAAATAAAATTGGATTGTGCATCAATGAATTTATCCTGAATGCCCAGCACTCGAAACTTAACAAGTTGATCTGTTTCCGAAATTTTCGTAACAAAGAACAGTTAGCAGTCTTTAACAATGAACGTGATGATAACGTTGCCTTGAATCTGAACGGATTCGTAATGAAAAGTCTTTTGCGATCGTATTTCGAACGAAAACTACGTTCGAAATGAAATCAATGACTTCTTGTTGCAACTCCAGCAATATAAAATCACATTCACTGCGTGTGATATCTTCGAAATGAGATTTCTTCGCAACTTCTTATTAACAAGAGTAAGTAAGTATTACGATATTTATACGACATTATACATGTTAATAATTCTTGTACGCACATGTAATTTCAGTTTATCAGCGTTACAACAACGTGCTTGATCGTCCAATTTTATAAACCAGGAAACGAAAAACGAATTGATAAATTTATCGGGATAAATCTTTCACACGTAGGTAAAGTAAATGCGTGCAAGTGGAAGAAGGATGATACAAATAATACAAGTACACACGATTCTTTTGTAACAAATAAATTATGTATATATTACGAATTTAAATATTTTCTTACAGCAAAATAAAGTCTCTGATCTCACAAAATATTATTAATGTAAACGAATATGAAAATTGATGTTCATGACTGTACAGTTGAAAGAAATAAATAAGATGAAGCGTAAAAAAGATGCTCAGTTCGGTGGACAATGTTATTGTATTTAATCAACTTCTTCGATGGTTGGTCCTCCGGCACCTGCGCTACCACCTCCTGGAGCAGCACCAGGGAATCCACCAGGTGCGGCTCCGCCTTGGTACAATTTAGTAACAATAGGATTGCAGACGGCCTCCAATTCCTTTTGTTTATCGGTGAATTCCTCCTTCTCCGCTAGTTGATTCGCGTCCAACCACGAGATTACTTCGTTGCATTTATCGATGACCTTCTGCTTGTCAGACGAATCGATCTTATCTTTGATCTTCTCATCCTCCATTGTACTCTTCATGTTGAAGCAATAAGACTCCAAAGCATTCTTGGCGGATATCCTATCGCGTTGTTGTTCATCTTCGTTGCGGTATCTTTCTGCTTCGTTCACCATCCTTTCGATATCTTCCTTCGATAATCGTCCCTTGTCGTTCGTGATGGTAATCTTGTTCTCCTTTCCAGTTGATTTCTCAACGGCAGAGACGTTCAGAATACCATTAGCATCGATATCGAATGTGACTTCGATCTGAGGTACGCCCCTAGGTGCAGGCGGAATGCCAGTAAGCTCGAATTTGCCGAGAATATTATTGTCTTTGGTCATAGCTCTCTCTCCTTCGTATACTTGGATCAATACACCAGGTTGATTGTCAGAATACGTGGTAAATGTTTGAGTTTGCTTGGTCGGTATCGTTGTGTTTCGTTTGATCAAAGTTGTCATCACGCCACCAGCTGTTTCTATACCCAGGGACAGCGGCGTGACGTCCAGTAACAGTAAGTCTTGCACCTCTTCAGATTTGTCACCGTGCAAAATGGCAGCCTGTACAGCTGCACCATAGGCAACAGCTTCGTCAGGATTGATCGACTTGTTCAACTCTTTTCCATTGAAGAAGTCTTGCAGTAGTTTCTGGATTTTTGGTATCCTGGTAGATCCACCGACTAGAACGATACTGTGAACATGAGCCTTGTCCATCTTGGCATCTCTCAGAGCCTTCTCAACCGGTTCCAATGTGCTTCTGAATAGATCCGCGCAAAGTTCTTCGAATCTAGCTCTGGTGATCGACGTGTAGAAATCAATGCCCTCGAAAAGAGAATCTATCTCGATACTGGCTTGCGTTGACGAGCTCAACGTTCTCTTAGCCCTTTCGCACGCGGTTCTCAATCGTCTAAGCGCCCTCTTATTCGAACTCAAGTCCTTCTTGTATTTCCTCTTGAACTCCTGAACGAAGTGATTCACCATTCGATTGTCGAAGTCTTCTCCGCCTAGGTGAGTATCGCCTGCCGTCGATTTGACTTCAAAGATACCATCTTCGATAGTCAAAATAGAGACATCGAAGGTGCCACCTCCCAAGTCAAAGATCAATACGTTCTTCTCTCCTGAAGACTTTTTGTCTAAACCATAAGCTATCGCCGCCGCGGTTGGTTCGTTGATTATTCTCAAAACGTTTAAGCCTGCTATTGCTCCTGCATCTTTCGTAGCTTGTCTCTGAGAGTCATTGAAGTATGCAGGAACGGTGATAACAGCGTTGGTGATGGTATTTCCTAAATACGCCTCTGCTGTTTCTTTCATCTTCGTAAGTACCATCGAAGATACTTCTTCAGGGAAGAAGGACTTCGTTTCACCCTTGTACGAAACCTTGATCTTCGGTTTGCCTCCATCGTTCACCACCGTGAAGGGCCAATGTTTCATGTCACTTTGTACCGTTGCATCGTCGAAGCGACGGCCGATCAATCTCTTCGCGTCTATTCGATAAAAAGTAACACGTTATAGAAATATATCAAGAATAAAATAATAGATCCTGTAAATATCTAAAGGATAAGTTAATAGGAACAAGGAATACGAATAGATTAATGAAATAACGAGATGTATAATTACACGATGTTTCTGTTAGTCTCCTCTATGTTTCTTCGTAATGATTCTTCGCTTCTATCAAACAAAATCAACACTCGCGAAACGTTTCATGAAAACAAGAAACAAAAAAAGAAATAATAATTTCGAATTTAAATAAAATATCTAAAACATCTAAAAATAGAAGCATAAAGTAGTAACGTTAGCTTCAGTCGCGCAATAGCGCAGTATATTCGATATATTACGTCATTATATTTCGCATGACGAAAAGGAAATAAACATAGATATGAATGGATGTAGCACGAAACAGTTGCACAAGGTCAGTAACGAAACCTAACACTAATTGCGAGTATGTATGTCGTAAAAGTATGTCTGCACTTTCGTATATACAAATAATTGATAAAGCAAACTTCCTTTGCGTAATGCATACATAGAGTACGCTAAATTGCACGCAAAATTTCGAAATAATTAAGCATTATATAACAGACATAAACAGTTTTGTGTGTGTGTGTGTGTTGATCCAGTAAAAAAAAATGATTCCATGATGCGGTAATACAAACTGAAGAGCTAGAATAGAAAATGATGTAAGCGCCAAACATTCTGACCTTCGATATACGAATAGGCAAATTAGAATTTTCCGTCCTACCTTACGATATATAACTTTAAGAAATATTTTACTATACGAAATTTAGTTAATTTATATCCTCTTCCATTGAAAAAAAAAAGACAATCATTTCTTTCCATTTCGGTACTTTCATCGTTTTGCCATTTGAAGCTCTACGATAAAAAGTGAGAGAATTACGCGTGGAAACTTAAGGAAACGAAATTAAAAAATTAAAAAATTAAAAAATTAAAAAATTAAAAAGGAGTGAAAATCAGTGAAAGTGAAAAGGAATTGGTAAATTCTGGATTAATGTCACTTACCGAAAATGGTGTTGTTCGGGTTCATCGCGACCTGGTTTTTGGCCGCGTCGCCGATCAATCTTTCTGTGTCTGTGAAGGCGACATAACTTGGTGTCGTTCGATTTCCTTGATCATTTGCAATGATCTCAACTTTCCCATGTTGGAAAACACCGACGCAGGAATACGTGGTGCCCAAGTCGATTCCAACTGCCGGAGCTTTCGACATGTTTTATCGCTGTTAAAGATAAAATCGTGGAACAGAGGTTAGTAAAAAATATAAAACGTTAAATTTATTTTAAAGAAATATATTTTATATATTTTAAAGAGTATATTTTATTTTAAAGAACAGTCATGATCTCTCTACTACTATTTTCGATTTGTATAGTAGACATATTCAAAGCAGCACGTACGATGTAATGGCCACTAAAGGACTGGCGGCATCTCGACAAGTATAAATAATCTCTTCTTATTAAATTCTCTAATTAAAATGTATTCTCGAAACACAATATTGAATAATACACGGAAAAAGAAGATAATAAACGTTACAAATGTGCTAACTATAATCGCGTGTAGCGGTTATTTATAACTAATCTAAGCTACATACTTGAGTTAAGATTTTCGTTGAATTGAGCAGTGAATTACTGTCAATCAGCGAGTTTGAATGAAACCGAAATGCACTGACAAATATAGAACCCGACACGAATCTTGCTGCCAGAAATTCAAACGGTAAAACTTTCGTCACATAATTTTTAAATTCGTGAAAAAAAAAAAAAAGAAAAATAACAATCGAAGTAATTTTGAGACGTGTCGATACTTCGTCGATATGATGCAACTTCAACATAATCTTCCTAGTGTTAATCATTTCGAACGCAAAGAATTTAATAACTACATAAACTATAATTACAGCTAATAAACTAAATAAACTATAAGCACACTGTCATAATGCATTCAAACACTTACCTTTATATCGTTCGTAACAATAAGTCGTAGTCGTTTGGTTACTCGCAGTAAACGCAACGTTCACTATTCGCTTGCTAAACTTTGTCTGAGCTCGGCGTGCACAGCGCGCTTTTAATACACCAAATCTCGCGCTTCGAGAAGTTTCTGTGGATGACCAATCACGACATCTCGGTGATTCAATCGCGCGCTCTCATTGGCTTAGAATTCTAGACGCATCCAGAACGAAAATAAATGTATCAGAACGAGGCATGACGTAGCGAGAGAAAGAGGGAGAACAATCACGATAGGAGAAACACGGGAAGATGCTGGAACGTATTGCATTCAAACTCGCAGTTATATTTAGTATACTAAATCGTTTCTTGTTTATCGAGACATGACTAGTTAAAATTAAATTCGTCGGTAACATCAAAAATATGGAAAGATGTAAATAACTGAGACTTTTAATAATAATTCTTATATTTGTATATTTGGACTTTTGTATATAAAGCATGCGATAAATAAATATCCTACAATGAAAAACGCCACCACTTTTCTTCGTATATATATACGTGTTATATTCCAATTTTTTTTTTTTTCAATTTTCACTTAATGAACGTCCACGGACATTCACGAATGATTCGAAGAAATTCTATCGAAGTAAAATTTATATTTACATGTAAATGATAAAATTTACAAATAAATGATAAAAGAATTTTATTCATTTGTACGTTTTACGTTATTTGTAGATTTACGTTAGAAATATTCAAATGTTATTTTATTCGAAACAGTTCGATGATCATCATAAAAATAAATTTCTAGAAAAGCTTATACCTTATATCTATATAGCACATACCTTGCTACGAAATATGTATTCTAATTTAAGAATAGTTTAATTTATGTCAGCGAATTGATACATCTAATTTATAACATGATATTACATCACATATGTCTGACTGTTACTAAAAATACTAATAACTGTATGTGTATGCGATACTAGAAAAATATTTACGTAAAAAATAACTTTGCTAAATAATAAGTACTAATTCGATCCAATATTAACGCAGATATCTTCTGGATCCTTCGTGCGTATCAGGAGGAATTTTCTGGATCATTCGTATATATCACGACAAATTTTCCGTCTTGGCAAACAATATATGATATATATATATAGCACGTAAATGATATATTCTAAGCAAGATATTCTTAATTGAAGTTGGCAATCTTTCTTGGTGATATATACACATATATAAGAATGTACATACTTGCTAATTTATAAGTAGATTCGAAAGTTTGGCGCGAAAACTGATTTAAACAACTTATGTGGTATACACTTTTATTATAAATAAAAAGTATTTGGTTTTTGAGACGAGGACTTTTATTTTCATTTCTTATTATTATAACTATAATTACTTTGTATCATAGATATCCTTTGTTACCTAGATTACTATATAATACAATGTAATTTGGTGCAATGTTTAGACTCTAATTTCTCGAGATTTCGATCAAAATTTGAAGATATCATTAAGCATGAGTGCGCCAGCAAAAATAAAAAAATTAGACGAAGTTGTAGTAAATAGAATCGCTGCTGGTGAAGTAATACAGAGACCAGCAAATGCATTAAAAGAATTAATAGAAAACAGGTTAGATATTTTGATTGTTACGTGTATTTTACTAAACTTAATCCTGTAAATGTTTCAGTCTTGATGCAAAAGCAACTAACATACAAATTATTGCTAAAGAAGGTGGATTAAAATTATTACAGGTAGATTAAAATTATTATTATTATTTCTCTGTTTAAATAGAAAAGTATTAAACAGAATAGTACTAAATATTTATTATTAATCAGATTCAAGACAATGGAACAGGTATCAGAAAAGAAGATATGGAAATTGTTTGTGAAAGATTTACAACAAGCAAATTACAAACATTTGAAGACCTTCAGGCAATAAAAACTTTTGGATTTCGTGGTGAAGCTTTAGCGAGTATTAGTCATGTATCACTTTTAACAATCACAACAAAAACTGCAGATGAAAAATGTGCTTATAAGTATGTTTATTTCTGTAAAATTTTACAAAAATTGTAGATCTTTTTTTAATGATATTTTTTCATATTAGAGCATCATATGTTGATAGTAAACTAAAAGCACCACCTAAATCATGTGCTGGAAATCAAGGTACTACGATATTGATTGAAAATTTGTTTTATAATGTTGCAACGAGAAGAAAGGCTTTGTGCAATCCAAGCGAAGAATTTAACAAAATTTCAGATGTAGTTACAAAATATGCAATACATAATTCTACTGTAGGATTCACATTAAAAAAACATGGTGAAATTACACCTCAGGTATTTTATTATGTATAAAAAATCATATAATTGAATGTTATTATTTGTAAATATATCAACATATTTTCAACATCTAGGTCCGTACACAACAAAATTCAACTAAAATGAATAACATAAGAATACTTTATGGTAATCCTGTATTTCGTGAATTATTAGAAGTGGAACTTAAAGATGATACCTATAAATTTAAAATGCATGCTTTGATAACAAATCCAAATTACACAAACAAGAAGATGATATTTCTTTTGTTCATTAATAACAGATTAGTAGACTCTTCTTGTAAGTTTTATAATGTTAGAACAAAAAGAATTTATACCTACAAATGATCTACAACTATTTTATTTCAGCTGTTCGAAAAATGTTGGAAGAACTTTATACATTTTATCTTCCAAAAAAGAGCTATCCATGGTGTTATATATCTCTAGAAATTAATCCACAAAATGTTGATGTTAATGTACATCCAACAAAACATGAAGTTAAATTTCTTCATGAAAATTCTATTATTGAAAGAATGAAACTTGCTTTAGATGAAAAACTCTCTGGCAATAGTGGTTCTAAAACATTTTATATACAAGCACGGTTACCAAAAACAGATATTACCAAAGAAGTTTTAAAAGAAGTTTTACCAGAATATGAAAAAGATAAAAGTGACAAAATGAAAAAAATTCATCCTCGAGAAATGATCAGGACTGATGCAGCTGATCAAAAGTTAGACAAATTTGATTTTACTGTTCACACAGCAATGAAATATGCTAGAAATAATGATATTGATTTTGAAAATGAAAAAGTTGAAAATATCAATAAGAATGACGAAAAAGATGTAAATAAAATACAGTGTTTAACAGATGTAACTGATATAGAAAAAGAAGATATATCGACGCATATTAAACCAGCAACAACAGAAACGTCTAATACTCCATGGAGCAATGTCATAGATGATACAAGTCCATCTATGACAAGCTCCACAATATTTGACGAGTCTAATTTAAATTTACCTATTCAAAATATTAACAAGGAACAGTGTGAATCCAATTACGAGCAAGACATTTTAGAAATAAGAAATGATAAAATTGATAAAAGCGTAGCAGATGATTCTATGAAAGAAAAATGTATCGACGTTATCGCAGATAAAGCACGTAAACAAGTGTATAAATACTTTGGACATACAAGCAAACTAGAAAGAAAAAATACAGATGAAGATAATATAGATAAAGAAGAAAAAAATGTATTTGAAAAACCCAATGAATCGGGAATTGTTACTGAAGAGACGCCAAGAGAAACTAATGAAAATAAAAATTCGTATGAATTCAAATCCTATTCAATAAATAATTTTAAACGAGAAGTCAAACTGACGAGTGTCTTAAAACTACGTATAGAAGTAGAAAACGCATGTCACGATGGTTTGAAACATATTTTATCAGAATTAAGTTTCGTTGGCTGTATAGATCAATCTTCAGCTTTAATTCAAAGTGGAGTTAATTTGTATCTTTGCAATACACAAAAATTAGCGTAAGTGTCCATGCATATTTTCTCATAAAATATTTATAATATGTAATATATATACATAGAATTAACAAATATAGAATTAATAAATAAAAACATTTCTTTTATTTAGAGAGGAACTGTTTTATGAAATTATGCTTTATGATTTTGCAAATTATGGAGTCATCAAATTTTCGGTATGTACATTGATCAAAAACATTATTATTATGTTGTACATTACGCTCATTTGCAGGAACCACTTCCTTTATATGATATAGCTATGTTAGGATTAGATACTGAAGAAGCTGGATGGATAGAGGAAGATGGATCAAAACAGGAATTAGCCACAAATGCTAAAGAACTGTTATTAGAGAAAGCAGACATGTTAAAAGAATATTTTTCTATTGTTATAGATAAAAACGGAAATTTAAAATCTTTACCAGTATTATTAGGTAAATATATTTTAATAAACTTTTTAACTATTTTAAACTTTATACTATTTTTTATAACTATTTTTTATATAATAAAAAATGAAATACGATACAAAATATTCTTTTTTCAGAAAAATATTTTCCATCTATAAGTGGTCTTCCTCTTTATATATTACGTTTAGCTACCGAAGTAGAATGGTCGTCGGAACAACCATGCTTTCGAACCGTTTGTAGAGAAACAGCAAAATATTACAGTCAAATGAGTCCTACACACGATACTCATGATTGGAAGTACATTACAGAACATGTTTTATATGCTGCAATTAAGGAGAGTTTCCTGCCCCCTAAACATTTTGCACATGATTCAACAATATTACAAATAGCCAATTTGCCTGACTTGTATAAAGTTTTTGAAAGATGTTAGATATTTACGACAAAATTGATGTATTATAGAAAGTAAATATTATTTGTTTAATAATAAGTTCAGTTATATGTATTATGATAAAAAAATCGTATTTATCATATTGACTGTAAATTTATATTTATTTTTGAATTTTATAATAAATTTTTTACTGAATTAAATACTACCTTTTTATATTATTTTAATGGAACGTAATGTGGTATAATAAAAGATGTAATATTCAAATACATACAGATCTATTTCTCAATCAAAGAAACATGAAAATTCAAAATGATTATCACACTTTCTTTTAAATATAATAAAATAATAACAATTTTATTTTTCGTAAAATTTGTTCTTGTTCTTGTGATATTTATACTTCGCTGTGTTACATTAAAATTTTAATTACAATATATATGTGCCAATATTCCATTCATGGACACCTCTTATGAGAGTATATTTAATCCCTTTTTAATTAATAACCATGAATTATCCTTTGGCAACACCAACTAATGCCGGTCTTACTACTCGTTCATGTAATTTGTAACCCAATTTAGATACAACTACAACTGTTCCTGGTTCTTTACCCTCAACCTCCTACATAAAAATATGCTTATCGTTATTAATTCAATACACAACGATCCAGATAAATAAAATACTAAAATCTTACCTGTTGAAATAATGCTTCATGTTGATTAGGGTCAAACTTTTCATTCAGAGGATTTAGTGAAACTAAACCATGTTTTCTAAACACCTATACAAATATGTTTCAAAGAAATAATTTATGAAATATAACAGTTATATGAAAACATTTGAATATTTTCTTAGTTACTTTATGTAATTGTGCCTCTGTCATCTTCAAGCCTTCGTATAATGTTTTCAAATGTGGATTTTTTTCTGTTAATTCATCCTTTGGTACACTTTCTGTTGCTTTGCCTAAAATGTCTGCTACTTCTAACAGATCCTTACAAAAGCCTTGAATACCAAATATTTTTGCATCGTCAATTTGTTTAATTAATCTAACTCTAAGATTTTCTCCATCGGCAAGTGCTCTTTTGTATTTATCTTCCAAGTCATTTTTATGACTTTTCATGTCTATTAACTCCTTATTAAGAAGTTCAATATCTGCTTTCAATTTCTTTTCATTTTTTGTGAATTCTGGGGGTGCTTCAGTTTTTGATTTTTGTTCTTCTGTAATTGTACTATACTCTTGCCTTTGCCAAGAAACATGCGATAGTTGAGTTAACCTTCAAATTACGAAAAACATTTTTAAGACATGATTCCTTTTCTCTCTGCTCCAAAAAGAACATTATTAATACATGTTTATAATACTCATTTATTAGCGTATCTTATATCACAATGAATTGTTCAATTCTTTTACCAGTAACATAATTAGTTAATTATTTATATAAGGTTTCACTTAAATCTTTGACAGCTTTAAAAAATATACGATCATCTTTATTAAATATGTTACAGTATCATTTAAAAAATGTTTGTGATAATAAAATAATAAATGAACATTATGTAGTAATCTAACCTCTATACGTGTGTTGTAATGTAAGTTCAACGAGTCGCATGTTTTAATAATACAACGAACTACAAAGAATCTTACCTAAGTAATATATTTTTATTTATATTGTGCAAACTATCAATCGAGACACGAGTGAATCTTGCTGCAACCGGTACCACGAACGATGCCATAGCTCCTAATTTCATAAAAATCGGTAAATGGTGAAATACAACAATACAGCGATCCTCGTGCTTTCTCAGTGGTTCTCAAACATTTTTCATAACATAAGAATTGCGATAAGAAACTGTAACCCTTAAATATTTCAATATTACGTAAAACATGATATCTAATCATAAATGCCCATTAAATTCGCGTAGATTTCAAGATTGAAAATTAAATTCGTTCGTTACAACAATTATTACAATTGAATCATATATTTTTAATATTTTATTGGAATGAAGTGATACAATACAATGAAAACTTCGCGATCATAACTTTTATGATTCTATCTTCTTTTAATACCTGCGTATCTTTTATTTACAAAAACTGAAACTATTATTTAACATGTTAAATAAGCAAGAGATTTTAAACAGTATATCTTGTCTGGGAAAAAGAATTTTGCAGCGTATATCGAACTATTTAGAAACTTTCAATTCTAAAATAAGCTAAAAAGTTTCAAATTTTTTTTTGACGCATGCGATATCCGATAACCGGATAGCATTGAAAATTTGTCAATAATTTGAATAATAATTAAGCTTAATCTGTTTTTTGTCCTGTAGATATAACTTGTAACACTGTAAGCTAATTTCTTACAGTGAGGGTGATTTTTGCAATTTATATATTATGCTAGCATTCATAAATAAGAATAATTTGATTCTTTTTAAACATATCACATACACTTTTAAAAAGATTTTTTTATAATATAATTTACGATTGCATTTCCATTCTTTTATAATTGTTCATTCTTTCCATAAGTTAGAAATGTTTTTCATTTATCATTGTATAAAATTATTACAGTGCAACTACATTGATTACAAATAGAAAAAAAAAAAAACATTGCATGATATCTGCACATTTTAATTAGAATAAATATTTAGTATTTTCGGATGCGTGTACTTGAAAAAAGTGAAATATATAACACATAAAACAGTACCATTCGATCTTGAGAAAAAACAGCAAACAGATATAATTTGTGTCGAAAGTTATATAAATTGTTTTTCGATTACCAGTAATAAGCATTGTGTACATCTTATCTGGCATACTTATTCAACATTTAATACAAAAATTAATCTATTTTTTATCTAGTATTACATTTTGAGTGTGCAAACGTCGATCAACAAATCCTAGTGATAAAATTACTTAATCATTAAATTTTTCTTTAATGTACATAAATAAATCATTTGTCAATCAACCTTCCGCATGCCTTCTAGCAGATTAAAGATCAAATTTCACTGTTTGTTTTTATCATGAAGATAGTACGAGGTCTACGAACATTCAAATTTTTATCGGCACGTGAGCCTAAAAAAACGTACAAGTTTCACTAAAGCTTGTACAAAATTATAAATATTTTCTTCATTAACATTTGTCTTTTTCTTTACATATTTTAAGTGAAAATACAGAGTAGACAACTACCTCTCGTTTCGCAATAGGTAGGTAATCAGTGTTTTTTCTTTATGTTTGAAAGAAATGTATGTCTGACGCAATGCCGAAAACAGATCGACCACACTTTAATCAATCGTTTGACACCATTTTCAAAGATAACTAAAATGTGTAGAGGTTAGAATCCTTCCTGATATTGTTTTGAATCTAACTTCGCTTGAATCACTTCCAATTGTCTCTTTGCTTCACATTGTGGGAAGTTTTGTAAATCGTAATATTGTGGCGCTATTTTAAGCAACCAATCAGCTACAAAATGTACAATATTTATAATATATACATATTTATATTTTTTTATTATTATTATTATTCAATAAAAATATAACTTACGTTTAATATCTGTAACTGTTCTGATATAATTTTTAGTCGTAAGCACGAACTCGTTATAAATTACCCATTCAGGTTTATGATCCAAACAACTGCTTGGATGAAGTTGTACAATTTGATTATCTTTGATAGTCAAATAATGACCAGTCCTTTCTAAATGAGCGACCTTTTAATATATGTAAAAAGAAAGTATTATGTATACAAAAAAACTTTTTTGCTATGAAAATTATTCTCAGTTATATTTACCTGCATGAAGAAACCATTTACAAGAGCTTTTCTAATATTGATATAATAATCTTTTGATGTGAAGTCTGTGGAAGTACGTTTCAAACAAAATCTATCCATTATTCTACTTAGTTGTTGCCTAACATTATCTCCACTTTTTAAAGATCGGTAATTGACAAAGTTATCATAACACCATTGTGGGTCTTCAAAATCTATAAAAAAAAAAAAAAAAAAAAAAAAAATGAATAAAAATTTTTAATTTAAAAAATATAGTGTGGTCTTTGAAAAATTCGCAGATGACTTACTTTGTTTAAAAGCATGATAAACATTTAATAACGTTAGATGATCTCCGTCGATATGTGCAAATCGCATTTTAGCATCATCCGCAGCTTTTTTTGATTCATTTGGCCTCACAAAACACTGTGGGACTAATACAATATCAATCATCAATTTAAAACCACGTTACCTTACCATGATCCTGACTTAGTAACTTTCGCTTTTTATCATATTAAAATTACTGTATTTCCAAGAGATATATGGGCCTAATAATGTGATAAAAAGAAATGTTCTTAATAATACTGTACCTGACAACATAGCAGTAATGCTCAATATTTCATTACTGCAATTGTGATTGCAAGATGCAATAAGCATTTTTGCTAACTGAGGATCTAATGGAAATTCTGCCATCACAGCACCCAAATCTGTAAGGTTTCCATCATCATCTAAAGCAGCCAAATAATTAAGAAGTTCTAAAGCCCTCATAAGGGTTTCTGGTGCAGGTGGATCCATAAAATCGAAATGCACCTATACCAAAAAATATTTATGAAAAAAAATATTTAATTAACAAATAATTTATCTTCCTGAGAAATCTGCAGTATACCAAATCGTCAATGCCAAGTTTTTTCAGTTGCAATACAACACTACCAAGATTAGATCTTAAGATCTCAGGATAAGTATTATCTTGCATCTCATTTTTATATGCTTTTTCCGTGTACAATCTAAAACATTTTCCGGGTCTTGTACGACCAGCTCTACCAGCTCTTTGCTGGGCAGAAGCTTTACTAATAGGCGATACAAGAAGAGATTCTACACGAATTCTAGGATTATATACCTGTTAAATAATATATCAAAAGTTAACAAAACCAAAAGTTATCTAGATCAAATATAGATAAAAAAAAGAATAAGAATGATCTAATACCTTTTGCTTTGCAAATCCTGGGTCTATCACAAAGACAACACCGTCGATAGTTAACGATGTTTCTGCAATATTTGTTGAAACTACGACTTTTCTACCAATAGCACCATTGGGTTTTGTAGGTGGTGCTGGCTCGAAGATTCTTTGCTGAAGATTTGGAGGCAGCGTGGAATAGAGTGGTATGCACTTAAGTTCACCTACTTCTGGACCTAAATTATCCATTTCTCTTTTGATTCTTTTACAAGCTTCCTCAATTTCCTCTTGACCAGTTAAAAAGAGAAGCAAATCTCCTGCTACTTCTTCACACATATGAATTTGAATAACTGTCCTGATAGCAGCCTCTAAGTAATCCCTTTCAGGTTCAGGTGTATAAAAAATTTCAACAGGATGAGTTCTGCCAGGTACATTCATTAAGGGTGCATTATCAAAATACTGTTGAAATTTTCCAGCATCTAAAGTTGCACTCATAATCACAAGTTTTAAATCTGGTCTCTGTTTAATCACTTCTTTTAACACACCCATAAGCAAGTCTGTGGCTAAAGTTCTTTCGTGAGCTTCATCTAATAATATCACTTGATAAGCATCGAGCATGGGATCTGACATGCCTTCACGTAACAGCATACCATCAGTCATGTACTTCAATATAGTTTTTGGAGAACTACAATCTTCAAAACGAATACTATATCCCACTTCTTGACCTGTTTAAGAAAATTATTATGAAAACATTATACAAATATAACATAACTTTTAGTTTAACATGTTTGCTATCACAGAGAAGAGATTCCAACCACGACCTAATACTTATATTTCAAATTTCGGCAAAATGTATCGCAGATTTTATTTTTAATATTGCAAAATTATTCATGGTATTAAAATTTAATAAATGAGCATGTAAATCTACTTTTTCAATATGACGCCAAACCATATACAAAAGCATAAAAATTAACTGCTGTCACAATGCGTGACTCTAGGGTCTCAATAAAAATCAATGCATCACAAATATGTGACACTTGTAGCAAACGCGTTAGAAAGATACAAATTAAATTTAAAAGAATATACCTAATGCAACATCCATTTCTTCCGAGACTCTTTGCGCAACTGACATAGCGGCTACTCTTCTTGGTTGAGTACAAGCAACGCCTTTGTTGCCAATGCGCCTTGAATATTCTACACACCATTGTGGTATTTGTGTTGTTTTACCAGAACCTGTTTCTCCAACAAGTACGATACATTGATGTTGTGCTAATAACCTCATAAAATCAGCACGGTACTCAAATACAGGTAAAGTGATTCTTTTTTTATAAAATTCATGATATCTTGGTGTATAAGGAAGGCTAGTGTAAGGATTCAGCTGAACTTGATTTTTTGGTGCTGCCGAAGGTGTAGTTGCGCTATTAGATGTAGCTGAGCCATCTCTATGAAACATATGCAAATTATAATGATATACTTGAAAATTATTTCAGTCGCATAATAACGAAATAATACATATGTAACAATGACATAGAATAACGAAAGTTGAGAACACTTCGTTGGTTATAGAAACAAATGATGTTTAAGATCGTCTAAAAGTTCGCTTGTACATCCATAATTATTTATAACACATGTATTTCCAACGTACCGTAGAATTGTACGTTAATTAACATTTATACATATTAACATACAACTAGTGAAACGTACTGTGGAAAATGAAATCCAGTTGAGAACCTTTTATAAATGAGTTGACCAAACAAGTCAACAGCAATAAAAAAGAACTACTTCATAAATTCAAATTACATTTATACGATACATTTGTACAATCTTTCTGTTATATTATTGCTCAACAAATCAATCGTATTTTGCATAGATTATTTTCAGGAAATAAGATTTGTTCGAGATGCGCGACAGAATCACAAAAACTTGTAACAATGCACATGGCAAGATATCTCAAAAATTCTTTAACATTTATAATTAAAAATACAGTTAAAACTCGAAACACTCACGCCTTCCGTTTAATGTACGGATCCACAACCTCGATTCTCCGTTTTGACATAATTCTTGTCCCTCCGCAGGCAAGCAAAGCAAAATCTGTTTACGAACTTCCACACAAGGCGTCACAAAATGGCAAACTAACAGGCTAAAGCTTCCTGTAAACGTGATTACAAAAAACAACGATAGATGGAGCTACGGGTAAAATATGTAACTAATAGAACAAGAATGTGTCTGAAACGCGGGTAAATTTAAATTTATGTAAAGATGAAAGTAATCTCGCGAATTATCCAGAAATAAACTTAAGATAAAAAAGATATTTATTTTTGGTATATTACAATTAGAAAAAATATAATTAGAACAATATAGTTATTAAACAGTTATATTCCTAACAACATATATTGCTTCATTATCACATCCAAAAAGTAATGTTGACCTATCGATATCAATACTATTTATTGGCTTGTGCATAGCACTACAAAGCGACGTTACGTTAACTTTACCATTTGTACCAATTGTATTTAACCAATGTGTATTTGTAGGATCTAAAAAAAATGAACAAATTATTGATATACAATAAAATAAAATTTATATATTTTGAAACTTACCTAGACTTAGTTTAGAATGTTGAGTATTATTCCAATGCCATAATTCACCGCTTGCCGAGCATGTAAATAGATTTTCAGGTCTGTCAGGATGAAAAAGTATTTCACTTACAGCTTTAGCATGAGCATTGAGTTGAGACATTGGATACGTATTATGCCTCAAATCCCAGACTGTTAAGCTACCATCACCACCACCAGCCACAACAATATGTCTCTGAGTTGGATGATGAGCAATACTAGTAGCTTCTGTCTATAACATTTTTCTTGATTTTAGAGTACATAGACAATTTCTTCTTCTCTCTTCTTTCAAATAAAATTAAATAAGTTATACTTTTGATTGGTCAGAAAGCATGAACGTTGTAGCAGGAAGATCCTGATCATTTCTTAAATCCCATACTTTCATATGCCCCCTTATGTTTCCTGTAAGTATCTCATTATGTCTTAAGAAATCAATACAATATATGGAACAACTATCCGCATCATCTGAAATAAATTTAGTTATTTGCATATAAAATCAATACATACGATAAACATTGTATATAGAGAATAAAATGTTATAGTACTAATAGATCTAACTGGATGCTTCTGCCAAGCTGTTAAGAGATTAATTCTCCCATCTTCACCCACTGAAACTATATCTTGTTCGAAGGTGGAGAGCCCAGTGCAAGATGCATAATCATTTGTGTTACTATCAAAAAAAAAAAAAAAGATCAATCAAACGTACACTGTATCTGAAAAATAAATCTTAATTAATAAAACTTACTCAAATTTATGTATAAATTCCCATGACATGTGTTCTTTAAATTGAGAGTATGGATTTTCATGGACCTGTAATAATCTAACAGTGCCTATGGACGTTGATATCACGAAAAAATCTTTCGAAATAAACTACAACAATATTATAAAATATATCGTTAAAAGAATTGTTCAGAATATTTTTATAATATGATTATTAATATATTATAAATAAATAAATACTTTTATTTCAGTTACGTCTCCAAGAATCGCATAAGACGATACAACTGCCGGGTAAGATTCACCATCATCGTTCATTTGAAATGTCCAATGTGTTACTTTATTGACCTATTATACAATAAAAAGTTACAACATTAGAAATGTTTAACATAATTTAATACAAGAATCATATATGATCTACGTATACGAAGATGCAATAGGTTAGGTGAATCGAAGATAACCTTACCGGGTCGTCCCAACTACCGGTTATAAAATTAGTAGCATCTTCAAAATCTTCATGTTTCCATCTGATTTTAGAAATTTTCTCCGACACAAATGTTCCTTGTACATTTTCGCTCATTTTGTTGTACGGAAATACGGTTTAATTTGGAATAGAAGCGTATAAAGATCACCGTTTGCATGGACGCGCGTTTCTACGCGACTGTCAAAAAAAGCGCCAAACGCGTTAAGCGTGATTTTTGAAAATAAATTCGCACGTAGTACATTTTATTCCTTCACTTAATAAACAAATGTATAGAGAAGAAATTGTTTTAATTGTTTTAGTTATTTTACATAGTCAAAGACGATTATTTTATTCTGACGTAAAAGTTCATTATTTAAGAAAAGTAATATATTTCATAATTTGAATGTATATGTATATACATACATACATACATACATATATATATATATATATATATAAATTCTCAGATTTAAAATTACTCAAAAAAGAAAGTTAATCAAATGTACGTAAATTACATAATTTATTTGAGAAAAATAGTATCTGTAGGGAAGTTGATCACAAAAGAGGTAGGGATTCACCTATATTTTATAATTCATGGGAGATATGGAAGACAGTTACGTAGCGATCAGGTTGTGAACCAGATGTATACCTTACCCATTGAAACGTAATTTAAATTATTTCGAACGATCGCACGATTCTTCTAGCTTTCGAAGATATAAGATTCAGATACGATTATCTGGAGATGCCAGATCTATTAAATCTATTTTTACAAGTTCCCGAAAGTTGCGACATTTTTTATTTATAGTGAATAAATTTGAATGGTCTTAGAACGAATCACTCCTCGAGATGTCATCGATCATGGTTTTGTTGTTCCTGTATCTGAATACGCTCTACTTAACTTGTGATGCAAGCAATACAAACGGCTCGAAGCCACGTAAGTATCAATGAGATGATAAGAGATTAATACATTAAAATTATTTGTGCATCGATAAATATTAAAAAAATAAAGTGTATAAAGTTGTTATTACGAAGTTTTATTAATAATTAAAAAGTCGTTGCAAATGACGAGGACGTCACGGAAACGCAATACGCAACTTGCAAAATCGCTACGGAAGAATTGGTTGCAAGCGCACGCGCCAGTGTCTCGAGAGTACTGACTGGAACTTGCAATGCTAGTAAGAGATCATTTCGAATTTTTTCCTCCAATCGTTCATAGTATTTCCTATTATCGAATTCACCAAATATTCAGAAACGATCGATGAGAAGCTGCAGGCTTTAGAAAAGAATTTGACTAAACAACTCGAGGAGATCAAAACATTATTGAATATCGTTTTGGAGAACAAAAAGGACATGCAAAAACTGGCAAAATTATACGATAATTGCGACGAAGACAAGAGCGATACACTATCGCCAAGGCAGTCTGAAATCGACAATTTGAACAATACGTTTCAGAGAACTTCATTATTAAATGGTTTGTACAGGAATCAAAAGTTTACCTGAGATTTACCATATTTATGAGAGTGATAGATTATATCATTTGGCTGAAAAAAAAAAAAAATCACAAATCAAATATCGCGTTGACACAACGTATCGTTTCTAATAGGCTAAAAAAGAAAGAAGTCATAAAAATTTCGATGACGTCTTAATATGTCTTAGAGTCTGCGAACCTTTTCTTTTATTACTGGCAAATAAAACGTTTCGACGAGAAGCTTGTCAATTGGAAAACCGCTCGTTCCCTACGCAGCCCGACATTTTACGTAGGCCAGAATGGATATGCCATGTACGTCAAAGTAACACCACGATATTTTCCGGATGGCACGGTTTTCATAGGCGTCGGATTGACACGTGGTCGTCATGATTCTGTTCTGAAATGGCCATTTCCCCACAAGATTCGCCTCGAGGTGAAACCGAAGTTTTTTCTTCAGCCATCTCCAGGTATTTTTATATTTCGATAAAACGTTAAAAATCGTGATCGTGGCTTTTTAGATTTTAGATCATTCGTCGGAGCAATCGCGACAAGATCGTAGATCACGAATCTGGGATCCGTCCGCACTTTGCTCAGAATATTTTTGGGGCCGTCCAAAATTAACTGGAGAACCAGATAAACCAGAATGTGTTGGATTGAGCATACCGCGACAGATTTTTTTCGTCAAAAAGACGTTGCCGGTCGCGATCGATCATTCATCGAGAAGCACCAAATATCTTTGGAATGGAAGTATCACTATCAAACTGACAGTTTACCTTTAGATAATCTTTATTCTTAAAGATCCAAGTTGAACTAAAGATGCATAAGTATTTACATGCTTTCAAATTATTGCAGATCTATGAAATATATTTTAAACATCGTTTAATCTATTTAATTTTCGAGTTGAGTGAGATGTCAGCTGTTCATCGCAGACTTACTTACGTAAATGTTCAACGATACGAATAAACATATTTTTTGTTTTAATTTAAATTTAGCAGAAAACTTGTCGATCGAAGTTTCGGCAAGAGGTGAAAAATTAATATTTTTCTCTCGTACAATGTTGAAAATACGATTTAACCAGATTACGTCAGATGTTTCGATACTTGTACACAATAGGCATACACGTAATAATCCTTTCAGACAACATTTAATCTACAATTAACTTTATTCAGGTTTCATTAAGTGTACATATCATGTCAAATATCCGATAATTGTGTAAAAGAAAAATGTATAGTTGTCAATGAATCAGGCTGTATCTTGCATTGTTTAAATAAATTCTTCGTTTGAAGAGTGAATAAAGTAGAATAAAGGAAGAAAAACAACGTTCGCGCATTTTGAATATTTTTTTTTTTCTCGAGTAATTCGTATCATCCATAGATTCAAACGATCGAGTTAATTTAACGATGTTGGTGGAATGTCAAATCTCTTATGAAGGGGTATTCTGCCAGATAAATAAACCTGTGGGATTTCCGACAACTGATAGTCGTTTATATTACGTTGAATTGTGTTTCGAATATTTTGCGCCGCTGCCCTCAGTAATGCCTTGTAAATGGAAATTGGAAGTCGGATGCTGCCACTTGCCCCTACATCCTGAGATTCTACTGGATTTTCATGGAAATTCCTTTTCCTTCCGCACCCTAGAATCAATTTATTATTTATCATTTCAAATAATCGAGGCGCTCGTAACGAAAGTTACGCCCCTTGTTAACTTTTTACACAAATATTTGCATCGAAGAAAGATTAAAAGATGCCACGGTATTTTTTCATTTTCACGGAGAAGGACAAAAAAGGAAGGTCAACAAAAGTCTTCTTCCAGACGAGTCGTTTGATTGTATTCGACGACAGACTGAAAATTAAATTTCCCTTACCGGTGAACGCATTGCAGAAAGGTCTTTTGATCTTCAGCGATTCGTCTGTCGTGAAAGCGTCTAAGAACTGTTGCTCGATCTAATCATTTATTTGATCCATTAGTTATCGATATAATTACTAGCATTGTTCGCTTGCTAGGATAATAATTTACCTTGTCCTGTGGTCCCTCAGAATGTGCCGCGTTCATTAAGCATACGAATATGAAAATACAGCAAACGTTGTTGATTACCTGAGAGATGATTGAAGAATAATTAAAAGAACATTTAAATGTTTCAAATGAAATAAAAGCTGTCCTTGTTATCCATGGAACATTTCATAACAGCGATCGTTAATGAACCCGTTAATGAAAACGGTTAAAATCCAGAACGAGAATCTCAATAATTATAGGGGCCACGCGTAATTACCAATAAGCATGTTGATTATATAAATATCGCACGTGAACCTTTCAAACATGTTAACTGTTATAATCAGCTTACGACTTTAATCAGGTTTGTACTGTGGTTAATTAACGTCGAACGATATTAGCCGGTCGATCCTTCCTTCGAGCGATACGTTCATACATGCAAATAAAAAGTTCTTAACTTTGTTTGCAACATAATATACCGATGAGATAGACTGCAACAGTTCGATAATGTAATTAAAAATAATTACAAGCTCTATTATATTTTAATATTCACTGCGTTCGTTATTACTTTCAATTTTAATCTTTTTTTTTTTAATTTTCTTTGTCGATGATCATAACAGGCAAGTACGTATAGTTAACGCAATTACATAGTTAATCGAAAAAGCAAATTAGAAAAAGTTCACGATGCTATCAATTAGTAGTTAGAAACTTTTTATCGTTACAATAATATCAATATAAGTATAATATTATATATTGTTATAATAATATTAATATTAATATAACAATATACACATCTAACGACTATAATACGTGCGTGGGGAATATTTCTACAAAGTTCAAGCGCGCAAAATCTTATCAAATGCAATTTTAACAGAGAAGTAGCACTTACTATTCAGTTATTATTAATAAAAACTGTCTTACACAAAATTGCATTTAAACAAAAGGGAACTAAAATAAACTAAAATAAAGATGTTTCGAAGAAGAATTAAAAAAAATGAAGATACATTAAAAGAGTTACCTTCATGTCGAATTTTCAGAGCTTGCTCTGAAAACCAAACGGTTGCTACCTTAAGAAAATATCCTTGTGTTGAAACACAAAGTTACACTTTATCAGCTGTCTTACGGCCTTTTGATAAAATCTTTGTTATTCGCGGAAGGAGTCAAGTCTGCGTATGAGGGATGAAATCGCGCTCCAGCTCTTCAAATACCACCCCCTCCTTCGGTGGCGCTCGAGAACGTAAATACATGCGCCAGAGGAACGCATGACTGTTCATAATGTCCACAGAACGGTACATTTAACGTTCTTTACGTAGAATGTGGTTAGTCTCAGATATATTCCACAATACGAACGGTCCACGAGACATAGAAATCACGCATTTGCATGCGTCTTGTTCGTATCATTTCGATCGTTATAACTACTGATGCGTAAAAGATTAGAGTATTTACACGATACAACGTGTATACGAAGATCATGGATTACGAAAGTATTTGAATATTCACGCGTTTTCATGTTTCTATGCGCGTGTTTTATACAAAACTGAAATTTGCAAAATGCTTTCGTAAGTCATTGTATATACGTATGCAGTGGTTTAGTACGCGATATATTGAAACAAAAACCTTTTGAGATATTCAAATATTTTATATTTTAAAATATAATAAATAGCTATTTCTTTTCGTGTTTAACTTCAACATTAAGTGACTTCTTTTCTGTACAACAAATGTATCGACAAATATAAGTTCTCAGGAAATAGTTTTAAGATAAGGTTTTAATGGCCCTATCTATCCCCTGCGGCGTTCTCCCACTTATGTCCATTGAAAGAAGTGACTGAAACTGTATTTGATAAATATGCAAAGGCTGAAAACGGAAGATCGAAACATAATAGAACAATCAGGGTAAGGAGCAGCTTGTGAAAAGCTCACCGATAAGAAACTGTAAATCAAAGAAAAGCAGCCGGGGTTAAGTACTTACAACGTTCGCACATCAGAACCCGCTGAGTTACATTAAAGTTGTTCAACCCTTAGCAACTGCTCCTTGTTCGCTTTCTTTCGTTCAAATTTTTAAGCTTTTTTATTTTAATTGTTTAATCTGTTGTACATCGAATGCAAATCACTGTTGAACATAGAGAAATTTGGAAAAAAAAAACATTAAATAATTCATACGTGATGTGTCACGTTGTGCGTGTGAATTGCTTATTTTTTATTATAATATACGTCAAACAAAATCTATAAATAAAATTTGATATTAAATTTTCATATCTCTTCCCTTATAAAACACACTTGACCTTTTTTCCAACTTTTCCACTTTTCATTCCTGCTGGTTCTCCTTTTCTCTTTCGTTCTACGTTAATTTTAATATTATGTTATATATATGTTTGATCATGATCAATTTAATATTGTAAATCACGACAGTTTCATAGATTATGAATAACAGATACATACTTACAGAGCAGTATTATTCTTGATATATGACTCTCGCATATAAATTACTTGAGCAAACGTTATATTCTTTTTGTTAAAAACATCTATATTGAAATAAGCTTGTTAAGATTGAATAAAAATAAATAAATATTAATAAAAAGAATTATTGAATCCATATATGATACTCTATACTAAAATAAATAAAATAAAAAAATTAACTCTTTACACATATGGTGCATTATTTAATTAATTGAAATAATTAAAAAATGAATATGAATAAAAATTTTTACTGTAAATTTCATTATCAAACGATTACAGACGAGTAATTTTCAAGTGCCTGGATAGCTCAGTCGGTAGAGCATCAGACTTTTAATCTGAGGGTCCAGGGTTCGAGTCCCTGTTCGGGCGAGATTAACTTTTTTCAACTTTTTTTTTTATCTATGCATAAAATACATAAAATATTTCATCGAAACTTCTTATTAAAATATTTTTAAACCAAAAAAATAAATAAAAATAAATTCGTAATAGTAATTTTTGTAATTTTCATGTAGGAATAATGAATCGTAAAATAGGAATGAAATACCATATTAAATAAAAATTTCCATTTTTATATCTCTTTAACTTTTGAGTTTACATTAAGTAACTATTATACAAATAATATATACAATTATTTGAGCACCATTCATAACATGTGTAAAATAAAGATCATCGTGGAAACGGAAAACTCGATATGTCAAGTATTTTACATGTTCCGTTTTTTTCACAAATTAAAATATAAATAGATAAAAGTATCTCAGTCTGTAGAACACAATCTCTTTTAAGATTCACTTGTAGAAAAAAATAACATAAAGATATGTGAATGTAATGAAAATGTGAATCAATGGCAAGTATGAAAATACATTATCATTTCACATAAGAAAAACTAGGATTTTCTAAATTCTTTTCTTAAAGTCCAAACTTTAAAATAAATTTAAGTCAATAGTACCAACATTATAAAACATATAACCTAATATTTAATTTATATTTTAAGACTGTTCTTTAACACTACCATCAGGCATTCCAAAGAACACTTTTTTAGCCATTTTTATAAAAAGTCCTGTTTCAACAACTCCAGGCATCATTGAGATCTCTGTATTAATTTTACTCCAATTGCTCAGACCTGGTGGAAAATGCCAATCAAGGATGAAATTACCATTATCTGTTATAACTGGACCCTAAAAGAAGATTCGTAAGTAATACAATTTGTATAATACATATTTATCGACACGGAAAAGAATTTATCAAGGACAATATTTACAGCTTTAGCCAAAGCCATTCTAACTTGTACAAGTCCACCATAATTATCTCCAATTCTTTTTTGAATGGCAGTATATGCCATAGGAACTACTTCAATAGGAATACCCTTTTTGTATTGTTCGCCAAGTTGTTGAGAATTCTTCCTAAAATCATTAAACATTGTAAATAAACGTAAACATATACATCAAATACTTTTGCAACACTTACGTGTAATCGGCTATTATGACAAATTGATTAGCACAGGATGCAACAATCTTCTCTTGAAGTAGACAACCTCCTCCACCTTTAATGAGATTCATGTCAGAATCAACTTCATCTGCTCCATCAATTGCACAATCTAACTGTTAATATTTAAGTAATAATATAAAAATATTTTTGTAAATAACATAGATAAAACATTATTTGTTACTTTAGGATATTTCTCCAAATCGCCCAGTATAAGATGATTGTTCAATATTAGCTGACGAGCTTGAAATGAAGTTGGAATGCAAACAACATTAAGATTTTCTTCCTTTACACGTTCAACTGAAAAATACAATTTTTCCAAACATTAATTTTTATACAAAACGATATCAACACTCTTGTCTAACATTTTAGTTATTACGTTAGTAAAATTTTCTATCTTTGAATTAAAGGATGCTTGTTGCAATTATATTTAAATCAAGTACAATCTTATCTCCCGATGGGGTCAAAGTACATTATGACGATTTTATGAAAAAATTAACTACAGATCTAAACGTTAGCGTAAGAATATTATATCGTGAGTTTTGAGAATTAAAATTAAGCAAAAGATAATGTTATTACCAAGCCTGTGAACAGCGTATATTATAGTAGAGCCACTACCAATTCCAATAACACTGTTATTCTGTAAAACGCAAAATAGTGCGCAAAATTCAAACAGTGAAATACCGGTGTATTTATATAACCTGCAACTAGAGTGCAATTCGATTAAAGTGGAAATTACCTTCACAAATTCATCAACCGCTTTGTAGGCAGCAACTTTCTTCGCACTCTCGAGAGGTCCCATTTTTGGCAAGATTCTTGAAAAGCTGAGAATATTTGCGAACGAGCGAATCTGTAAACCTCTGTCAAGCACCATGCGTCCATACTGTATTGCTAAACAGACCTAGCATGTACATATTTTCAAAATCATTCTGCGGTTACGACGACTGTTGAAAACGATCGAATCACAAGTTTGCACTGCGCAAAGTAAATCTGGCGCGAAAATTTAAATTCAAATAAAATTCCGTTATACAACAATCGAGAAAAGTACGATAATCTTTTCATTACGCAGGAGAAACATGAACGATGCAATTTAATCGAATTTCCATTATATTTAGCATCAGAGGCGAATAACACAAAATACAACCAAACACAATTTACATTTCAGTAATTATTATGTATAAGATTTCACTTTAATTCTCTATTATTACTTCAATAGTAATACTCGTCAACACTTTCGAGTTTAACGTGTCACGCACAATATTTCTGTTTTATCGCTATAACTTCTCTCGTTCGCTCTCTTGTTCTCTCTCTCTCTCTCTCTCTCATCTTTTTCACTTTCGTTCATCACGTCCGTACATTTTTTGTGTGTATCGGTCGATTTCTTTGTTTTTTTTTAAAAATCAGGTAAAAATCCGCGAACAACCCTCGCTGTAACTTCATTATGTGTATGTATTCTAGCAGGCTTAGGGAAAAATTGTTTAGCAAAAATTCAAGTACGTTGATACACGATGCCCTCGGCAGCATTTTAATTTTGTCGAAATTAAAAGAACCAACGATTCTAGATTTTCTCGACAAAATGGATGCTCCATGGCCGCATGTATCGACGAGCAAGGCCGAATTAAGGTAATCTTGTGAAATGCACAACGACTGTGCAATACCTAATACTATACCGATCACAAAGAGATCAGCCTTGCGTAAATACAACTACAACATCTATCTCCATTTTGTCCTCTGAAGATACACGCATGAAAGTTTTCGCAACGAAGAGTGAACGTTTGTCTTGAAGCATACATACATAAAGCCACGATGAATGCTTATCATGATTTTATTAATTTCTTTAGCTTAGGCAGTGGATCACGCTTAATGCGGCCGTGCCAACAAGTTCGTAACTCCGGTAAGTTTGCAATGATACTAATTGCAATGAACGCAGGTCAGTGTCCGTGTTCGAAGACGTAGTTTCTATGTCTCCCTTTCTTTTTCTTTTCTCTCTACTTCACTTTTAGCCTGGTTCTGGGTGTCTATTTGTTTTTGAAACGATCGATGTCTAGTTGTTTTTTTTTTTTTCCTTCAGTTGAGAGAAATTCGTAAAGTAGAAATAGATATTTCAAAAAAAAAAAAAAAAAAGAAAAAAAAAAGAAAGACAAAGATAAACCGTATTTTCTCTCTTTCTGTTCTTCTCGTACAGGCACACACATACACGCGTATGTATACATACAATGTTTTTTTTCTCGTTCATTCTTACGCTATATCTTCGTTCTGCCCGACGAACTAGAAAGGACTTTGTGTAGGAGGCTTCGTTACATCGACTTTCTTTTTTGATTCTACCCTTCTATCCCGTACACCACCTTCACCCCCACGTGAAACAAAATAATGTGCAAGAGAAAAACTCGTTTAGATTTTCAGATGGGCCACAAAAGCCGCTACACTGTTTTTAAACCACTCTTCTTTCTAGTGTTACATACATATATATATATGCGCTTTCACTAGTTTCCTATAAATTTTTTTTTCTATCGTGCTCTCCTCCGTACCACCACTCGCTTCTTCCTTTGGCTAGGATTACAAGTAACAAACCCGTCAAAGTTTCATGAAAAATACCGATCGATCTTGAGATGTTACGTACGAATAGAAACATTCAAATTCAAAGAAAATAACACGCTCGAACTTTTTTTCTTTTTTTTTTTTTTCCGAACTTTGGATCAAGACGGAAAGCCTTAAGAAGCATGACACAATTATTCTCTTTTTTTTTCTTAGTCAAACCAGTTACGAATTAAGATTAATTATTAGCAATTATTCACCTATGGCAGACTGGAATTTCAATGTTACCTTACAACTAGTTCTGATTTGAGTTTATTCGACATTAAAAACATTCTCTTCTTTTTTTTTTTTTTTGTTTTTCTTCTTTCGTTTGTTCTAGCCATGTCGTATTCTTTTCATTGAACAGTAATTACTGCGATATCTTTTCAAAGAAAAGAAAACCCTAACGTGAGGAAGGCAACGCTGCGATGTTCTTGATCGTGCATATTATATCACAGTACAAAAATACTGTGGAAAATATAGCGTAATGAATATTTTTAATAAAAAAGAAAAGAAAGTTTCCTTTCTCACGTTTACTATTATTTCTTTTTATTATTCCCTTTTTTTTTTTTGTTATTTTTCTCCATTTTTCTTTTTTATCAGATAGTTTCTTAGAGCGACAAAGTACAGTTTTCTGAGAGTGATTTTTAATTGATTCGCGCGTCGTTAATAATACAACGTTATTAATGTCAACGACACATCCCCTTCGTTAAAATTATCATATTAATTATATATATATATATATATATATATATATGTGTATATATAATATATATATATATATGTATATATATAATATGTATATATATATATATATATATATACATACAGTCAGACTCCTTCCCACGTTATTGGGCCACTAGCTACATACAAGCCCTATTATTATTAATCACTAATAATCGATTATAACGATAAGAAACAGTATCGTAATATGAGCATAATACAATAAATTATTGAGATTTTTAATTAAATTTAAATTTTTTTTCATTTTTCCTCACTACGATAAGCTGCGTATGTTCACGTTTCCAATTAATTTCACCTTCGGCTTATAGCAATTTCTTTTCTATGTTTAGCCGCCTAGATAACTTTTACTGTGATGCGTACGATTGATTACGACCAAAACAACACAGAGCTACGCACAAACGCAACTAGTCGTTATTGTACACGTGCGTGAATGTATACACACATTTACATAAATGTACGTGCGTGTATACATATATATGTATATTTATATATAATTATGTATATAATATATCTATACGGTAGGCAATGATACGTAAAATATAGTTGAATATAAATCGAAATTTCAAAATTCGTTAGAAGGAAAATCTCTTCATTGAATAGAAAAGGGGGAAATGTCGTACGCGTTTCTGTCTTTCTTCTATTTTTTTTTTTTTTTTTTTTACTCCAAAAAAATGTAACGAGTTTGAATGCCATTATTATTAATTTCTAATTTCCATGAAATTCGCTGTAGACACTGACTACAAGTTTTGACTGAACAAGAAATCTATTTTGGCAAAATCTTCTCATCTTCTACACCTTTCTCTTTCTTTCTTTTCTTTTTTGTTAATTCGTCGGGCGTAAAGGTTTCGATTAGGTGAAAATTCACAGAAAATTTATCTTTCTTGATATTCGACGAGACATAGATGAAGGACATGATAAAAACAACTGTTTAAGCCACCCAACAATATTTTTTTTTTCTGCTCGTTACTTCATTCACAAGAATAATTTTTTTAATAATTTTATTTTGTTTTTTTTTTTCTCCTAAAAAAGGATATCCAGGAGAATCGTCGATATCTTTAGAAACCATCGAAATTTTTTTTCACAAATGTTGAATTTCAAAATTTTCCTTGCGATAAATTATCTAAATTCTTTCCCGCTCTTTTCATATATCTACTAATAAAAAGAAATTAATTACTTACGCAATTAATATCTATTATTCAGAGGAAAGAAGAAACAAATAGAAGAAACGTGATAATCACGACGATACTCCGAGGTACCTTTTTTGTTCTTACAAATAAATATATATATATATGTATATATATACATATATATGTATATATATATATATATTTATATATAATGTAAAAAGCTGTCTGTTAAGATTATGCAGAAATTTCAGAATGAAACATGACAAAAATCCTAACAATAAAAATATAACGATGTTAATACAGCGTTCAACTTTTGGAACAGGCGTTTACATTGTCCCTCGAAACTTTTCTTCTGACAACGAGAGATGTCTTACTGATGGAATTACTTTTCCTGTTATGTCGTACAGTACACAATGACAATAAACATAATAAAATAATATTAATAGTAAAATAGACGTGTAAAAATTCAAAAAATTTTACAATCCCGAAGTGACGTGGAAACAAGGGGAACATAAGTTCTCAAATGTCAAGAATAGAAGAGAAAAAAAGCACGCAGTTATAATTTTCGACTTTATATGAAGTTATTTAATACATAGCAAATCATGTTATTTGTTTCTTTCTTTTCTTCCTTTTAATTAATGTAATTGTGGTTCTTGTATTAAACGTGCTTGGAGTCTTGCTTCGTTCTGAGATTATACGCTTATGAATTCGTGTAAAATTTGAAAAATAACTAGCTTATCAGTCATCGAGATGTGCACATTGATATATGCAAAGTTCATTATTTCTCACTTAATATCTGCATCTTACGGTTTTTTTTCTTTTTTTTTCTTTTTTTTCTTTTTTTTGTTTTTGGATATGCACATATTTATTCAGTTTAGATAAGTATATACCATCACTTTTATTTGAAATATATCACGTGCAAAGGATTCTTTTGATTAACCACGCATTCCACAAAAGGCTAAACCTTTTCCTTCTCAGGCATTTCACGTTAAGGCAATTAGTATACTTTTCATTTTTTTTTTTTTTTTTTTTTTTTACAACGTTGCTTTACTATTTTATATATTTTATTTCCAATTCACACATCGCAGGGAAATGTGAGAAATTATTAGAAATATTTGAAAAACAAGTGCATGAAGCATATATATATATATATATATATATATATATATATATTTAAAGAGATTGAATTATAATTGAAACTGAAAGATCCAGGAAAATAAAAAGAACGAAATGTATGATCTTTTCAATACCTTTGGTTATTTTGTAACGTTATAAGTAATTCGATCTCAAATTTATCACTGAGAATGCCAGAACACGCGAGAGTATAAGACAAAAGAATGAAATCACACGCTACATATTTTGTATAACTTTTTACAAGTTTATATGTATATATGTATATGTATAATTTTACTTCCTTTTCATCCACATCTTGCAGATACACCCACAAATTAATTAACGTAAGATCAGAAAATAATACAAAGGGAAATTAATTACAATATACATAAATTGATTAACGAGAAAATCTTGGCAAAAATTAAAGAGAAGTACGGTTTAAAAACAATTGAAAAATAACTGTTGCTCGTTTATACGAGCATCTTCAAATTCTATTTTCAGTAGAATCTTCACAAGTTTTTAATGCATTCGCGTGCGTCATACGCATGTACCATATGCATTGTTTTAGATATTTTTTTTTTTTTGTGTAAAACAAATATTAACTATGTTGTAAACTTCAATTCAAATTCGAAGAAATGTAATACAAACATTCCTAATTTTTTTTCAATACATTGTATAATTCTTACATATATCAAATCAATAAAGCTTCCATTATCGAGGAAAAAAAAACAAAACACACATACAGATATTATTTCATTTCACATTGTAAAATGGAGCGATTACAGAATTGTGTACAGAAATGAATGATTTAAAAAAAAAAGGATTTTTTCAAGGAAAGGTATTTTTAAAATATGCTGGCGCAATGTATGCAAAAATTCAAAACGAGAACAAAAATAAAGTTCCTAACAAATAAGTTAAATAAATTACGATTAATTTCCATAAAAAAAATAATTTAGATTTCTGTTTAATTGGCATATAACATCCAGTTTAATCCCTCCATTTTAAAATACTAAATTCGGAGCAATAAACAATAACGTATTAAGGGATGGCCCGCTAATTTAGCATCCAGAATCATTGGTTCTGATCTAACTTTCTGAAGTGATTCAAATTTTACATAATTGTCTATTTAAAATTTATGTTTTTCTAACAAAACGTTAATACACATGCGCTTCTATAATTTTTTTATAAAGCATGTAGATTAAAAATTAGTGTTCGCTTTAAAATATTTGTCTGATGATTAAGATTTTTCAAATGTAAACGGACCAACCCAAATAGATTTATAAACCTTCTCCCATAAAACATATTTGTATTTCAGTGATATACATAACATTAGACTAATTTAAAAAAAAAAAAAATATATATATATATATCAAACATACGACGACCAAAAGAATTTAACCAGTTTGAATTAAACACAATTAAACTGGGGCGTATGACGGGCAGTACGTCTTGTGAATTGTTAAAGTTTCTACATCTCCGAGATTTTACGTGTTAAACAAAACTGAGTATTTTATCAATCTAACTCTGTTCTAACAAACCCATATAACCACCAAAACAAAAAAACACTAATGTAATTATATTGTTATTATTTTTACCTGCCCGTCTCTATCCTCGATCAAGTCATTGTAAATGGATATAATATCGATGTAGAACGTGGCAAGACTCGCTGAGGAGTGTGTACGAGGAGTGTATATGACTGCAAGAAGTGAGTTATTTACATTATTTGCATGTGTCGGCGAATCAGCCCTTGCCCTTGTTCCATGTCACATAACGACAAAAGATGGCGAGATTAGAGTTTTGAAAATTGATAAGATAGGGAGGGTGAGGAGGAGGGCATTTGAATAATTATTAATATATAATATTATAATAATAACAATAATGATGAGGTGTTCTAAACAGTGCTAGGACTAGTGCTAGAGGGTCCTGTGAAGAATCAGGGTGGGTGGGTACGGGCTAAGGAAGGGTTAGTGTGGAGGCGGTGGTTCCGTAGATTGATTTCTGCCATCTACAGCCCTAACTGGCTTCCTACGTGAAGGACCTGTTACACCAACTGGACCGACCCCACCTCTAAGGTACGCTGGTGCTGGGGTTACTATCGGTTCTCTGATAGTTCTACTATACGGTAATGACAGTGGTTCCTGCAATACCTGCATAACAAAATTATAGATACTAAATTATATTCGTTACGATTCTTTGATAAAAAAGTTAAATTCTTCAAATTTCAAAGTTAAATTTTTCATATGCTTACCAATGACTCAGGTAATACACTGTGCATCAGTGTTTGAACCATAGGTGTATTTTGTAACGCGAGGTTATTAGAATTTGGGGGTAATCCTTGATTCTGAAGACCCGTCCCCACACTCCCAGCAGTAGTAGTTTGAACAGTATGTGATTGTTGCGTAGACGTTTGCGTTACATGTTTACTCATTGTTTGATCCCTTTTCGCTTCTTGAGTTACATTTAATTTCTTCGTAGAAACTGTGGAAGAGTTAGCATTTGGTGTTTCGGGACTGCTTGTAGCAGTAGTTGCACTTGATACTGGTGTTTGCGTTACAGATTGTTCCTGTGTTAACTCCGGCAATGTTTTAGAAAGTGTTCCAAGAATAAGTTCGCACGTAAAGAGACTTCTATTTGCACTTTCACGTTCAATATTTTGCAATTGTGAGTCGGAGAGAGAACTGGTAATACATCTACAAAACGAGAAGTGCACACATGTGTTATTAATTAGAATAAATATAACACTTTAAAAAAATATACGTATAAACACAAGGTTACTGTCCTTTGAAAAACTATATTCGTTTCAAGGAACCATCTTAAAATATAACTTTTGGCATCCTACGCACTGATCATGACATGCAGTTTCGCATGTTTTAAACAAAAGACTGTATGCGTGAGTACGTGTGTCACGCAGGAATGTATTTATAAAAATACTTAAAAATCAGCACATAAGAAATGTCAATATTTTAATCATATTTTAGATACGTTAGATAGAACACTTTTAGATAAGTTATTATATGAACAAATACTAATACATAACACATACTTTGGCAATAAAAACATATAGTTCTGTGAACTAGTAGATGATACGCCGGACGGGTTCGCCACATTAGTTGTATTATTATTACTAATCGTACTATTTGCTACCACACTGGTCATAGTAGTAGAATGACCACTTCCACTAATAATTCCTCCACAACTTGCAGAGCCAAGAACCTGAGTCTGTCTCCTAGGTAATCGTTCCAATTGTTGTCTAGCAGCCTGAAAAGATACTTCTATTGTATCATGTATTTATAATTCAATAACATTTATATTTATATCTATATTTAAAAAGTACAACTTCTAATCCATTTTCTTTTTTTTATTATAATTTCTGAGTTAGAAATTTTTTTATCATTATTAAATTATACATACTCTAACTTGTTGTCGCTCCAACTGTAGCTGCATTTGCAATTGTTGTAATTGCGATGGTGCTGATGAACTCTGACCAGTTCCTCCACCACTTCTACGAACACCGGATAATTGAGAAAGTAATTCTGTAATTGGATCTATACCTTCTCGACTACTCGGACTCAATCCTCCGGACGAACTGAAATGCATATTGGACCTGCAGGTCCAATGACACGCCAATGAACATTATCTAAGATGAAATGATGATGAACTGAAGCTGAAATCCTGTTTAGCGTTTTTTTAGGCATTTTGAAAATAAAATGCATCTTTTGTGTATAATAAGGCTAACGTGACTATTATACTGTATTTCAATAAAAAAAAAAATGATAATGATTGATAAACAATACCGTTAATATTATAGAACAAATGAAAAATGATGCTTAACAAAATACATGCAGTCAAACATTACGGCAAAATTGATATATCAATGCAATTCATAATAATCGATATTAATAAAGTTTTTAAAAAATAAATTAATAAATAGATTAATAAATTAGTACTTAAACACACATCATATTTACTTTCTAAGCTTTGAATATACTTACGATATTATAATGAATATTATAACATGTTTGTTTGCAATTATTTAATCTAAGGCAGATATTAACTATACATACCTGCGAGGCCGTGATCCACCAACAACTCTAGTTGCATGTGTTATCCGTCTACCAGTATATCGACTTGAAGTTGGTTCATCTAGAAAAGAGATCAAGTCTCTTGGTCCGCTACGATGCTCCAAACTTAAATGACCCGCAAAATCATCAGTCACATTATTAGGATCTCCTCCTGGGACAGATGCACATACTGGGCAAACCTATGACAAAATTTGCAATTTACAAATCTTTGTCTGATACAAAAGATAATGTATGATAAATACTTATATATATTATAGTATACATACAACTTCAAAAGAAGTGTCTGAATGATCTGCAGCAACATGTTCTTGTAGTGTAGCCTCAGTGAAACCCATTCTTGTACAGTAAGGACAAGTTAAAGACTGTGGTTGTTCTACACTTACTGCTTCTCCACCATAATATAATTCTACAAAATAATAAATTAAAAAATTAATTCCTGCAGTTATAGTCAAAAAAATTATCGTCTATAGAATTTAATAATTAATTTACCAAACTCAGATCTAGTAAGTATACACTGCATAGGATGATCACTGTGGTGACGTGTTGTACTGGCACCTCCGTCGTAACAGTTGGCACACAAATCATAATCATAGCATACGAGGCACTTATATCTGCGACCCCGAAAATTCCCCTTTAAGCAGGCGTCACAACTTACCCCTAAAATAAATAATTATTATATATAGATATATAAGTAGCATTTTCAAAATTAGATTTATTATAAGTATCAAATACATAGCACATGAACAAAAGAACATTTATACAAAGAATTTTTAAAGGAAAAATATAATTTATATATATTTGATATCTACATATAATAACCTTGTACCACATCTATTAAAGATAGATTACTTAAGTCTGTTTCAAATATATATAGTTTTTAAAGTAAAGAAATTTAACTCAAGTACAACTAAATAATTTATTAAATTCAATAATGAAAGATTTTGAACATAACCATAAATAAATAAAATAATAAAATTATATTGAAATAATGCTATGTACGCATGATGCATATAATTTTTTTGCAATTATATGCATTTTTAAATCTACTTTTACTATGTAAAAAGTAATTCTTTTATTTTATGCGTTTTCATATTTATCTCTTATTATCAAATATTACAAATCACACACACACACACACACACGCGCGCGCGCGCGTGCACGCACACACACACGCACACACATATACATAATTTAAAAGATACAATAAGCTAAATATAATTTCTCTTTTGTTGTAATGATATAAAATATAAAAAATTAAGAGACATATATGTGTATTAATAGTCGACAACATTTTTGAGCTTTGAAATACAATATTTCTAATTTCAATTATGTAACACGTGTGGATGTTAAACAAATAAGAAAGAGTATATGTGCTAAATTTATTTATGCATTGAACAATGACCACTTTTTACTTTATAGTAAAATGACAGATCAACTTAAAAACTCAATGCAATTATATCGTGTGATGTTAATATAATACTACTGGAATACAACAAACAATGCATTATTCAAAAAAATACAAATACAAAACGTAAGAAAAGTGAGAAAAATGACTAATTTAAAAGTATAGGATAAGAGAAACACGTTTCAATATGTTTTACAGATTTAACATTGTAAGAAAGAGAAGGGGATTGAACAAGAGAAGCAATTTCAAAGAAATTATTTGGCAGGGTGCATCTTGAGATATGACCAGGAAATGTTACTCATGCGTTTTGTTCATTTCACATAATTAAAATAGGAAAAGATGATGACATTGCAAAAAAATTTAGTACAATCATCAAAGAGCATTATAAACCCAAAGAAATTGGAGTAAATTTTTTCTAAGTGCTGCCATCTGGCCTCTGACATTAGACCCTTTGATACAGAGCTTACAAGAAATATCTTAGGAAAAATCTCACACATTCTCGATTTCGTAATCTCGACGATGAGTCTACACAAATTTTCTATGCATACCCCCAAATACCCCATGATCGAAAAATTTTGCCATCAACATAATAACAAATTTCGCATGTGAAGTGAAGGCTGACTTGCTAGTCAGAAACAGCACACACGTACGTACCGTCATGTCGATTCATTTTCCGTTTAAAATCTCATATACGCCGATAGCGCGAAGTCTCGCGATCGAACGGTTTACGAAATACGATTACTGCTCGCCACTGCGTTAGCTCTTCACGTCGCTCAATGCGGCTGATACAATGGGGAAAACATTAATCGTCAAACAAAAAATTTTTCGTTAGAATTTCCAGCGTAAAACCTAACCCAACTAGGCTACCGTGACGTCACACTAGACCTACGCTCCCGGAGAACGTTGCGGGCAGGGTCTCTGTCACTGCAACGTTGCCACATTTCTGACAAACACACGAGGGAAATTCAAATGTCGCAAACTGGATCACTTCATTTTTTACAAACCAGATCAATTTCGTTTGATTATTTCTTCGATAAATTCTCTTGCGAACATAACATGCCAGAACAAAAAGCGTATGTGCAATAAGTAAATTGATTAAATATATTATATTTGAAAATTCTTCTATTCTTTACAGGATATCGACTAGATCGATAGTATATATATCGATATATAATGATAATTTGTATAGCCTCATATTGAATTAATAATTATTTTAATTCACTTCATGGCAATTGTTATGTGCAAACTAAAGATTTACGCCTATACTATTTTTAAATTATTAAGTTATTTAAGATAAGACTCCGGAGCAATATCAATTACTCAGTTGACAATCTATTTTTGTAGTTTGTGTCGAAAATCTGGCAATCTAGCACCCTTTTACGAACTTTCCCGAAAGATTCTCGTACAACTTCGTACTCTTCCGTATATAATCGCAACTCCCGAAACGTGAAGTTGTTTCTTTTATCGAACAATGGATACAATGCTTGGACGCGTTTTTGTATATGGTGGCAAAGGTGCTTTGGGTTCAACTTGTGTCTCAAAATTTAAGTCGAAAAATTGGGTAAGTAATAACGATAACAATAAATGTCTGCGAAAGATCTAAATGTAAGATCTGTATGTAAAAGGATCTAAATGTCAACTTTGCTACCAATGGAATTTACTTGACTCGTAGAAGTTCTAATTTTTTATTGGTGTTTTTTGAAAGTAATACGTATGCAAATGTGTTAATTAGTTTCATTTGATAAAAAACAAATTACTGATCATTTATTCATTGATAATATATTCAGTTTGAGCGTTTATTGAAAATTAATTGTAAACAACTGTTAGGCAAAAACTTACGAATGACGAAATCTCATCTTTTCTTCGCATTCACGTTTAAAAATATCATATATTCTAGGTATAAATTATTTTATACATCTTTGTTCAGAAGATAAAAATTTATAGAATATTTTTTTTTACATGTAATGATTTCATAAAATTTCAAACGGTAAAGTAATTTTTCGCGCACTATTTTGAATGTTAAGAAATTAGTAGAGAACGAAATATATTATGAAATCCAAATATTTTGAAACTTTGTACAAATGTAATAATATATTTTCCCTATAAAAGAAATAGTTCCAACAAAAAAGGATATAGAATTACAAATCTAATTCTATTTAAAAATCTTAAGTATGCGGGAAAAATACATCAAGGTCGTAGTTAATGAATCAGAACCATTCATATAGATATCAGAATCTTGCATATATAATATATATGTACGATATGTCTGTTAAATAAACTTAAGAAAATTTTGTTAATTTTATAATATTAATATGTTTGTAATTGCATGTTACATTATATGTATAATTTTTAAACAAATTATATTTTCTGAAATGATCATATTGTAATTATATTGTAATTTATATAAAATTCTATTAATTTTATAATCATAGTGGGTTGGATGTATTGATATGAAGGCAAATGACCAAGCTGATGCAAATGTGATTGTAAAAGCAGATAACAATTGGCAAGAACAGGTAATTTTTTAAGTTATTATGTTTAATTAAATAACAACATATGTTTATGTGATTAATTTTATTTATTAATTAGGAAGCTGATATATTGCAACAAGTTACAAATATCTTAAAAGGAAATAAAGTAGATGCAATTATTTGTGTTGCTGGTGGATGGGCTGGTGGAAATGCAAGCAATAAAGAATTCGTGAAGAACAGTGATCTTATGTGGAAGCAAAGTGTATGGAGTTCAACTATTGCTGCTAGTATTGCTGCTCAACACTTGAAAGAAGGAGGATTTTTATCATTAACTGGTGCTAAAGCAGCTTTAGCAGAAACACCAGGAATGATTGGATATGGAATGGCCAAAGCTGCTGTTCATCAACTTACTAAATCTTTAGCAGCTAAAGACAGTGGTCTTCCAAAGGATTCTTTAGTTGTTTCTATTTTGCCTATTACTTTAGACACACCTATGAATAGAAAATGGATGCCAAAAGCTGATACATCCAAATGGACTCCACTTGAATTTGTTGCAGAGTAAATAAAATCTTCCTTTCTTTTTATTTTCTTTATATTTTTATAATTGTTTCCTTACTAATAGTATCTCATCTTACAGTCTCTTCTGGAAGTGGTCACAAAATCAAGAACGTCCAGTTAATGGGAGTCTCTTACAATTGATTACTGAAAACAACAAGACAGAATTAATTGCAGCTGAAAAATAAAAGAGCTATATTTGTTAAGCCAGAAACATTAGGTGCTTCCATGACAATATATATACATATACATTATACATATACATATATGTTAATATATATATATAATATTTCATCAATGTTATTTCATATTAATGCATTTGAAAAAGAAATGTGAACATATATTTGTATATATGTAAGAATATTTGTTTCTATATCTTCAAATACAAGAGCTATCTATGTTCATTCCAACAATATTAAAACAATAAAATTGTAATATATTTTGTAATGTTTGTAATATTTATTTTTATACAAATGTAATATTTTATATTTCAAAATTTATAATTGTGTTACACTTCACAACTTTATCTTTTATATTAAAAATAAATATAAAAATATAAAAAACTATTATTTTTATTAATAAGCTTTAATATTAAAAATTGGAAAAAATAAAATATATGTGGCATAATTGTAGTTTTTATTAAAATATATCTATTACATGTGCTTAAACTTTTATTGTTCGGAATTATAATATAACATTATGTAACATATATATTAAACATTATTAATTTTATTTAAATATGTTTATCATTTATTAATTGTATTATATAAGAGTAGCTATATATTTTACAAGACTCTATTTCAGTTGCCCGGATAGCTCAGTCGGTAGAGCATCAGACTTTTAATCTGAGGGTCCAGGGTTCGAGTCCCTGTTCGGGCGATAATTTTTTTTCTATTTAGAAAATTCCATTTCACAAGAAATTTTAAGAAAATATATTAAAAAATGTAATGTATATTATCTATTTAAGTATAATTAATATTTAATTTTGCATTTACTAGTAATTAAAAAATTTTTACATATACTAATAAATAAAAAAATTGACATTGAAAACATAAAATTACAATTTAATACATCATAAATCATTTTATTTAATATATACATATACAATATGAAATTTATATCTATCGAAAATCTGAAGGAGAGTTGACATAATAGAAAATTTTCAAATGGTAATTTAATATCAACTTAAAAAAATACACATGTATACTACTAAAAACAATATTTTTTATTTTGGTGGTGTGAACAAGTCATTCAGCATTTTCATTTCAGCTGAAACAAAAAAATGAAAATTATAATTTAATATTACATTATTAAAGCGACTGGTTTACCTATAGTTAAATTTATCTCTTCTTACCTTCCTGAAGCCTCTTTTTCTCTGCTGCTAGTTTTGCATCTTTAATAGGTTTTTCTTTAAGTTCTTGTTCACGCAATGCATTTTCTTTTCTACTAAGCCTCCTTTGATGGTAAATACCATAAACTACTCCAGTTAACAGAAGACTCCATCGACAAAACTACACAAGATTCAATAAAAAATATGTATAATATAGTATATATACATATATACATGTATATTCAGATATTTAATTTATTCGACAAAATACATGTAATTAATATTTATTTCCCATTTAACAAGTTTGAAAAATAAGATACAAATTCAATGCCAGTTTAATTTTAATTCTCATGTTATGGTAAAATAAATGAAATATAGCTGTTTCTATGTTTGATAACAATTTCAAAAAGAAAAAGAAAGGAAATTTCTTCAAACTTCATGAAAATTATGTAATATAATCAATTTAAAGGCATTTGTTCTGAAGTGCAATCATTTCTGATGACAAAAGAAAATCTTAATAACGCATTCGTCAAATAAATAATACTTTGCAGTACAATATACTCAAATGTAAATCTTTTCTAAAAAAAATCCACTGTAGCAAAATATACTCACTTTAATAAAAGGGGACACCTGCACTGGTCGAGGAGCTGCTTCGGCAGACGACATTTTGTCAGTATGCTGTTAACTTCTAACTAAAATCACTGTTTGAGCGAACGTGTAAAATGTTGCCGCGCATTTTTGAATGCGAATACGAAAGTTACCATTATTCCAAGGGTAATATTATTAAAAGTATATTATAAATTTTTTTAATATTATTAAAAGTATATTATAATACTAAATTTCTGGCATGCTTTAAATTAAAAATTAAAGGTTTGATGAATATTAAATTAGGATATATTTATTGCGTTGTCGCTACTTTCGAATTTGATCATAAATCAATCAATGTACATATATTAGAAGTTATATATTTATTCATGGTCGAAAATGTTTTCTTATCTCACTGTGCATTATAATTTTTACATATTTGCAAAGTATACAAGTGAAACAATGTTTGAAACTTTTTTCATGTTTTTTCTGTTATTTCTTAGCTCTCGTAATTATTCACAGATGGCAGAAATTCTTAATTCTTAATACCTCTCTATAGTATTCGTACACGTGGGTTTTAAACAAGGGATCGTTTAGCCTTCTCGGATATTTCTCGGCTCGGCAGTAAGCAAAATGGCGCCATTGTGGATGGTGATGTCTTTAGCGGTTTCTTTATTTTTAACACCTTTTCTTATGTTTTTGCTTGCTATAATCTTCTTGGCATCTATTGGAAAGTCGCTTGGCGTTAGGAGACTATACATAAAATTGCTGCTAACACTATTTGAGGTAAGAAACCGAGGGAATAGTTATCTGGTTAGAAACACATTGTGTGCTTATGGATTATTGAAAACACGGGAAGATTGTATGATTTTTCTTTTGAGAAAAAGCAAGTAAGATTGTACGGTTTTTTGATATCGAACTCGTAACGCGAGTTCTTAAACGAAACGTACATTGTACGTAACAATGCAGTTCCGCAATTATAGAAAAATTGCAATTTAAAAGGTAGACATTTTGAATCGAGTAAAAATTTGTTCTAGATATTTTCCAATATTTAAACATTTGGAAATCCTGTTTATTTACCATTTCAAAGTAATGCCAATCAGCGAAATACGCGATTACTAAGTGTGTCTCGCGCATTATCCACTTAACAATCAACAAGTAGCAGTAATTCGATATTTAACACGTATTTAACACGTATTTCTGGCTTTCTTTTAATTTATTTTAATACGAACAAAATACGTAGGGAATAACGTAAAATACGTTAGTTAAAATTACTACCTAAGATTACCGTGTTACTCTGACAGTTGAAGCAAACATCATTTTTATAAAGTGACTATTTATAAAAATTATTTTATCAATTTTGTTCGTTATACAGTTGTAAAATTTCATTGCATCATCGTGCAAGATTATGTACTTAAATACATTCGATCAATTCAAAAATTACATACATTATTACTGTATAAGTATTTTATATATATAATTATGCATTATAATTGCGTGCGTGCGTGCGTGCGTGCGTGTGTGTGTGTGTGTGTGCGCGCGCGCGCAATATTTTTCCAAATTGATTGTAGTTTTTAATTTTTATCATTAATAAATATGTCCACTTGTTTCAGTTTATGAAAATCACTATTTATGCTTTTGCAGTTGATATTCAATGCGACTTGTGGAATATTATAATATTTTACTTTCTAATCACCTTTAAATTTACATTTCAACTAAGATTTATGTACATTCGTATAGCTTCCTTTATGCGGTAAAATTTCAAATTGAGATTAATTGACGTACTTCGGCTGATCTTCTATGATACTTGCATTGTACGTAACAAATTCCTATTGATTAAAAGCTTTCGAAGAAAGAACATCACGATGCCCGTTTAAAATATTCGTCTCGCCGCTTCAAAAATACGTGATTGTTATTCTGATTATTCGGAAGTCGACTTCCTTGCTTCGATGCGAATCGAATGCATATTAATCGTGTCAAGTTATGCAATATGATTCATGCGCACATGTATTTCAAGTAAATAAAGTGGAAAACTCGAATGAATCGTCGAAAGGGAAACATCTTTCAATTCTTCGATTGCGTGTGTGTATTCGATTGAAGTACAAAAAAATTATATAATTTAGTGCTTGATTGCTATTTCATTGTACCGATAATCGTGTACATGTGCATTTAGACAATACATTTCAATAGATGTTCGATAGAATTTCTGTACGTTCGAGTCAGTGCCTTTTGTCCTTTTTCCGACATGATTTCGAAAATGTTTCAATATTTCGAGGGAAACTTTCGCATGAAATTGTATTCGCTCGTATTTTCTTTTTTTTTTCCTTAGAGAAATTAAGAAATTTGTTTACCTATATATATATATATATATATATATATATATATATATATATAGAGAGAGAGAGAACGTCATATATATAGAGAGAGAGAGACGTCATTATATATATATATATAGAGAGAGAGACGTCATTATATATATATATATATATAGAGAGAGAGAGAGAGACGTCATTATATATATATATATAGAGAGAGAGAGACGTCATATATATATATATAGAGAGAGAGAGAGAGAGAGACATTATATATATATATATATGTTATATATATATATATATATATATATATATGACGTCTCTCTCTCTCTCTATATATATATATAATTCTCTCTCTCTCTATATATATATATAATGACGTCTCTCTCTCTCTCTCTCTATATATATATATATATAGATATATCTATATACTCTCTATATATATATAGAAAAAGACGTCATTCACAAACGATGATTTGTTGCTTGATCTTGAATTTATTGATTATTAATTGTGATACATATCAATATGTTATTTGACTGGCTAGTATTCGATAAGAAGAATGATTATCTGCTTAATATTAATTGCCAACAAGACGGTGAATAATTGCTTTGCCGGATATCTAGTCATTCAACTTATTAGTGCATTACTATTACGCCCTCGTTTTACACAATGCATGCTTGTTTTACACGGCTTTCGTTACACATCTTGCCCGCAATTACAATAGTTATTTTTACACATTTCATTCACCGGTTATACCGGTGTCTTCGCACACGCTTTTTTATATATAGTAAAAACGATACAATCACTAAATAGATAGTAAAATACAAGTAAATCGAAGTTGCTCGTGGAAGCTTAGCCTCGAACTTCTGAATTTTTGATGTTCGACGAATTGTCGACGACATTTAATTGTTAATTAAACCTTAATGCCGCGAAAGGAAATCGCGCGACAATAAACTTGCAAAGTCACGTTGCAAAGTTTATTTTATTATTATTATTATTTATATAGTGTGTGGGAGAATGAAGACACTTTGAAAATGCTATAAATTGTCACAGTACGTGAAAAACATTGAAAATTTTTTTTCACGATCGAATCCATCATGGATTAAAAAACACTCAAGACTTCAGTGTCGAGATACAATTCCTTCGAGATGATATTTGACACGATACAATGAAGCGCGTCTGATAAATATTTATTTAACACGTGTATCATATGGATTGATATCGAAGACAATGTTAATATCTTCTTCAACGAGATACGATGTACAATATTGTGAAAAGGTCTTAGGGGATTAATTCATAAACAAGTGACTCTCTTTAGTAATCTGTTTGTTCTAATTCCAATTTAATTTGCTATTATCTATTTTATCTGTTACTAATAATCTGTTTGAATAAAACAAGTCGCAGACTGTGCAATCGCGCTGAGCGAGATGCCAACAAGAAACGCTATTCAATTGACGATTTTCAATAGATTTTCTGATGTATAATACACGTTATTTCGAACGCATATTTATGCAAGTTATCTAACAGTACAAAGATATCTAACATTAGAACTACCGACGAAGTTATTTCAACCAAAATTATTTTGATTTTTAATAAATAAAAATAAAATAAAATTCATTATATTATTTCTTTAGTTATCACTGTAAAAGTCATTGCATCATTGCGGGGGGAAAATTGTAACATGAAATAGAAATTTTAAAATAAAATTGTAAAACCAGTCATTTTCACTGGTATGGTAGTTCTAGTGTTAAACAAAAATGCTGCAATTGACAATTAATTTGGGAGCCAGGAGTTTATTTTTGTAAAAGAAGAACGATTAATGAGTAAAAATGTGGGGATTTTCGTGACGAAACATCGATTGCCAGTAGCGATTCTTCTTTTAATATTTTTTAAATGTTCTTTTAATGTTTTAGTTTCCTGGTCACATTGAAATACATATGTGTGTGAGTTTTTTTTTTTTTTAAATAATCGAGTAACATTTCTGATGACAAACAGAAAAGAAAAGTCAAACGTCAGAGAAGATTTGATAAGATATTCGATTAATTGGGAAACAAAACTTCATAAATACTCATCTTTAATCTCTTGCTTTCTAAAGAGGAATATTTTCATGTATTCTTTTCATCATTATCGCAGTTGAGCGTTTAAAATCATATTTAAAATCATACGTGTACGATAATGTTTCACGCTAATTTCGCACATCTAAATTGAATTGTTTGGCCATTCGCAAAGATAAAAAAAAGAAAATTTATGTAACACGTTTCTTCTTAGGACACAGCCTCGTGGCAATTCTTTTACAATAATCTTGTTGTAACTATGCTGAAAAATTCAAGAAACGCCGCAAGTACATGAATGAAAACGTAACATCTCGTTCGTACAAAGTCTTCTCTTCCGATGAAAAAAAAAAAATCATTTCTTATTGCGCGCAATCTTTTTTCACAACTACGAATTAGTTTCTCAGAATAGATTCTGATAACATAATAATCATTATGTAATTGCAGTAGGTCTGACATTTGAAAACTTGAGCAGTACGTTTGAAATTTATCTGCCTTCTTGTGTCTGGTCACATATTTTCGACGTGATTGCAAGGCAAATGATTTCATGACATTAGTGTGTTTGTATCTTTGTACACGGTACAAAGATTGAGGCTGCTACGCCATCAAAAAGACCTACATATATTCGTATCGAAATATATGAGTAACAATGAGTAACATTTTGAAATTTTATTAGTATTATAATGAAGCTTGTTTAATCAAACATGAAACGAATCTGAAAATGTATTGTACAAAACTTACAAGATATTATTTAACACAGAAGTATTTAAATAATCAATAGTCAATTATATTAATTAATATTCTTGATATTCGGTGAGATCTGACATTTATTTTCCGCTCAAGATAATCATTCATATTGTATACTAATTTTTTTACTAAATATGTATTTACAATAAATATCTTGTATATACATCTTCAAATTGGTTTCAAATTTCATCATAGTAGTCGTATGTCTCTATGATGTTAATGAAGTTTTAAAATGTTTCTCATACAACATATACTATATATATACATCAGAGTATTCTGTGGAAGTATGTATAATGACTGATTTCACAAATCACTGTAGAAAAATGAACAAATTCTTTAGAAATTGCGGTCATCGAGTGCAAAGTTCAAGAAACTCTGCCGCCTTTCGTTCGAAGTGTGCTCCTTATCAATTCTGCTTTCATCAACATTATCGAAAATTTACTCCAATTAACGCGATTCATCAAATTTCGTAGAACACGTGACGTTACATAGAGCAAATTCATTTCTTTCGAAAGTCCACAAAATTTTGCTCTTAGATACGATTATCGCGATTGGTAGAGACTGCTTTATCAAGGTTCTTGCGTGCTTCGTGAACTTTCCATTTACGATTATCTTCCTCTCAAAAGAAGAAATATAGAATAGCTAAGTGTAAAGTATATAGATATCACCTAATGAAAACTTCTGTTTGATAAGAGAGAGAAAATTATTACTCGTTTAGAAATAACTACTAAATATTATTTTAAAAAAATGATTTGAATAAGTTTTGAAAAACACACTACGTCTCAAGTTCCTTTCGTATAAGCTGTTTTTTGATAGCGTGATATATATATATATATATATATATATATATATATATATATATTTGCATTTTTTTGAATGATACGTACGTAATAAACATAATGTACTTATAATAACTTAGTTATTCATTTTTAATTAAAATCATTATCGTTAAGTTTAATAATTGTAACCCCGGTAAATTTCTTCATATTTTTGATTCGTTTAAACTCTTATTTGCATATTATTAATTTACAATGACTCTGCTACTGATACTGAATGTTATTATTAAGTTTAATCTTTAAAAAGATTTATTATCAACCGGAAGAACGTCGACCGATCGTCGTTCGATCTTCAAACGCCTAGATCGAGCACTAAAAATAGCAAATCGAATAATTGCTTTTTAAATATTTACAGAACTTGTTCAATGTGACATTTAACACCCTAATTGCGTTCTCATGTTGTAACAATGAATTTTTATGAAAAGGATCCATTTGTATATTTAATTTCGAAATATGGACATTCTCTTATTCTTTTACAGCTTTTATAATAGTTTAAGGAAGAAACCGATATAAAGAAACGTTAAATTTTACATAAATTTCATAAATTCAGTTGTGAAAAAGCATTGTATATCTTTATTTTTAGCAACGATAACTACTGAGAAGAGTATCGATATCTTTTTATTAAAAGTATTCGTACCTTGGTCTATAGTAATTTTAAGTATTTATTCGTTTCCAAGTTATAATTAATTTGACTGAACTAATTGTTTTTGTTATGCTTGTTTATAAAAACTTTCGTAATTACAGTAATGAACATATAATACGAATCCTTTAGAATCGTTCTAATTTGAATAATTATATTGTACGTATCGAATGTTTATTTCAGTATGGCAGACAAAATATAGAGAATGTGAAGAAGAAGAACGGTACTTGGAAGCAAAATGACGAAGACGCAGATGATACGGAATACGAGTCACGGCACGTCGAGAAGCAGAATGTGCAAAATTGGAAAACAGAGAATATGCAGAATGGAGTGAGCAGCAACGTTATAGCCAGATCAACGGATTTGATCTTGGTACCCGAGCCAGAAATGCAGAATCATAAAAATCATTTGGAGGAAACGAAGACAGAAAATTCTCAGACATCTACAGCAGGCGTGAACAAAAATGAGGTAATGTTCGTTTGTAACAGTGTATCTATTTACGACGTAAATCCTTGTACAATATTATGTACTGATTTGTACAATAAATTGAGAATACATTATTTTTACAGACTCTCATGCGTAGAGATTCGTTTGAAACACTGAAAAGGGAGTTCAAACCTGCGATCTGTTTGGACTACATTAAAGCTGGTGTAGAAGCTATTATAGAAGATGAGGTGACGTCTCGTTTCGAAGCAGAAGAATTGAAGGTAATTTGTGTTTTTATTTTCTCGAATTCATATTTTAATAAATATCATTAACTATATGATAGAATGACATCTTTTTTGTAGAATTGGAATTTATTGACTAGAACAAATAGACATTATGAGTTTATCTCCTGGAAGCTGTCAGTAATATGGATGTGCGGATTTGTTATGAGATATTGCTTTCTTCTTCCTTTGAGGATATTCATTTGTTTTATTGGGGTATGTTCATTGACTCTTCTTTAGTTAATAATATGTAGAGAAATTAAAACAACTTGGTAGGATCTGTATAAACTTGATTAATTTTTGATTTCTAAATTCATTTACCGTACTTTAAGATCCCGTAATGAATCTGTTTTGAAATTATCTATTTCAATACCAAATTTAGTATTTGAAATTCAACTAACGTCAAAGATTCCTAGGTACTGTATATTGTAATTGCAACATTTCTTATTGGCTTCCTACCAAATGGTTTTATTAAGAAATGGACATACAACAAGGCTAGTCTCATAGCATTCAGGATAATGTCACAATCTTTATCAGCGGCAATTACAATTCATAATCCAGAGTACAAACCAAAACCAGGAGGACTGTGTGTAGCAAATCATACTTCCACGATCGACGTGTCCATCTTATCCACACAAATAACATTCTCCTTGGTAATATAGCATTGCAAAGATAGCATTGTTTTCAAAATTTGTTTGAAATTTTTGGGAACTTGGGAATTTGATGTCTTGTTGTTTGTTACTAACCTAATTTCCACGTAATGATATGATATCTTTGAAATGATTTCGGGAATCTTGCTATATTAATCCCCCAAAGCAATACAATTTATAGCTGCTTACTGACAAAATTGAAATTTATTAGTAAATGTTACAGGTAAAACGGTATCCTGTAACTTTGCTTTGCAGGTAAACCTAATCAGCATCGATACTGAGAGAATTATCCTTTCTTAGATGCAAAGCTTATGATTTACAGGTGATGTGGCTGACAGCATGTACAGCAGTAGTCGGCTACGTTCCAGAGGGTAGTTTCAAACGATGGCTGAATTACAAAGTCTCCATAATGTGCTTCGGTGTATTGTCAAGTGCACTATCGTCAGTAATTACGTATCATAATCCGGAGAATCGTCCTGTTAGGGGTATTTGTGTGGCGAATCATACTTCTCCTATAGATGTTTTGGTACTCATGTGCGATAATTGTTATTCTTTGGTACGTCATTCTTCACCCCTAATATTTAATAATTCCAACATTATTTATTTGTCAGTATGATAATTCATCATTTATCATTTATCAAATTTTTTAAGTTTGCCTGAAATTTGCTTTATATTGGTTTTGTTTTGCTATTGTGATGTGATTGTAATGTTGTGATTGTACATAAATAGATGTTACTTCTAATATTATGCAGAAAACAGCTTATAGACTTTCAATAAGGAATATTATTTTAGATAGGTCAGAGGCATGGTGGATTTTTAGGTATTCTACAAAGAGCTTTAGCACGTGCTTCGCCACACATTTGGTTTGAACGATGTGAAGTTAAAGATAGAGAAGCAGTTACAAGACGGTAAACATTAGTCATTTTGTATATGTTTTTAGCATATGCAGTTTATTTATCATATTTAAATTTTTCTACTATATTTTATAGGTTAAAAAAACATATTTCTGATCCCACGAATCCACCTATACTTATTTTTCCTGAAGGCACTTGTATAAATAATACATCAGTTATGCAATTCAAGAAAGGAAGTTTTGAAGTTGGTGGTGTAATTTATCCTGTTGCAATAAAAGTAATTGCCTATATATTTATATAAAACAATGTTAGTTAACCAATGCTTTAGATAACCAATTTTATTGTTTTCTTTATAGTATGATCCAAGATTTGGAGATGCATTTTGGAATAGTAGTCGATATTCCATGATACAATATTTATATATGACTATGTCAAGTTGGGCTATAGTGTGTGATGTTTGGTATCTTCCTCCAATGTATAGAAACGAGGGAGAGAGTGCTATCGATTTTGCGAATAGAGTAAAATCTGTGATAGCAAGACAAGGTGGATTAGTCGATTTACAATGGTAAAATTTTTTAAATAGAAAAAAATATTCGCATATTGTTGTTGTTGTTGTTGTTGTTGTTGTTGTTGTTGTTGTTGTTACTATATATAGGGAGATAAATATATAATGAAATTTTTAGGGATGGTCAACTTAAACGAATAAAACCAAAAAAGGAATGGCGAGAAAAACAACAAGAAGAATTAAGTAAACGACTTAAAGTCGAATAAACTGAAGTCTAGTCGCACTTTCATAATCGATATAACGCGTGATATTTTGCTTAAACGAGAATATTTTATCTGATGTGCTGTTTTATCTTCTTTATGGACATTTATCTATGCGAAGAGGAGATAGCTCGTATGCATGATTTAATTTGTTTAATTTTACAAATGTGGTATATTGCGTTATATTAGATTATTTTTTATACGACAGAAAAATAAATTCTATAGTAACATTTATTACAAGAAGATTGTTATAGTACAAATAATTTATTTTAATATTATGATTAAATTTAAATAAAATATCGATAACTGAAATATCGCAAGTATCACATTTGTCAATTTTTAATACCAATATACTATAATGAGGCATTACAAATCTATTATTTATATATAATGAAGTGTTTAATATGGAATGGTACGTCAATGATGTGTGGTTTTTTGTGCGTATGATTGTAGCATCAAATTCATCCTATTTATATTGTTACATTTTTAGAATCACCTCATTATCTCATTATTTTGATACATAATTATAGATATTTAAGCCCATCTGATATTCTATAAAGAAAGTTACATTCTTTTTTTTCCTTTTTATAAAAATAATAAGAAAAACTACTGTCTTTATTGTAGAGTAAAAAATAAACTATTTATTCATACTTCTCAAAGAAAGAAAATTAGCATATATCAGGGTTGTGCTATTATACCCATTCCCTGAAAATGATTTAAAATGCCACTCATTACAACTGAAAAATGTAATTGAAATATTTTATATTTTTGTAATTAATGTCATTGAAATTTTAAAAAATCTACATAAATTACTATACGATTAGGAAAAAATTCATGCTTATTGTATATTTACAAAGAAAAGTTCTAATCTTTATTTATTGTTGATAAAATTGAGAAAATTTTATTCACGTTCTAGTTGATGTTTGGATTTTAATTAAAGTTAATATTTTAATCATTTTAATATCTTGTATTAATATTTTTTTAATTCAAATAGTAAAGATTAATTAAAATAATTAATTGATAATTGTATACTTCGTAGAATATGTACTATATATGTTTCATATAAAAATCTTGCATGCATTAATAAAAGTGTAATCAATTATATTAAAAAACGAATTATATTTATAGATTATTATGGAGATTAAATATTGTAATAATAACAATATAACTTACTCAAAGTGTAAAATTAGTCAAAGTAGAGGAATCACTTAAATTGAATATGAGTTTAGAGAATCGTTTATCCACAAGTTATGGTGCTATGTGCGATATCACTATTCAATTTTTTATACAAAAAATGTTAAAATATATTTTTGTGTAGCAATTAAAATATAGAAAAATATACGTAAACATAAATATAAAAAAGAATATGTACCTGTCACTGTAATTTTGACAGTAACATAAATATGGCCAACAATATGCATTAATACTTCATTGTAACTTTCCTATCACATATCAAATGTTGTATATACATATAATATGCTAGTCACTAATATACTTCCATCAAACAATATAAAGCACAAATGAATACTTATATTTAATTGTAATGTAATTATGCTATTTGAATACCATGTATATTTGATAATTTAAATAAGTAAATTAATTTCGTGCGAGATAAAATACCATATGCATGCAAAAAATTTACGTATACCAATAAATAACACAAGTGAATTTGTAAGCTATATATATATTTATTTTATAATAGCCACAATTTTATTATAATCAAATGATTTATATAGTTATTTCGTAGATTTTTTTTGTAATATCGCAGAAAAATAAACAACTCAAATGTTATATGTTTTGAAAAGATATGGCAACAATGATTTAACATCCAATATCCTACATCTTTGATGACTAAAAGCGATCGAGACTATCATTTAATTAACACTTTTTTGAACTGGAATTTCTTGATCGAACTTCTCAGCTTCTTGCTGTTCTTCAAACAATCTAATTAATTCTTCTGTTGCTGTTGGTTTGAATTTAGAAGCTTCACCAATCTTTTTCTAAAAATAAGTAAAATGTATAATGTCTATAGTGACGAAAGATTAAATAGGAAAAGCAAAATATAAATAGAAAGAAATTTTATATTTACATCTGGGAATTTGATTTGATTCAAAGATGGATTTTTAAAAGTAAATGGTGTCCAAGGTCCTTGAATGGAAGGAAAGTCTGTATGCCATAATTTAAGTAATCTAAGAGCTGGACCATCATGATATTGAGTCTTCAATAATTCCATCCATTGTATAATATCTTGCCTATTAAAATCGGCAATACATATCCAGCTTGTTTCTCCATTCACTATAATGTATATAAATATTTCAATCAATATTTTTTAATATTTAAAATTTTTCTTAAAATAATTTAAATAATAATATATAATAATAAGTAATTATCAAAATAGTAATAAACTTACAATATTCAGCTTTTAAAACTGGACTTCTGTGCCTTCTTGGTTTAACATACACTACAACTCCAGGATTTTGTTTTGCATAATCAATTAAATCATGTTCTAAGAAATTCCTGTATATAGTAAAAATATGATAAACATATACACGACAGACATGGAATATTGTAGGTTACATTTTATGAAAGAGATAATATGCACCGAAAATAAAAGAGAAGAAAGGAAATCATATATGTTAATGCAATAATTATAATTTTCGAAAAGTTTAACGTTTATTGCTCGACTTGTCATTGCATCGATATACGTGCAATATAAAAATTTAGTCGTAGAGAAGAGGTTAGAAATGAAAATGTTCACCTACCTAATTCCAAGACTACCGCCGTGACTTTTACAAAATTTTATAGTTATTCTCTGTAACTGTAACACATGACGACCAACACCAATGCCAAACGGTGCACGTAAGAATCCAAATTTTTGAAATAAATGTTTATTTGACATATTTGCAGATGAAAATACTTTTCACGTTTACTGCTTTCACAAATACTATCGTGTCTTCATAAACATGTTCCTACGGGTTCATCTTTATAAATTTCTTGGAAAAAAGTTCACGAATTTCTAACGTTATACATACATACATACATATATATATATATATATATATATATATATACACATATATATATATATATATATATATATATATGATATATTAAAATAATTCTTTATTTCATTTTTTGTTTCAATATGTTTCTTTTACATTCGTTTCAATTTTTCACGAACTTTTTTATCATCTGCTTTTCATCTTTTAAATGTTTCAGTCGAAAGTGCAAGGATCATAATGTTTAACTATTATCGAACCACCGTGGTTCAATTACGTTGCATTTCACGGGTGGTAAAGGAACGGGTATTACGGAAGGCAATGACGTAGGTAAAAATTCTCCTGGCCAAAGATGAACAGCGTCCATGAATAAAAATCCAACGAGGATACCGTGCATGAGAGGAGCTAAGATCCTTAACAATTTACTTCTTGGCGGTTTCTGTGGCCATACGAAAATCAATCGAGATCCATCTGTTATAAAAAGAAGGAACAACCTTATTTTTATATAATTTTACGTAAACTAATAGACACGTATGGTGGAATATGCGTCGAGTTGCAGAAGCGCTACTTGTGTTGCGACGGATAATTGATGATTTAACGTGATGGGGACTGACACCGGGAGGAGCACTAAATATTCCATTTCCGCTGCAAGTCTTTCTTTTTTTGTAACTAAATCTGCGACCACCGTTCTGCCCGTACAAGATACGATCTTCGAAATTGCGTTCGTAGTTGGCACTAATGGAGCCTGTGACCGTACTTCCGGTGCTATCCTGAACAGATGTGCTGGTCCCGGTTAACGAAGAATATTTATCGTCGTCAGTGTCACGGCTAGTCAGGTCTTCCGTTCTTCTGTTAGATAAAGATCCATTTGCAAGTTAATTATCAAATTAGCTGTTTGTTCTCAGTTTTACTAACTCTTGACCAAGTCGAGAGGCAACGTTACTATCCGCTTCGGTTTTCTCCAGATTTCAAACAGTTCGATATGTTTTATATTATCCTCCGCGTTAATCCTGACGAGTTAGATTAGATTTAGACAAATCTAATACATTTTGAATGATTCGCAAGGACGTTGATGTTAATGCATATTGATTTTCGTTGCACCTAAAATTATTAAAAATGATCAAGAATATATAGAGAAAAAACATACGATCTTGTTCGATAGTTTTTTTTTTTTAAATATCACCGTTGCCAATTTCAGTTGATATATCACCGGCGAGAACGTTCGCTAATGCAGATATATGTCATTCTACTTGAAAGTGTCAACGGCAATTAATACTCACGTATAATATTCAAATATCAAAATTTCAAGAATGATGTTATCAAAAATGACTCGTTGCAGCTTATCAGTTTAAATGTTGTTAATGTAATAGTATTAATATAAGTACACTATACTTAATAGGATGGAAATATTTTAAAATATATTAAATATTTAAAAATTTTGCACCACAAAATAACAATAACCCATTTGTGATTACAGTGCATATATTACTATTCGATTACGGCTCCCGGCGATAAATTTTATCTTTAAAAGAAATCACACTTTAGCAATCATGACGTCTCAATGTAAATATATATATATATATTTAAAATAATTATTTTATATATTATACAAACATGATGTACATTCTTAATCGAAAAGATAGCACACGTATGTTTGCTTAGTAATGCATGTAGCAAAATTTCATTTTCGTAATGAATAATATTGCGCGTAACATTGCGCAACATTATGTAACGAATAATACGCAGATGAAAAATAAATCACATCGTCGCAAGACTTTTTGCATAACAAAGGAAAATTGTTTTACAGCAACGTTTTATAGCGAAATGGTAGCTTTGCCCATATGTTTAAAAAACTGTTCGGTATTTCGTGATCTATCGATGTATGGAAATCTAAAAATATATATATGTATAAGTTACGTAGATTTTCGAAGAATGCGATGCGCAGAAATGTCGGACGAGTATCCGAAATGAAACAAATTCTCGAACTAAAGCAACGAAATTTATTAACGTCGAACATATCGAAAATGAAGAAAAAGGTAACACATGATTTATCAAAAGACGTTATGACAAAAACTGATGCAATACTGAACAGTCATCGTGGTTATCTCAGCGGGATGAATTGCACGTTTCAAAACTTCTTCCTTTCTCAATTCATGAATAGGAGGATAAATTATGCAGAACGCTGATTAATGCAAATATTCTCGAGTATTTGCCATATACCGCAGCTGTGTACAAAAATATTAAGAAATTGAAATTGTAGAAAAAGAGAACAACATTTAGTGGAAATAGCAAGTCCATTGAAACAAATGGCAAATTCTCGAACGAGGGGAAATGCAATCTTGATAGTCCAGAGCCTGATTATTAGAGATTATTTATGATACTATGCAAATACTTGACAAAAATTCAATGACAAATGATCAACGGCAGTTTAATAATCTGGTCTCTGATCGATTATTTTGGCAACATAGATATTGGATTCATCATCATCATGGGCAAATGAATAATATTTAAATTTGGCAAGGGAGCAAGTAAATAACAACTCCTTTCCCATAAGAATGTAGCTCTACATACTGTGTACTGACTACATACTGTTTTACATCCCATTCCTGGGATATTAGCATAAATGAAAAATGCTGAGAACGATTCGTTTAAGTAGTATGCAGAAAGGGGAAATTGTACGAATACGAGAATATACTGAGCATAATGTCAATAAAGATATATTGTGCATAATGAACAGAGTAAATAGAATGATTAAGATTAAGAGAAAAATGATAATAGAAAACGAAAAGAGATATACCCACTATAAATAATACTGATTTAACTAAAATGAGGGACTGTTAACTAGAAATATGACAAATGTGCTATCATTTTGCGTCAAATATAGAATAATTTATCATATATATTATGACTTTTTACCAATGACACGCTATTATTTTGAGTTCGTAATTGAAACAGTATTCGTTGGAAATACAAAATTATATATACGTTACTAAGAAATTAAAAATAGCACACATACATATTATCTTTTTGATTGGCAGTACATTTTATCATGTACGACACTTTTTTGATTTTTTTCTTTCCTTCTTTCCGCTTTTAGGTCCAAAGTCAGATGTGAAGACTGGCGAACATCTTTCGCCGTACTTCGAGGATATCGCAACGAAAATGGAGGAACGACGTTGCGATCTTCTCGGCAGACAGAAATATTTAAGCAACAAAATTACGACGATGGAACGATCGATACCTGCGTTGATTGCGTACAACATGTGGACGTCAAAGGAATGCGATGACGCGCTGTATTGTAAAATTCGCAAGATCATGAAAATGTTGCTCGCTCCTTATCCCGATCAGACTGAGAAACTTCTCGAAAATTTGAAGAACACCGTGAAGGGACTGAATAGCGAGACCGAGGAGTTGCATGTACGGAACGATTGAAATTCAACGGGTTAATTCGGGTAAATCTTACCAGCGTGCTTGAATCGTTGCATTCGCTGCGAAATTTGACGACATTTCTAACGATAAGTGCACCCCTTCTTTTCATATTGTATCTTCGTTAAACACATTTAACGACGAAACTCAACTTTAATCTCATTAGGAGAGGATCATTCAAGCGGATGTTAAATTGGAAGAGACAGAAATGGAATTAGAATCTTTGGAGCTTATGAACAAAGAGATGAACGAGACGTTGAAGAATCTGGAGAAGGAAGTGAGACGTCACGCCGAGTGTCCGAGTCTTCACTCGATACACTCCGAGGACTTGCTTTGCTTGTCGAGGATCCGCCAATTGGCTGAGGAAGAACTAAATCTGAAAAATTGTATCGAACAGTTGGAACAGAAGGAAACGCTTTTCAAGGAGCATATGCATCGATTGTTAACATCCAAAGAGTATCAAAATGTTTGCACACGACAGAAAATCGTCAGCTGCGTTCAAGATTTAGATTGTACTGGGAAAAGAACATGCTACGTTCCTAAAAAGTGTTTACTGCACAAGCAAAATGAGCCGAAGGGAAAGCAAGGGAAGGAGGAAGCTGTTGGTGAAAATTATGCATTTAAAATAAGATACGATAGATTTTTTGACCGATCATTTCCGTATTTACACAGATGCAAAGCGACGCAATAATTTCTACATCGGAGAACAATATTGAAAAACGTGATCGAGAAACTGAGTCTGAACTACCGGAGGGAAAAATTGAAAAGAAATCTTCCTGGATGCCGAATTGGTGGTCAAGAAATGAGAAATCAGAGGCTCGGATGAGAAGTACAGATCCTCTCGGGTCATCGCATGTTGAGGATAATGTACGAGGAATTATTTTGTTTTTATAATAAATCATTTACTAATGTTCACAGGAATATTACAGGAAACTGAAAAATATTACAGGAAACTAAAAAATCAATTATTGCTTCGACTAATCCACAAACTCAATCGCCCGCTATTGAAAGAACATTGAAAGACGAAAAAATAAATGATGACGAGCCACCGAAATTGTTAAAACCCAAGTCGAAATCGGCGCAGTGTCATCGTCCTTGTTTCACCCCTCAAGATCTTGAATGTATTTTAAAAAAAACTTGTGTGGGAAAACACATTCTCCCTTGCAGAATCTCTTGCAACAAACCTATCAGAGGTATTGCATCCTCAAGGAAGCCTTTTTGCAAGCTACCGCGTTATATAATGAAAGATCATGGTATGTACCTACCATGGTATGTATATACAACGAACTCAGTTTTCTAATAAAAACTTAACATGAAAAAAATACAGGTATTCGGACAGGATGCAAACCACATATGCTATCTTGTGACCTCAAAAGTCCCTGTGAAATTTGTCCAATGATGTCCTGCTCACGTCCAATTGAAGGCTGCAGATGCAATTGCAAAGGCAAATGTGCCCGTGGTTTATCCGATGCACCATGTAATTGTAATGATGATCCGCTAGCTCCTTCGGAGGAACATCAACTACCTGGTTCAAAGCAATTGGACGGAGAAAACAGTGAAGATGAATTTTGCGAATGTTGCTCATGCGGTTCTGAAGACAGTGACGAATCATTGTGTCAGTGCAATTAATCGTAAGTTTCTCATTTATTCATTTTAAAATTGGATTCTACAATTATTATTTTATAAAAGATATTTGATGACTTCAGAGAAGATGTGTTTCATTATTATTATTTGTTTCTTTAGTACGGATAATATTTGGGCTTTATCCTGAAATGAAATCAAACAGACAGTTGTAAAATGAAAGAGTTTCAAGCGTTACTTTTTTGTATTAGAAATATTAAAAATTATATTACGTACATGTTACTTCTGAAGCAAACTCTTGTATTAGAGTTCATGCCATTTATTGTATTCATGTCCTCGGGACTTAATTTAAAATCGAAGACATTGAAGTTTTCTTGTATTCTTGACTTTGTTACTGATTTGGGAATCACCAGGTGTCCACGTTGTATCTGTTGTATAAATTTCTTCTTCCTTAATTTATTCAACAATGCAAGCAAAAGAAATCTCGTTGATTTAATAAAATACATACTTGATACCGCAGTACAACTTGACCAGGAGTTCTTTTGTACTTAGTAGCTATTGCTATGAGTTTCGGATCTTCTAAAAGTTTAGGTTCGTCAGCGCGTAAACCTGGCTTAGCGAAAGGAGAATAAGCAGTGATAAGGATTCCTTTGGAATTGCAAAAGTCAGATGTCTCCTTCTCAACTAAATATGGATGGCATTCGATTTGATTTGTCACTGGCTTTATCGTGCAGTTAGAAAGTAATCGTTCTACTTGTTGAGGATTGAAGTTGCTAATACCAATGTTCTTTACAAGACCTTTCTTTACAAGATCCTCCATTACACGATAAGTATCGATATAATCAGTATCACCGGTTAAAAAATTACCATCAGCATCTTTGGGGAATGGATCATCACCAGCTACAAGAAGAAGTACATTTAATTTATTGATTAAATAAAAGGGAAAAAACTTGAAACTTACGTTGGAATTCCATAGGTGAATGCATTAAATAAAGATCGAGATACTCCAATTTAAAGTTGTTCAGTTGTTTCTTTAATGCAGGTTCAACTAGATCAGGTCGATGATTCGTATTCCATAATTTACTTGTGACAAAAACATCTTCTCGTTTAATAACACCTTCTTTGATTTTCGCGGCAATTGCCACACCTACTTCCGATTCATTTCCATAAATAGCAGCGCAATCAAAGTGCCGATAACCGATATCAATGGCGTATTTAACTGCTTCAGTCACTTCATCGGGTTTAGACTTATTCGATACATGAAAATCGATATGAGAAAAAAAAAAAATAAAGAAATTATTCAGATGTTGAAATTGAAAAAATGTTTAATTAGGAAAATATTTTTAATCACGGAAAAAAATTATGCTTTGATGAAACATACTCGTATATTATTAATGATATTTAAATAATAGTTATCTTCTAATAATATATTATTTAATAAGTATCTTAATATTGCTTTTCCAAATTGTAACATACCTGCCAAGTACCCAAACCAAGAATGGGATAAGTATTGCCATTATAAAATTTCACAACTTGTTGCACCATTGTTACAGACTGGAATACTTCAATAAACTGACACTCATCGGCACTAAAAAAAGATATGACTCATACTAGGCAGATATGTAGAATTTTTTACCTTTGAACAAGTATGATATTCTAAAATTGCTGTGTCATATCTCTAGTTCTATGTCATCTTTCTAAGTAAAAATGATACTTAATTCTTAGCAAATAAATTGTTTACTGCTTGTGAAATAATATATATTATCACATTCAAGATTTAATCTAACATTTTATTTTAAATTTATTAAAATAAATATAAATTTAAATATAAATATAAAATATAAATTTTTTGTATTTTAAATTTACATATTTTTGCAAATATTTATTATTATTTCAAGTTTTCGTTTATTTGAAAAAATATTTGAAAGTATGGCCATATGGGAAATAAAAATACATATGTTTTTATTATACTTTATTTTACGAATTTCATGTAGAAAATATACAGAAAAGAGATATTGTAAATATTACAATGGAAGTAGTTTGTACATCTTATCTTAATTCAACTGCTTAGAATGGAATATGGAAAGGATAGTAAGGGCTGGGCTCCGTGCTGAAAAAACATAAATGATTATATTAAACAATCAAACTGTAACATTTATAAGTAAAAAATACTTACCCAAGCATTGGACAGATTCTGCCATTGCAGTCAAAAGTATCAACGTAAGCAATATCTTCTGGGGATAGTTTGAAATCGAAGACTTCACTGTTTTGAGCAATTCTAGACTTTGTAACTGATTTAGGAATAACTATGTGACCACGATCCAGCTAAAAGAAAAATAATAATTGTATTATAAAATTACTTGACTATAGTTCATGAAATATTAGCACATACCTGATATCTAATAAGTACTTGAGCAGGTGTCTTATTGTACTTCTTCGCAAGTTCACCCAATTTTTGATCCTCTAACAATTTTGGATCATCTGGCTTAGCCCATGGTCTATCAGGTGATCCAAGGGGACTATAGGCAGTAATAAGAATATCTTTTTGGGTACAAAATTCAGAAAGTTTCTTTTGAGTAAGATATGGATGGCATTCAATCTATAAATAAATAATTTATTATAAAATGTAGGCAAAATAAAATAAAATTTCATTAATATAGGTAATATGTTAATACAGATTAAATGAAACTTATATTTACTTGGTTTGTAACTGGTTTAATAGTGCAGTTTTTAAGCAGTCTGTCTATTTGTTCAGAGTTGAAGTTGCTAACACCAATATTTTTAGTAAGTCCTTTGGATACCAAAGCTTCCATAGCTTTCCATGTATCTACATAGTCTACATTACTAAGAGCAGGAGTATTATCAGCATTCTGTGGGAAAAGACTATCTCCTTCCTTATATGCCATTGGCCAATGAATTAAATAAAGATCCAAATATTCGAGACCCAAATTTGACAAAGTTGTCTTAATAGCAGGTTCAACCAAATCTGATTTGTGGAAAGTATTCCATAATTTACTGGTGATGAAAAGGTCCTGCCTTTTCACAACACCCTCATCAATTTTTGCTTTAAGGGCAGCACCTACTTCTTTCTCATTGCCATAAACATGGGCACAATCAATATGTCTGTATCCTATGTCAATTGCATCTTTAACAGCCTGAGTAACTTCTCCAGGTTTAGACTAAAAAAAAAAGCAAATCATAGTTTAATTCAAACATATAAATTATTATTATATATATATATATAGATAAGAAATATATTTGTGTTAATAAAAGTCATTTACTTTTTATTTACTTTTTAACTGTTTAGTTATCATATATATATATATATATATATATATATATACATATATACACACACACACACACACTAATTATATACTAACTAGTAAATTGCTTACTTTTGTTAATCAAAAATAATCTCTAATATGCATGTACAAAGTTTAATACAGCAATTTTATCCAAATATGTAATATAATTAATGTAATAAAATTTCATTTAACTAAAGTGCAATATCGACTTAGATATAAAAAGATATAAAAATCTAATCATTACGCATCAAACATAGATAAATCACAAAAAAGATTTGACAATTTCATATTTGAAATGTTAATACATTAAATATTAGAAAATAAACATAGGAATTGCTATAACGCCTTTATCATAAAAATACCTTGGTAAACGAATCGTTACATTTTAATACAAAGGCAAATCATTCATCTATTTAATAGATTGAGAACATCGTAGAAACATGTTGCGCCTTAAACAATATAGTTACACATTTCAATTAACAATAGAAGTAAAGAATTATGAATAGACCATGAATGGAATTCATTAGTATAACAAACAAAGCTATTTCAAAAGGTCATATATATTTGTCATACATTTGCCATGTAATCAATTTTATTTATATCTTTTTTAAAAGCAAGTAAACTAAGCCATATAGATAAATTTCATATTATTTCTAATTCCATATTGTACTATCATGTGCATACATATATCATCAGTGTTAATACTGACCTTCCATGTACCAAGTCCAAATGATGGCACTTCATTGCCGTTGTAGAATTTCATCATTGGTGCGTTTAAAACCATTTTGATGCTTTTCGTAAACTTTCTCACGCGAAACACAGAATATTTATTATTGGAAATGCACTTTGAGATTCGACAGATCGTCATGTACCAATGCCGTCAGCATAATGCCGGCAGTTTTGCGCAGCTCCTTTTATAAATATCTTACGTCGATCCCTGTCCCCTCCTATGAAAACAACCTCGTATATCAAAGATTTATCGTTTCATTTATATATTTTTCGCTTCATTCATACTTCCTGGAAACAAACATCGTTTCAAAAATAAATTTTAATTAAATTATTCGTGAATATACTATAATTAAAATATACTTCTCTAAACATATACATTTCTTAGTACAATTTACACGTTATAAATTCCAGCTAATCACAGCTGTGAAACTTATTCTGATGTTAACAAATTAGTCACAAAAGGAATTAGCTTTTCTTTCAATTTGTAATTGATTTAATCCATTGATTCGTAAACATTACGTGTATTTTGATTGTGAAAATTTCACATCTAAATTCTAAAATATTTTTCGACTAAAGTGTTAATCTGCTTCCTAGTTTTCAGAATTTCATATTGATCAGAGAAATCGACGTGAAGATTACGAGTTTCATAGAGAAATATTGGAAAAATCGAAAGAAGATCTTTGAACAGAAACCTCCCTTAAAAATATACTGCCCTGTCTTACGTAGTTTTCTTTACGCATGCGTTTCGTAGCCTCTCATATGGTGCAACCTTGTGTAAGTTATGTGTACATATATAGAAAGATTTCTCTATGCATTTGTAATCTCGAACCGTAGCCTGGGGACGCCGGTAAATTCGTTAACAAGAAACGGACGGGCCCCATGGAAAATTACAAAGTCCGTTAGGAATAGCAAGGGATAGTTCAATCCCTTGTGAGATTGATGTGAGATGGTGTGAGAATGAATGAACGGATTACTCATATAACAGAAATAGAACGTTCTCGAATGCGATTTAATTCGATGTTAAGTAAAATTTAAGATCAATAAAATTATCGAAATTCTCAAGTATCTATGTAAGTATATCTAATCACAATGAACGACTGTATTTTTAAGACATTGATATCCAAAGAGATAAATTATTTGAACAATAAATAGGAGAGAATAACAAGCTGTTTACGTGCATATAAATTTATATTTTTTGCATGTGTATATTCAAGAACATGTGTATTTCACGTAAATACATTCTATTTAAAATCGATATACGTATGATTATCGATTACTGTTTTCTCATAATTCTAGTTTCTTCGTTCTCATTCAGACAAGTTCAATAATATTAAAAAGAAAAATATTATCGATATTTCCTGTTTCCTTGTTTAGCAGCATATGAATAAGACTATTATAAAAGCATATGAATGAACAATGACATAGACTTTAAACTTCAAACGCTCTCATAGAAACGCTCACGCTTTTAAGTTAAATTTTTTTATATTCATATCTATATGTATGTATATATATATATATATATATATATATATATATATATATATAAAATATTAAAAGCTTTTACTGATGGAAATATTTTATATCTTGTGCATTATCAACTACGCTACATACTAAATACATTTCCACGCGGTACGAAGTTTATATATATACACACACACACACACACACACACACACACACACACACACATATTTACTAAACTAAGAGAGAGCTTGATTACGTTTTTGTTGATTATATCACAAAAATAAAAAAAATAAAAAAATGCTCAACATTTGATAATACAATATTGAAAACAGTGCCAGCTGAATTCAGCTACGTTATCATTTACGATAAATATTATACGATAAATATTTCACATTTTATAAGTACAAGTATAAAACGTGTTTGTTAAATAATTTACATAACACACACAAAAATAATATCATCTTAATTGGCTTATTGGCGTATATCACGTAATACACTCGATCAAGTTAAATAGATTTATCGATTTTATAGTTGACTAGATTAGTATCATCAATTACAATTATACGTTTGCGGAAAAGACAATATAGACAACAATTTGAACGGAATAATACAGAATTCGCGTTTAACTTATATACGCAAATAAAACTGTCGTATTACGATTGTTCATTGATTGATTTATGTATAACATTTAAGAATATCAGTTGAAGAGATCTGTAGCAATAATTCATAAAGATCGTTAACCATCCGTATATAAAAATTGTTAACCGGAACAGACAATAGATTTTGGCGCAGAGATGACGAATGCAGGTGTACATGGATATTTCGTAAAAATTAAATTTCGTATTTGAGTAGTTTTTAAAAATCTTCGCGTTATTTGTACATTGACTTTTCCTTTTATAACAAGCGCAATTCACGATATCATTTTCGCGATTATCTTTCAAATTATTTTTATTCATTATAAAATTATCTCCTGAATTGATTTCGTTATTAAGCACGATACTAACTTTCTGCTTGCAAGAAAACCAATCCGACATATCGTTTTCATCGTAGAGATAAGAAGATTTCTTTACCTTTCGGAATATTAGAAATTTCACGATAGCTTTGGCTCTTTTTTGAAAAACAACTTTGTTCCATTGCCTGTTCGCCGCATCCACGAACGGTTTAACGTTGTTCTCTTTTCTGACAGCTTCTAGTAGCAACTCCATGATTAAGAAGTTGAAAAACTTGGTCTTAAAATACAGAAGATTTTCCAGATCGTTCCTGAGGACTTGCATACTTTTGTCATTGAATATACTGATGATGAATTCGTTGGGGCAAGCTTGATCGTCGACTTTTAAGATCATATAATTGAGCACTGTCAGAATGAAATTCATTACTCTGGCCTGAGTGGTTCTTCCTTCCTTTAAAATGGTTGATATTTCTTCAAGCTTTTTGTAGAATAAGACCAAGCCGTTGTAATCGTTCGTATATTCCAGTATCATGGTGATCCATGAAATCAATAATTTCGAAAGTTCCAATATTATACGTATTTTCGCTCGTTCAAATTATCTTAATCATTCTTTCAATAGAAAAATTCACACTGATTCAGACTGATTTTACATAATTATTTCGCGTTCGAATTAATTAAAGAATCATTTAAAATCGAAAGTGTCGTCGGTTCTGCGCGACTTTCCACAATGTCATCGAGTAATGGTGTCATTACTGTGACGATGTTTCTGTTTACGCTCAGCCGATGGAATGTTAGAAATAAACACAATATGAGTTTATCAAAGCGATAGAGGGGATCATATTTGTCGTAACAAACTTTATTGAGCTAAATATGAACAGATCTAAGCTTACAAAAACAAGTTCAGTAAATAAAAAGCATGAAACAAAAAAGAGAAGACGCTAGAAAGATTTAAATAATAAATAATTATGAGAATAATGGAAACGCTTATATCGACGAATTGTTTTCAAAACTAGAATCTTTGAGAGGGTACCTTCGAATCGGAGAGGAAGTACGATTTCTATGCATGCAAAAATCTTCGTAGAACGTGGAGTTCGTACGTGGATCGCCAAAGCTGATATCGTCCGAGTTCAAATGTTCTAGAGAGTTCGATAATTTTCCATGAAGGCTCTCCTCCGTTGAATCGTCTGGCCAGACGAATTCCGCGATACCCTCCGTGTAAGATAGGAATGGTTCCGCTGAAATTTTCTTTTTCATCGTGAAGGTGTCGTCCTCTTCTAAGAATTCCTCTTTTACTTGCTTCTCGAGCGCCAGAAACGATTTCAACGAACTGCTAATCATGTTGTCCATTGAAACGAAACGGTTCAGCGAATCATTCGTATTATTAATTTGGTCGCTCGGCTCTACTGGCGCGTTCAGTTTCTTCGATTCCGTCGTGTTCGGTCTAGAACCTCTCGTTAGAATCGGTATGTCTTCGTATTCTTTATATTTCAGTGCGATGCTACTGAATGTAATGACATCCGGTATCGAGGACAGAGAAGTCGTTGCTCTCGCGTCGATTGAAGAGTTGCTCGGGCGTTTGCCATTTGTTCGCGCAGTTTGAAAGCCGTTTGGCGTCTTGTCGAAGGTCATCATGTTCTTAATCGCATCGCGATATTCTTTCACCTTGCCGAGCATTCTAGACCTCCAAGAACCGCATTGACTGATTGGCGACACGATGTTATCTAATGATAACAATCTATCGCATGCTGGCGAGTTGGTTCTGTTGGAAAGTTTCGAGTTCCATCTATAAAAATCATGATTGTTTCGTTCAGTGTTCGCGGCGTATGGTACGTATTGCAAAACCTGAAGAACACTTTACTTTATAACTTATCGCTCACTTACGCTTGTGTGATATGATTCATGATGTAACTTCGTCGCCCATGTAACTAATTTAGTGATAATATAATAACACATATGAAGTGAATACGTGACTGACAGCAGGCTGATAACGAATAATTAGGAACTGTCGACTTTATGTTAATAATGATTACTTGAAGGTCGTGCTTGAATTCACTTGAATACCAAACATTGCGATACGTGGGAAATTCGATTTACAGTATGTGATTTATCCTGTTTTGTTATGTAAATTTCTGAAATTGCTTACTGACGATTAAATTCTTTTTAGAATCGATGAACGGTAAAGAGGGGAAGCGGGATCAGTGGAGAAATACCATCGCAAATTTGTTGGACAGTGTTGTTTGTGTCCATAAGTAGTTCGTTTTTATAATCTGTAAGATAAGCAATTGTTCTATGTGAATCATTTTGGAGAATTCTCGCCCAGACTCTTTGCTACTCATTGAAGAAATTTGATCAGGAATTCTTAATGGGTATAAGATATGGTCATAGACGAGGTTATTAAATAAGTAACAAAGTTTTGCTGTTATCATAATATTGCCAAGTAAAGGAATAGAAAAATTTCGAATAATATTTTTAGTAAGCGTAATTTTTAACTAATGGATAATATAATTTTTGTCATTTGTCATACCCAGTGCATAATACTTCATAAGTATTGTTTGTGTAAAATTATTAAAAATTTAACATAAACTTGAATGTATAATATAAGTGAATGAAAAAGATATAATAATTTCGATATTTTAATAATTCAAAGTAATTTAAAATAGTTGAAAATTTAATTGGTTAAAAATTTAAAAAGTTTTTAAAAATGTTTTATAAAATATAAATCAATTCTACCTAAAAAATCATGTATTAATAATTTAAAAATTTTAATTTACTATATATATAAAAAAGACCATCGTAAATCCATCATAAAACATGGATAGAGCTCTTTGTGATATAATTTTATATATTCAGTTAATTACTAGCTCTTCAATTCGATATTTAAAATTGATAACACCGCGTAATGGATTTCAAAAATCATGTTTCTGGCGCGTTTATTATTTGATCAACTTCGATCGTTTTACTTGATATTCTCCAAGTTTTCCAATTTACCTGTAGAGTGCGCTAAAAAATCTCGTTTGCGATATATACATAATCTTTTTTTTGCATGGACTGCCATTGATACTATTTTAGACTTACTAGAAGTCTGTAGATTATACTACAAACTTTTTTTATTCAAACAAAGAGCAATGAACATAGAACGAAAAGGTATTGTATTTAAATTTCGTATCAATTAGTATTACCTGATACGAGAATGAAATAAAAAAAAAAAAAAAAAATATTGAAAACTAAGGGAGGGCAAATACTTTTCGTAATTACTGTAAATAAAAGTTAATTCTTCTTTAGCGTGGGATTATGCATTTTTATTTTTCTGTATATGCAGTTTTCCTTCAAAATACATCTCTTCAAACGGCCTTCAACTTCGTTCCAATCCGCTGACTCCATTTCCGCCATAATATTCCTAGCAATTGTGAAAACACCATTTATCACTACGTCGCTGCGTTTTTGAGACGCACGTTTTCGGAGAATTACTGTATTGATCGTATAATACGTACCACGTTACAGTAAAAGAATACAGTTGCACTATAAGAAAGTACTTTATGAAACTGTGGACTTCGTGCGCACTTTTGCAAAAAAAAGGAGAGAATGAAATACTTCCTGCTTGCCATTTTTTTTTTTCTAATGCAATTTTATTTAGACTCAATATATACTACGCTGTTCTTTAATTAAGGTTAACATTGGTTGAATATAATTAGCCTTGTCCGTGGCGGTGCCCGTTTTGTTACGGCGTATGATGTCACATCGCGTGGAGCATCGAAATTTTCCATGGCATTCAATAAATCTAATTGACTAGATAAGGGTCAACCGAGTGCCAAATTACACCGTGGGATTATGTAAGTTCAAAGGGGATATACCTTGCTATTAATTTATACTGAATTTGATGAGTTGTTTCCTGCCATTTTACTTCTTTGCAATGAAACTAATATTAGTCAAACGGGTAATACTTGTGTCCTCTCGCGCTGCAAAGAAAAAGAAATTATTTTACTGTTTAAATAATCGAGATTAACTTATGAATTGAAGGATTTTCAATGTGCTTACTCGCCAAAACGCGCAACACGTTGACCTGTGCCAATTTTATCTATAGACGCCATTTCGTCGTTTGTTAGGGAAAAATCAAATATATTCATATTTTCTTTTAACCGGCTCGATGTTACTGTTTTTGGAATGATAGCGACTCCTTGTTGTAACTGGAACACATCGGTGAAAAAGAATTAAATTTTATATCTATGTACGTACAGATAAGCGGATTAAATGTATTTTAATAAATTTCGTTTCTTTAATTTCCACTTCAGCGATAGATTCGGTAAATTGAGAACAAAGACGATCGATTCGTGTATGTCGTATACGTACAATATACATTTTTTCTACTTCAATTATATAGTTTTATTTGCATAATTATGTTTGTCTAATGTTTATTATACTTATGTTTGTTTCAATGGAAATGGCTGCGTACTTTGTATTTTTTTCAAAGGAAATATCATAATGCAAAATAAAATAGCATCTTCCGTTAAAAATTTAAATGGTTATGATAAGCAGTATACATGGTTATATAAGCAGTGTTAAGTAAAAAGTATTGTGAGTAATAAAATGTAATTAACTTACTACGTATCTTAGAATAATTTGTGCTGGCGTTTTATTGTACTTTTTCGAAAGCTCTACTACTACTGGATTATCTAAGCCAGTTGGTATGCCTGCTTTATTTCCTGGTTGTCCCAACGGTGAATACCCAGTTATCGTAATATTGTGCTTTTTGCAAAATTCTATTAATGGTTTTTGATTTACATTCACGTTGACTTCAACCTAAATAGAAATAATAAATATTTATTATCTTGCTTATAATTATAATGAATTACATGTGGATTATATACAATACAAGTAACAATTCGCGCTTACCTGGTTATTTACAGGTTTTATTTCAGCTACACTAAGTAGACGAGTGATTTGGTCCTGATTGAAATTGCTAATTCCAATACTGCGAGCTAATCCTAATCGCGCGCATTCTTCCATTCCTTTCCAGGTTTCAAGGTAGTCAGTATCCGACATCAAAAGTTCTCCATTTTCATTTCTGGGTGATAAATCGCCTCCTTCCTAAAAAAATAATTGGTTCGTGATTTAAAATGCTCGTTATACCGATAATCAAAGCATATTAAATTGAAACGAACCTGGAAGGCAAATGGCCAATGTACCAAATAAAGATCCACGTAACTTAATCCAAGATTTTCTAAAGATTTCTTACACGTTGGAACTACACTTGACTGTTTGTGGAAGTTATTCCAAAGCTACAAGAAAAATTTTCATTTTTAATAAAATATAAAATGAGAAAATTTTGTATAAAATTTAGTTACCTTAGTTGTAATGAAGAGATCTTCTCTTTTCACAGTTCCATCCTTGATCTTTGCTTGAACTGCTTGACCAATCTCTTTCTCATTTTGGTAAAAAAACGCAGTGTCTATGTGGCGATATCCTAAGTTTATTGCTTCCATTACAGCTGCTTCTACTTCTCCAGCGCGGGACTGGGAAAATACAAAATATATTTAAAATACATAAAAAGCAATAATCTAATTTAATGTTGATGTTGTTTTTGAGTTTTCATATTTCACCACTTTATATGAGATACTAGACCTAAAATAATTAAATTTCGGATATTTATGTAAATTCATATTTTTCTTAATATAAAAGAATGGAATTTAACTAGAGATTTATTACAATTCGTAAATGTTATAATGAATTTACTGTATTTTACTATAAATATTTTATATATTTTTGTATACATTATATTCATAAATGTATAGATATATTAGAATATTTTCTATCATAACTTTTTCAAATTAAAGAATTTTTTAACGAAAGAAAAAAAAAAATATAGTTGTATTTAAAATCCAAAGGATGGAGCAAAGTTAAGTTTAAATTTAAATAAACCGCGCAACGTGGTCACGTGATACTCTTAAAAGAATTTGTTTTTCATACACACACATATGTATATAACATATATATAACGTATATAACGTATGATTTGTAACATTTCAATCATTGCTTGTTATCTTACCTGATAGGTACCAAGACCAAAAATAAGCATTTTATATCCATTGGAAAATGTAAAAGAAGGTATTTCAGCCATGATTGATGTTAGGCCTTAAACAAGTTGGAAGAACAGATATAGCGTTAAATTCGTATTAGAGGTTCCCTCTGTAACAAGTGTGTAAATCCGACGATATTCTAGAAACTAACTGATTAAAGTATATCGTAGTACCTTCTATTCATACTGTATTTCTACACAGTTAATCATTATATAACTAGATAGAGATGTGATGATGCGAACAATTCTAAATAGCTAAGATTAGATGTGCTGTATTGCACAACGCCAAGGCAAATGTGATATGTTATTATCAATAACGCGAGTCCTTGTTTTCTATAAACTGGAAGCAAATATTTAAGTTTGCAATATTAATAACAGTATTAAATAATAAACTTGGTTATTTAATGCGCGTTATATTCAATAGAAATAACAAACACGAATTACATTCTGCTTCTTAAATGATTTTTTATATAATTGATTTATTAAACATCAAATTAATTACAAATATGAACGAAGGTTATACAGAATATAAGTTTACAAAAATATTTAACAAAATAATTTTCTTTTAGAATTCTATATTGAACGGATAATCCTTATGTGCCTTGAACCTAAACATAAAATATGGATAATTAAATGCAATAAAATATAGATAATTAAAATGGAAAAATAAGAGAAAAGAAATATTACTTACTGTTCAGCAGGGCAAATACGGATTCCACGGTCAAGAGAGTTGATAGTCGCGATTTCTTCTGGTGTTAATTTAAAATCAAAGATGTTTATATTTTGTTTTATGCGTTCCTTAGAACTGGATTTTGGAATGGGAATGGTACCAATATCAATCTGTGATAATATAGCAGTCATTCTAAGTAAACTACTTAAGATAAACGGATGACTGTGTATACACACACACACACACACACACACATATATATATATATATATATATATATATAAAATTTTAAAATAAATTACCAAGTATCGCAAAACAATTTGCGCTGGTGTTTTGCCGTATTTTTGGCTAATTGCCACGATTTCTGGTGCCTCAATTGTAACTTGTGGATCAGTAGATTTCGCCCAAATACGTCTAGGAGAACCAAATGGACTGTAAGCAGTGATAGATATACCACGTTGCGCACAGAAATCTCGCAACTTTTTTTGATTTAAATTTGGATGGCATTCCACTTGATTCATAACAGGTTTGATTTCAGCGATTGATAAAACACGATCGATCTGCTGAGAGTTGAAATTGCTAAGACCTATACTTTTTGTTAATCCCAGCTTTACGCATTCTTCCATTCCTCGCCATGTGTCGAGAAAATCGACATTTCCATACATGGGATTACCTTTTTCATCAACTGGCCATAGATCCATTTTGTCAGTGTCCTAAGATAATTGTATATACAATAACAATTTACTTTAGTTATTTATTTCAAAACTATTATATCGATATTAACCTGTGAACCAAGGAAAACGAGCTACCTCGTTATTCAAGTCACAATGTTCCTTTTCACATATCTCATCTTTTTTGCGTTTTACAACTAAAACTAAATTATACTATTATATTTACATTGCAATTACAATTATGCCATATTTTAAAATAAAAATTGTTTTAATTGAATATAATTGATCTTAATTGTGAAATATTCTGATTGAAGAACAACTTGGTTGACAGGTGTAGATCAGATGTGTAATAATGTTATCTTATCGATCTTACATTATAAGCTATTGGCCAGTGAACAAGATAAAGATCAATATAATCAAATCCGAAATTTTCAAGTGACTTTTTGCATGCTGGTACTACTTGTTCTCTCTTGTGCATTGTATTCCATAACTGAAAATATAAAAATGTTGAACAAGTTTATAGATAAGAATTTCTTTTAATGGGTGCAATACCTTTGTCGTGATAAATAAATCCTCTCTTTTTACCACACCCTCGGCAATCTTATCGCGCAAAGCTTTACCGATTTCTTTTTCATTGAGATAGATATAAGCACAATCAAAATGCCTATATCCGGCATCCACCGCATCTCGTACAGCTTGCTCGACTACAGTTGGATCGTCCTTAAAAAATTTACAGGAATATTCATAAAGTGCGTAAACAAGAAGTTATATTTTAAATGAACTTAATAAATATTTATGTATATATCTACATGCACGCAATAATAAGTTTTTTAATCAGATTCTTCACTTTATAATTTGAAAGATAGTACTTAACATTTAATATTGCCGTCTAATATCGTTAACTAATAATTGATTCAATTGATATCTAATATCGTTAACTGGTAATTGTATAAAGCCCGGCAGATATAAATTTCATTATTACACTTTTTTGCGCAGTTTGCGTCACGCCTTGTCATACAGGTGAACATAACTTCGCAAAAAATCTCACAGTTAATAAAAAAGAGAATGAAATTTGCTTATACAGATTGGATATATCAAGATAGAATTTCCAAAATTGTTAAAATTTTCAAAAATTAAATGAAATTTTATTTAGTTATATTTTTAACTATAAATCAAAAATTTTTATTAAATCTTAATTTGGTGGAGATTTGTGAAAATTTTTCTTTTTGAAAGAATTACTTGATAATTTATCGAATAAATATCAAAAGTTTTGTTAATAAAATAATTAAATAAGTAAGAGAAAGTCATACAAAATAAAGTAAAAATATTAAAATTGATCAACTCAGTCACTGAATCTAAATTCGATTAAACATTTACGAGAGAAATAAAACATTGCGCAAACAAATCAAAACATTTGCAGAAGATAGCATTATTTTGATATAAGAAAAAGATATGAAATTATGCCGTCATTTTGAGATTAACAAAATCCATAGTACATTATCATGCTGCTATTACAAATACAGAAAACATAGTTCCAAAATAGTGATAATAATTTTTCATGTCACAATAGAGAATTTTCAAACGTGTCAATTATACTGTTTTCTCTTATTTGCAATATTCTTATACTTAATGTTAATAGTTAAAAGTCTGTTAAATATCTTTTGGAATATAAGTGAAAAATCTGTCAATGTATCTACATTTTGCATACTATATACTATTTTTAAACAAAATACTTACTCCAGCTTGCCAAGTACCAAGCCCTAGGATGGGAATTTTTTGTCCATTATTTAAGGTGTGCGTAGGTGCAGTCATCTTATTGCTTGAACGCACAACATCAATCTAAAAAATCATACCAGGCACACATAGATCGCTTATATATAAATGAGAGGATTCCCCTTCTACTTAGTTTCATACTATACATGTGTTAGTTTCATGATACCAAACAATTACTGTTTACGATTATGTAATTATTCCTGCAAACATAAAATATTTGTAATAAATTTCTTTATGAGTTAGAAAAAGTTTGTGTGGTTGAACGCATGCATATATCTTTTATATTGTATTATATTAATGTTAGTTGAAATATGTCTACGATAATGCATAATTATAATTACAATCCGTTTAACAAGTCGAGTCAGCAGTGATAAACAGATGGACGTGAATGAAGCAGCTCATGCATTTCATGTTTTTAATATAAATATAAAGGAGTCAATTTTATATAATTTTTCCTAAAAATTTGCTAACCAATAGCTTAGGCACTTTTATTATCTCTTTGCTAACGCTGATGCAAATTGTACAAAAAAAGCATAATGAAATTTATTAATGCTTTACTACGTAATTATGATAAAACAAACCTGTGAACGAATAAATTAAAATTTTTTACATAGATTTTCAAATAAAGAATTTGCAAAATCATACAACATAATATGTGACGTATACAGCTGTCTTTGACTATGAGAAACAAGTGAATCACTATAGTAGCGTACCGTTCAAGGTGATATACGCGAAAAACAATGGCGTTTATTAGTTAAGAGTTATTAGTTAGTTATTTGACGCTGACTAGATTCGTTGAACGGAGGTATAATCTGAAATATAGATCGTTCGTTAATATAAACATCTTTCAAGTATTCAATATTATATATAATGTCTGAAATTCATGATAGAACACATGCAAACTTTAATAAATTTTCTGTGCCTTGTTCGTAGATTTTTTAAAAATATATGTTAATGCATGTAAATATATTTATTTACCTGAAATTCTATCGAGAGGTATTAGAATTTCAGGCAATGAAATGCAATGCTTTATTGACGGTCTTGCTTAAATAATTGATTGTTTAGATAAGTTTTGCTCATTTTTAGAATGAAATATATCAGTCTAAATTAAAGATATATAAGAATATAACAATATTCTTTTCCTTCACCAATTTGTTTTATTAATGGTTTCTCCTTCTTTATTACTTTATATATATTAAAAAATATTTTATATAAATCTTCGGCAGTGTTTTGGATAAAAATTTTCCTAATTTTTATTCATTTTTTAAGGTTTTAAGTCCACTGTACATGGATTTATTTTTCAATGATTCAATTTTTTGTGCCTTTTACTTTTTTGATTTCTTTATTTGCAAGAACTATTGCAATTCTTTTTTTCCAGTATAAAGATCTTCTTTTTTTATAGTATAAAGATTTTCTATGTTATCATATTAGTTGTATTATCATATTAATGTTTCTTTTTTGCTTGTATTAAAACAAATTTGTATTTATATAATTTAAATCTATGTCGTAGAATTTCAATTTTATTCATCAAGCACTGAGATAATCTATTAATTTCAGAATTTTTGTCATTGCTATGGATATTATATTTTGTAAAATAAGTAGCTTAACTTTGTTTTTTGTTTTGAAACGACATAAAATTTCAAACGAATATGTTCATATTCACAATATCAGATGAAAAACGATATAGAATTTCAAATTATCAATATATTCATATTTACAATTTTACAATTTTAAAAATAAAAATGTTACATGTATATTTTATAAAATGAAAAACTTTAATGACCGACGAGATTCGTTTATATACATCTTCATTTTTTGACATAAAGTAATGGTATAAGAATATAAATCTATTTTATAAAGATTTTATTTCCCCAGTGTCGTTTGTTATATCTGCTTTCTCTTTTCTGGAATTTTTATTTTGGTTTCTTATTTTTTTTGAATTTTCTACACCATTTTCTAGGTCTATCCTTGTTCTTGCACGCGTACCAGGACCCCAATTAACTGTAGGATTTTGTTGAAATCGCGTTAGCTTGTGCAGTCTGGATATTGGATTTGCCAGCGGATGTATATCGAACGAAATATTCGTTGTCGTTGGTGCATTTAATATTTTTATAGCAGGACTGTCCTTTGATAATTTATCCCTTTTCACGGAATTATTTTTTTCCCATGCGCGCACGATATCCCATATAACTTCATTCGGAGCATCTGTTTTTATAGATGTTTTGCAAGCATGCGAATACGATACACGATAGCCTGCATTTAACAACGCAGAGCGAAATATTAACATCGATGGTGTAACACATCTGACTATCGACATTAAACGATCAAGAGTGTAATATAATGGAACATTTAATTCTTCACGAATAACATTTAAAACTCCTACGATCCTTTTAAATGTTCCCAACTTTATATCGTCTAAGTTACATAAAAGACTATTTACAAAATATTCGTCATGCAAAGGACCTAACCATATTGGTCCTCCTTCGTGTTGTTTATGTTGACAGATTTTACAAAGTTGATCCACATAAGGCGAAGATGTTAATTTGTAGCCTCCAGTGGGCTTTTTATGACACAATGGTTGCGTATTAATACTCTCACAACCTGTACATTGGTATACCATTCCAATTTTAGTTGCATTCTCTTTGCATTTAATGTGACTAGAAAATACTTTAACAAATACTCTTATATAAAAATCAACACTTATAGAAAGTAGTGGTATTACGTATCTGCCGTAACGCCCTGCATGCGAAGCAATACTTTGCAACAATATTCTTAGTGCCATTTCATGGCAAGCTTTAGATCTCAAGGAAATTGCTCCATATTTGAGAAAACAAGTTTCAGGACTATTACCGGCTAGTACAGCCATATCTGTAGCTGTAACCATAAGCAGTCCACCATCTGATACGCATTGCACCGCTCCGTCCAAAAATATGGTGGGACAACCATATGGGTCTAAATCTATCACATCGAACTTGTTCTTTCTATTTTGATACATGAGTAAAGTTGCATCTTCATGACTTGGTTTTATAAGATTTTCAACTCCATTGTGTTGTATATTTTTTTTTATGCTTTCTACTGCCTTTGCGCAGATATCATTGGCTATAATTTGCTTTATGCCTTTTACTTCTTTGGCGTATCGAATGCTACGCAAACCAGTGGCAGACAGAGCTTCTAATACGGTGATTCCATCTTCTTTTTTTGTATTTCTCTCTGTTTTTTGTTCCTGTATGTCTTTTATAAAAGCTGTTAAGGCAGCTACGCCAAGGTCCCTATTAAATTCTTGAACAGGATTGTAAAATACATTTGCATTGTCGACTAAAATTTCTGCTTCTCCTTCTTTTATACTTGTATCTAATTTTGGTTTTTTTAAGCATTGTTCCATGTTATGATTCTTAAATCTGAAAAATATTCAATTAAGCATTTCGTATAAACGAAATAGATACATAAGTAAAAACATTAGAATGATAATAATTTCTATTTAACGTATTAACATGATAGATTTTATTTATGAAACTATCTTTGTTAACAACACAGTTATACTTTTGCAATAACAAACTTTTTTTATTTTATTAAGTACCATAGCTTTGTAAGAAATGGATAACAGATTCTATCACTCAATGGTGATTTTTGTCACACACTTTGAGAGTTCTAGAGCACTTTTACTGCGTTTCTATCAGTGAATGTAAGTCAGGATTTTAATGAAACAGGTACAAAAATTATCAAACATTACAAATTAACTATATTAGTTCTTTTTGTAATTGAAAATTTATTCGTATCACAGATACTAAAACATTGTCACCACGTAGCGGTGAGACGTGGGAACTAATTGCCTTATTCTCTTTGTCGCACACTATTATCTTTGTCTATACTGCCATCGATACATGTGTTGAGGCAAGGAGTGCTTAAAAATGTGACAAGAATGAGTTATATGTTGCCATCTGTCGGATTTAATTAGAACTTTCCATTTAAATTATTTCCAATAGATGACAGCACTCATCTATACTCATCGATTCGAGTCATATTCAATATGACGGCAGATGACAGCAGATAGCTTATTCTTGTCACATTTTTAGATATTTGATATACATTTATTTGTACATAGGCAAAGAGGATGAATTGGGTGACAAGGATATACATAACGCGTAGACAAGGGGAGCAATAATCTGCAACGAGACAATAACAGTTCCATTGTTTTATTGTTACGTGTTTTAGGGTCTATGATTTGAATAAATTTTCATTTCTAAATAAAACTAACTAACAAGATGAATTTATAAGCTTTTATAATTTTAAAATATTTTCTTATATTCCATTTGATCTATAAAATGGATGTATAAAGGTTTGTAGATTTTATTGAATAAATCGAAGTATTCGTTCGAATGATATTTAATTTTTTATGTCTTAAACTATGTTTAAAAATGCTTATACTTTTATTATTGTAGCCATTCTATGAAATGTTAATTCTTCCTTATGGGTTTCGTTTTGTAATCATTATCGTATTGTAATTGATTTTCAGTGAAATCCGAGCGTGAGATCATTTGAATCGTTAATAAATTTTATTAAAAAATTGAGATCGATATTTAGTTATGCATAATTTAATCTATCGAGTAAATTATGCATAAAAATTAATGAAAAATTTTTAATTCAAATCAATTTTGATAAAATAATAGTCTTCTAAAATTTTTTATTCCAAGAATTGTTGTTTTAACGTTGAAAAATGTTTTATCCAAGAAATTTAAAAAATTATTATTCAATAACATTAAACTTACATATAAAGGCCTAAGAAAACCATGTTCGTTTAATAAATTTAATTTAATTTAAAAATTAAACACTTGCTTATAGCGTGCCTCAATTTTCAATCAAATGGGAAAAATTTAATTAACTTTTAAAATCGAAATCAAACGTATAGCGTTCGCATAATATCAGTACGTAACGTGTACAAAAATTCAGTCAAAATTATTTACAAAGAGAAATTTATGTAATATAAAAGTTCTGAGAATTGAAGCAACATCGGAAATGACATGCTGAATTACATATTTCAATTAACACACGACAAAACGAAAATCTGAAAAAAATTTCCATTCTACTATCGATTATGCCTAATTATGTCTAAGATTCCCCATTCTTTGTCTCTCATCTCTACTAATTCATCTCATTCTAAGCGAATATAATTCGAATATAATTTGTTTCAGTCAAAGCTACAGTGAAGCAACAAGCTTCGTGTCGTTTATATGCATCGCGCAACAAGTCTTTCAATGTGATTCATATTTCGAGTCGAACGCGCATTGTCATTGAATTTCACTCTGCGAAAAGAAAGTCTGCATTATGCATTTCACGTGTCATATGTTATATTAACACTTTACCGACCGGTAGCCTATTAATCGGCTAACATATTTTAACACTTTACCGACAAGTAGCCTATTAATCGGCTAACTAACATATTTTAACACTTTACCGACCGGTAGCCTATTAATCGGCTAAATATTTTAACACTTTACCGACAAATAGCCTATTAATCGGCTAACATATTTTAACACTTTACCGACCGGTAGCCTATTAATCGGCTAACATATTTTAACACTTTACCGACAAGTAGCCTATTAATCGGCTAACTAACATATTTTAACACTTTACCGACCGGTAGCCTATTAATCGGCTAACTATTCACCGCTAATACACGGTCGGTAAAGTATTAATATCATATAACAATATATTTGTATATATTAATATGCGATATTACCGGTCGGTAAAGTGTTAAAATATAAAAATATATTATTACACGATATGGACACTTTACCGACCGATAGCGGTAAATAGTAGCCGATTAATAGGCTATCGGTCGGTAAAGTGTTAAGATTCACCTTCACACGCGAGCCAGTGATGGACACTCGTTTCGCAAATTGAACGATGAAAACAAATTATTTTAATTAACGCGCTGGTTTTTAAGGAATGCTTTGAGCACAAGGATCGTTTGTGAGCGATTGTCTCTGTGCTTTCTCGATTGTGCTAGCGATGGGATCAAGTTCAGTTCTGTGCTGCACAGGATCAAGTCAAATTTAATGCAAGAAGAATTCTTTCTTTAAGATTCGGTTATTCACGAAGCTTACATACTCAGACTAATACGTGCTAATTTCTAATTCTGGAACATATAATTACCTTTGCTAGGAGATTTCATTCATGTCAAATGTCAAAGTATTTGTAAATAATACTCGTTAAAACTAGAATGATATTTACAAGTGACTTTAACATTTGAATGAATTGAACGTTTTGAAAAATCGAATCTCGAATGTTCGATTCTGTATTGTTGTAACTGGACTATGGACGTTTATATACATATATAGAAAATTTAACAGGAGATTACAATTGCACAGGATGTAAGCAATGCAAGAAGATATAGGTACAAAATATCTAAAGTATAGTGCTTTCAATAATAAATTTGGCACGTAAAATAATTTTCTGTCAATGTTCTACTTTTTACGGATTTCCATGAGAGTCTACAGTTTAATTATGACCTTGTTAAAGGTATTAAGCAGAAAATCATTGTGAAATAGATATCACATAATTAAATAAGATAAATAATTCACGGCAGATAAAAATGAGTTTAAGAAAGTGACGGGATCAAGTACGTACTACACATGAATAAGGTTTGAATTTCTGGAAAAATGCAGATTTTATGCACTTATGGAAAATTGGGAATTGTAAAAATCTATAACTCAGTGCATATAATATACAAAATTATCTATATAAAATGTCCAAAGTATATATATATATATATATATATATATGTATGTATGTATGTATGTATGTATGTATGTATGTATGTATGTATAGTAGATAAATTTTGTTTTAGATGTTCATAAAAATATTGAACTGCATGAAATATCCATTTTGCTTAGAACTTGTAAGTATTAAGAAAATCCTATATTGTACATACATATACTACACCTCAATGTACAAGAGGATGATACCATAATTTTCATAAGCACTCGAGAGTCATAATGTGAAACGAGCCTGTCAACTCGCGGTCAAACATTTATGCTTGTTGTACCTGTATGTTTGGTGCTAAGTGGTGGGAGTAGCCACTTGTGACTCGTACGACATATCACTGAGTCATACTACTTCGTTGTGGAAAAGTCGACTTTAAATTTCCGTAGTGCCCATGGAAACGGGGTCAAGGATATCCACGGAAGTCGATTTCTTGCACGTATATGTTAGGTGCTTTTCGACGAAAGCTTTCACCGCTCGGATTGATAGAATCTTAATAGCAAGCTTTTCATTCGTAGTCGCGGAACGGGATTAAAATTGATCGAAGAAACTGAACGAACGATCACACGTGAAATACACTTCAATCTTGTTCCAATTTCAAGAAACAGGCAAGATTTTTGTTTCGAGAATGTTCTCTTGCTTCGAACATGTTCGACAATGTTCCTCGCGAGATGGAATTTCGAATTTGATTTTTCACCTTTCGTCGTCGGACTGCGGATTTCGATAAGAATATAAATTCGCCGTGCAATTTTTCTACTTAGGTTTCATTTCCTAAATTACAGCTTCGTACAAATGTAAAATTACACAAACGTTCTTAATTCGTTCATCGCCATGTAAATATCAACGTGTTTCGACGAGACTTCGATATTTCACACGCGAATAAATAAAAACGATCGAGAGACATAAATATACGTTAATGTTATCCATATCTCATGCACAACTTATCAAATGTATCGGTTGTAAAAAAAAAAAAAAAAAGGTATATCGTTATAGTTATCAAATCCCGTATCACAATTGCAGCAAGTATACATCATGCTCATTAAATAAACACTCTGCGTCACGGATTGTATGTTGCAATAATGCATTATATCACACAAGCAAACAAGCAAACAAGCAAACAGGAGATACCGAGTGAAACATGTAAAACGAACGATCGAACGTTGAACAACGTTGAAAATCGAAGCTACGAGAGTAGCTAATAACGATTTTCAACGCATGGCAGAAGAAAGTAGGTGATAGAGAAGCGGCGAGCATAGTCGAAGGTGTTAGTGACGTAGGTGGGGATGATGTTGGCGGTACAAGTGGAGGAGGTTTCAGTGTCGTTCTCAGTCTCATCCAGGCTGGAATCGCGGTGATGAACGCGCCTAAAATATAAACTGGCAATCGCGTTCGACGTCCGACAAACTTCAGTTTCAATCAATACACACGAGTTATAGTGCGTGAACATTCCGAACCGGGGGTAGGACGATAGTTGTGTGGTGTGCGGCGATTTAAATTATAGCTGAAAAAGGTGACCACTCCTACTAGTAGCTCGAGCAAGAAGTCAATTTAGTATCATTTCAATTGACAATAACAGCGATATATTTAGCGAATTCCGAATTCCGAAGCGCGTGAAGTTACGTAACGATAACTCGTATCAAGGTGTGTCTCGGCCGATTTTTCCTCCCTGAAGACCGCTCTTACTGTCAATCAATCAAGAGCCAACGTCCCATATTATTAATATCGACTACTTCGATTTCATTCATTCGATTCGATCCCCTCTCGTCCGAGTGTTCGGCGAACCAGGTTATTTCGACGCTAAGGTCGTAATATCGTTGACGTAATGACCAAGTATAAAAGCGTAGACAGAGACACGCCGAGAAACAGAGAAACAGATAACGAGCATCGCGTTGCTGTTGCAGTCTTTCCACAATGCCAACAGACGGGCGTTCACTTGGGTCGGTGATAAGAGGGAAACGAGTCCGTTTCGTCTTGTGTATCGGGATCGCGTACTTTGTTATCGAATATAACGATGCAGTCGCACGCGAAATTCGCTTGGCAAGATTCCTAACCAAGTTGGAACCGCTTTCTACGAAAATAGACAGGTCTCAGGCATTTTCAGTAAATTAGAAAAGCAAAATTCACGACTTTGTATATCCTTCTATTTATATTATACGTATATATAATATAAATATAAATATAAATATATATTATATATATATATATATTTCTAATCATGTATATATGTACAGTGCCTATTCTTCAGATATTAAAAAGTAACTATCCGTCTTAGTTTTAATCGTATAGTACTCGTTCATTAAAGAATACCTGTCTGTCCTAGTTCGTCATTCTTCATGCTGTTAAATTACTGTGAAATTCTTCTTCGCGCGATTCTATTTCGAAAATTATTCGTTATTAATTTCGTTATTAATTTCAAAGCGCAGGAATAAACGAAGACGAGTGATTTCAGAAGGTGACAGATTCTTTATCAGGTAACTTTATTAAAAGAAAAGAAAAAAAAAGAAGAAAATATCTGATCACCGAAGAGCGAAACAATTTAGAAAGCTGCTCTGATGAAAGTCGATCTCCCCATTAACTTCGACGAGGCTTAGATAATTAACGTTTGCCATGCTCCGCGAGCATCCCATCTATTTAATTCATTTTCATCAGACATTGAGTTCATCGCTGAGACTTAAGACAGTATCGCTCGCACGAGGGTCTCGATAGTCTGTCGATAATCGTTCGGCACAAGACCGAATTCTGTTAGAATCGTGGACCCCACGCCGGGTTTCATTTCGGCTGCAGCCAAGGGTGAAACGCAGTTTTCAAAGATATATTGAGAAGGGTGACTGCGTGCTCCCGTTGAACGACGAGATCGATATAACACATGCGCCCTACGGCACAGATTCCTCGCTGAAACCTCGCGTTCAACAGCTTTTCAGCTTGTACACAAACCACGGCCCCACAGTGTTCTCTATTCCCTTCTGTCGCCAGTCAGTATATCGGCTCGTATATTTCTCCTCGCGATAAATCCTCGTCTTGGCAAGTGAACAGTCTTATCAAATCGTATAAATCGATCGATTTCCCGACAGTGACTCGTGGCGTTGTTTCGTTCAACGATGCAACAGTGATCAACACTTTTACTCGTCTCTGTTTCGGAGACATTACGTGCGTAATTAGGCTCGCTGCTTCGAGTTCCCCTTCGGGTATTATTGACACGGTGAGTTTGCACCTGAACGAGCAATACTGTTGCAATCGAGATAGTACGTAATGCTACACTGTTGATGGATCGAGTTTGATCCTCTCCTTCATTCATAATTGCGGGAAATTAGTAAATGTATTTGGAGCGTAGCAGATTTGATCGTGGAACACGATTGCGTTGTAACGTTATCGATAGACTTTGCGGATTTTCATGCAAACTCGTGTTTTTTTTCTTGTAACTGTAAATATAGAGGTGAATCCCTAAATAACGATTCGCGGTCGTATGTTAAGCATCATGATCCATTTGTTCTGGATTCTTCATTTATTTTACATACGTATTTGATCCTTCGTTTCTGATATTTTTTCACCTTGGTTGTTCTTTGGATTCTTCGCTTCGGATTATTCATTTTTTTTCTTTTTCTTCTTTGAATTTCTTACGTCAGATATTGCGTCAGTATATTTTATACATTATACGCAGTTTGTGGATTTTTCTTTCCAATTTCCCGCAAATGCACACGTTACACGCGTCTTGGTGCTGTAATTATTAATATTATTAAAAATAGTTTCTTTCGCGGAAAGATCCAGGGGAACGAAGGTCAGTGTCATTTGGAAATTTGTGCGTGCATCAGAGTCACCTCGGTACATAAAATGCGTTCGTTCGAACACCTGATCGGTATTACTCAATTCGCTCCCCGCTTCCTGTTCCTTGCTAATTGTGCTAACACGAATGCTGTCGTAATCTCTATTTATAGTCGTGAAATAACAACGTGTCTAGCTTAATGTTGGCCTTCCATCATTCGTGCCGTTTCTATGCGGGGAAAGACGATTCACTTGCGAGGGAAATTGCTTCAAATCTGACTGTGTCACGATTGACTGCGCGTATCGATGCAATCATTGACGAAGTGTCAATGTCGTCTGACGTGAAACAAGACCAGGTTAAATATTATTTAGGACCCAGCTAGTTTTTTTTCTTTTATTTAGGATAGCTAGTTCTTTTTTTATGAAATATTCCGTTTATATGAATTTGTGAATTTATAATTTATATAGAGTATCCCAATGATCGTGACGCAATCGGCAATGTGGTAGTGTTTTATACCAAAAATTAAGTTGAAAATATGTAATAACATTTTCTGGTACGATACTTTCACGAAAAAATGAAGTTTAAAAATTTAAATTCAACCATTTGAGTGCTTAAAGTTAGCAAAAATCTAAAAGTTTAGTATCGAATAAGGGGTATCGAAATGGTAAATTAAGAATACATTCATTTTTAAACATACTATATATAGATTTGACATATTTGACATGTTCGATATATTGCAATAGGTTATATTTTTTGAACCTTTAATAAGTCATTAAATTATTAATTAATTATTCTATTATTGATTATATCTGTACGATACACTGAACACTTAAAGTATATTAGATCTTGATACGTGAAAAACATTTTTCATATTTCATATACGCTTCAAGAAAGGTAAATACGAAATCTTCTTAAAAATAAAAAAAAAGAAAAGACCTTATTTTAAAAATTCTATTTTATATTTTCGATGTATTTTTTTACATAGAACCGTAATTTTAATAATATAATAGAAGCTCATTGGTTTCCTATTTATAACTTTTCGTTTATATATATATAAAACAAGAATTCGCTTTCAAATAAATGGATTCAGGAGTTCACTAAAATTTCGTTCAAATAAATGAACAGACGTGAAATTCTTGGGAAAATATGCAATATGTAATGTAACATCATTCCTTGACCGAATGGAAAGCAAACGATCGATTTGATTAGATCGTCGTATGAACAAGATTGTTCGCTAATTTCGATTATTATGAACGCGGCAATGTTTGTGGACAGCTGCTGATAAATTACGATTTTATTCGCTTCGCTAATATTAGCTCCGGTTTTCGATACTTCGCCATTTGAGAGGAGCACTTGAAGGCTTTTATCGGCTTTATATATTCGTGAAAATGTAGATCGTTAAATAAAAAAGCGTAGCACATAAATAGGAAAAGGTTTTTCAGTTCAATTCAAGTTAAAATAAATTTGATAACAGATGGTGGAAGGATTTATGATTTAGCGGATGCAGAAAAGGAAGGGGAAGAAGCGAGTGCTTAATTAAAATTCAACGATACTTGATATTCAATCAAAGTGATCATCAACTTCATCGAGGTTGATCATTTTTCGAGAGCTTCACAAATATTTCGAAAATAATACATTATCGTAAAATCATTCGAATTGAATAATTTAATAGAAAATAAAAATCGTGCAAATAAGATATTCTACACGTTGCAGAATGATTAAGTAAATCAGGTTTAAAGACAGGTTTTCTGACCCCTTTATCTGGCTTCATTCTTTCAAAATCACTCGAAGTAAAATTTTTAAATTCTCCATGTTCTGAAAAGATGGAAAAAGTAATTCTCAAAAAAGCAATCAGTTAAACTTAGCAGGACACATTTCTCTACGCTACTAGGATAGGATATAGCAAACCTTCGATTGGTAGTCAATTGAATGATGCACCAAGAGGTACAATTTTCTAAACGTCAAGGAGCTTGATTCTCATTATTTTTACAGCAAGGCCTCCCAGTTGGAAGTCAGATAAAATTTATCAGGGAATACACTTTTCCTTGGAACGTAGAAAGTGAAATAAGACCTGAAGTCGTTCCATTGTAGCTTTGAATCCTTTCATTCGCAACAATGCCTCGAGGCACAATACTACTGTGCTTTCAAGCAAACCAATATGGAAGAGTATCCAACTATACCCAATAGTCAATCGACTCTCTCCTGTTCGGTCATTGAAATATCATGGTGATTAACTTAATTGGGGGAATATTGTTCGCAATTCGACGAGCATCTGGCAAAAGATTATTCCAAGACGAGGAATTGCCATCGATTTAACGAACAGAAATTATCATTCGACAGGTATTAATTAGCGGAGAGACAGATTTTCATTGCCTATACATCCTACGTCAAGGAGGTTTACATAACCTGTGTGTAATTTACGCCGATCAAAGAACACTATTCGATCGCTGATTAGCACGTACAGTGTCAATTTTATTGGATCGCCTACGGGAATTATGTTGAATCGATAGCTCACGTTACTTGACCTCAAAACGTCGCCGATATGTCTACCTGGACGTTAATGGCGTGAAACGTGTAGATAAATTCAGCGTTTCTTTTACTCAAACTTGACCCCCATTCGCTCACTTTCCATCGTACGATGCATTTTTAATGCCGGGACCAGCAAATCGGTCGTATTTCGTTTCGGAGACTGAAAAAAATAAAAGAAATTTAAACGTTTCTAAAAGATCTTCGATTCGAATCGTGAAAGATTTTCCAATATTTCTAGAGAAATTTGAATTTTGACAATTTTCGCGAATAAAAGTAAGGAAAGTTTTTTTTCCTCTCGAAAATTGCAAAAATGTATGTAAAATGTATGTGAAAATGTTTTTTGGTGGTCGAATCACCATGATGTTGAAGATTGAAGCTTTTCCTTTGTGACGACGCCTTGACAGTTAGTGCACGATTTTTATTCACTATTTTATTTTTATTGATCATCGAACATTACAACTGAATGATGAAAATTCAAAAAAAATCTGCAAATTCCGTCTCGTTTGATCCTAACGTTCAAAGTTTTTCTTCAACAAAAGGGCGAAGAAAAATCGTGCATCAAGTTTCCATCAAGGGAGTCGTAAGAGAAAATTTTCAATTTCACGGTCATACGTTCAATTTCATTCGAACGTTTGAATTTATTATTCGGGAACTTTCTCAATCGCACGATGTGCATGATGTAAAAGTATCGTTCAAGAAGAAGCGAACTCACTACCATTAAAGTAGATACTTCCCGTTTCAAAATGAGGCCACGAGGTAGATTTTGTTACATAATTTTTTTTCACAAAGTTAATTTAATTTAAATATATCAACAATTTTTCCATAATTATCGGTTCAGTTATGCTTTTCGTATGATATATATATATATATATATATATTCGTACAATTATCTAAAAATGTTCGAATGTTTTTCTGTGCCCCGTGTATATTTAGACGGAGAATATAATTAACTGTTTCGAATCACGCGTCCTTGAATTTCTTCATGTTGTGATATTTCAGGCGCAAACATGCAAGCCGAGAAGACGGACAATGAAACGGAGAAAGTAGAGAAAAACGACGCCCAGGCGGAGAAAAGCGAAGATGAAACGAAAGAGGCGAAATCAGCGGAAGAAACTGTGGCCAACAAGGCAGCGAATTTGAAGATCGAAGATGAAACTGGAAACTCAACGCCTAGCAGTCCTGGCGCCGCGCCGTCTGGAAGCTTTCTGTCGAGTTTCAAAACTTTCTCGAAATTCGGTGACCCAAAAAGCGATGGCAAGCTGATTACGTTGAGCCAGAGCGACAAATGGATGAAACAGGCGAAGGTGATCGACGGAAAGAAGATCACTACTACCGACACAGGGATTTACTTTAAGAAACACAAGTATGAGAATTTTCGTTGATTAATTTATCTTCAAGCAGAAAGTAATCCATCTTCAAATGGAAAGTATCAAATAGAAAGTAACAATCTAGTCAAAAATATTGATAAATCTTACAGCAGAGAAATGCGGATATAATAATTTTTTTAAACATTTATAACTAATAATATCAAATTACATATCTAATAATATTTGTAGTAAATATTTATAAAATTATTACACATTCTATCGGGGAGATAATTTTACAGATATTTAAATTAGGATTAATCAGATTTTAATTAAGTAAGAAATTATGAGAAACATAACTAACTAACAATGAAATATGAATGGAATGTCTGAACAATTTCTATGGAAATTGATTTTGACTTTAGATCGACGAAATTGGGCATTGAACAGTACAAAGCGTTCTTGGAGGAACTGGCGAAAAGTAAAAAGGTCGACTTAGCAGAGATGAAAAAGAAAATGGCGAACTGTGGACCACCTGGAGTTAGTAGTGGCGCTGGAGGAGTAAGTATCACACACAAATACACACCTTGTAGAAGTTTGTCCAGCGTTCTATATTTATAATTTACCTCTAAATTAATAAAACGATAAATATAGAGCATGGCCAGTTTCATAGTTCATGTTTTGATCGATCACAAACAAGTTTCTCTCCCACGGTTTTACAAGTTAATACAAAGTGGAGGTAGTTTAGCCCATTTAATGTTGCGACCTTGTCACTGTATCGACACTGACGATTTACGATGTCGTCAGATCTGACCTGCGAACATAATAATTTTCAATGATCACGTATCTCAGATCCTCGCCTACATGTCACGATCATCGAGAAACCTTCGTGTTAATTACATTCGTGTGTGTGTGTGTTTCTCAAATGTTTCTTCAAGAATATGTCGAAAAAAATCCATTTACGATCCTTAGAAACGTAAATCCGTGATACGTAATGATTTTATCAGAGCTACTTAACTGTTTTACGATCTGTGTTGCGTATGAATGTTGTATTTTGAAATTAGCTAATTTCAGAACTATAAACTTGGAATTCAGAACACTTGTTCTAGTTGAAACGAATTGATTATATCATCTTCGCCGGAAATAGTGTATTTCTATTATCGATAGAATATTGTGCATTACGTATAATTTTGTTTCTAAAAAATTTGCGATGCAAGCGAAAACGAAGCAGCTCGTGATTTTCGAATTATCACTAGAAAAATATAGCAGAGACAGTTCTTCATCAATTACGAAACTCTTGCTCATTGATCTCTGTAATTTGGCCGGTAAGAAGGAATTATGTTGCTCTCTCTGATTTATGTGACATGCATTCTTTTATTACGAATTTTGTCTTTACTATCATTGTGAACAAATGCATGGCAATATAAGAAATGTATTACACTGACTTGCATTGTTTCTTTAATCAACATAAGATAATATCAAATTTGTTGCTCAAAATATACTTTTTTTTCGAGTCGTATCGCTTTCGTTGCAGTACGATATGTATATATCGAGCCGTTTATTTCGAATAAATTGAAAAATATTGGTAACTGACGATATGGTAGTATAATGTTCTTCTAAGCGTGTATAATTTACCAACCCAAAAGTAAGATAAACATTGTTTAAAAAAATGCAAAAACACGTTTCTGATGGCTATAAGTGAACTTAAAGCCACTTCCAAAATTAATGAAACGACTCTTTTAATTTTTAAAAAAGGCAAAAGTCCCTTGAAAAAAATTGTATTCCTTAAAATAAAAAAAAAATATATACATATATATACAGTTTTGTGTTATAAAATCAACAGCTCATATAAAAATACAACGTATCAATAAAACGTTGATATATACTCATATAATATACGATTTTGCTGTCACCGAGAAAGAAATTTTTTCAATCGTCTCCTCGTGTTATGAAATATCCATAAACCTACGTTCTCACACATTTTCTCTTTCATTTACAATTATTATTCCGTTATTGCAAGAATATTCTCTTTCAGACTGGGAAAGCGGCCTCCACAGTGGACAGACTGACGGACGTCAGCAAGTACACAGGCTCTCATAAGCAGCGTTTCGACGAGAGTGGCAAAGGCAGAGGAATCGCCGGTCGAAAGGACCTGGCTGACCAGTCTGGCTACGTGCAGGGCTACCAAAACAAAGACACGTACAACAAAGCCCACTAGTTTCAGAGATTCGCGCGTTTCTGTGATGTCTTCGACACTGTGTTGTCCCGTCCACGCACTTCACACGAAACGCCCCCCCTCACGTGTCGTCGCGTTTTCTTGTCTCGCCTAAGTCATCGCGTTTCTCGACCGGCGCAGCTGATCTTCTTGTTGCAGCCTGTTGACACGTCGGCGACAATCGATGCAAGCAACGGTGACACGATGCTCGGGCGAACACGTTGGAAGCTCTCCTGCTCGATGACGATATCTTTCAGTCGAAGAAACCAACGAAGAAACCAACAAGTCAAGAATTTCGTTCGAGACTCGACTTTCTTCGTGGCGAGCAGCTGGGATTCGAGGAGCTAGTGGTGGTTTCTTGGGCGATCACGAGGTCACATAGGTCAATCATAGATGATTCGACGAACGCGTTTCTTGCAAGATAGTTCGTGAAACATCCGCGAGTCGAGCTGATTTTTAACGAAAAAGACACATTCTTTTGTTACTAATTTCTCCTGGATACACATCTCCATAGGGAAACATTCGTTCGAATTTCTCTAAAGTACTCTAAAGTTCGTACTTTGAAAGCGCATCGTGTGCTTCGTTTGCTTTGCACTCCGTGACTTCGCTTTTTCATTGGACTGGATTGATCCTAATCGATGCATTTCTCCGACGTTTGGTTCTCTTTGGAATCTAAAGGCGTGGATAATTTTGTTGTGCCGATCTCGTTTGAATTGAGTCATTCAGTTGAAACGATAATATGAGAACGAAAGAAGATCTCTACCAGTGACCAGAGCTATTGAAATTCTGTTTCTATTTTCGAACGATTGGAATCGACGTGTATTTTAATTACGTACGATTTCAATTTAACGTACTCCGCGCTCGTTTCGTTTTTCTTTCACGTATCGTACAAAAGTTTGACAGGGTCGCAAGTACAAATATTTTTTCCTTGTTTCACAAACGGAAGGCGTATATATTCGATCGAAAGTTCAAAATGCTACCCGTGACACTTAAGCTTCGAAATTCTTTTTATACGCTATTCTACGATCGTACGTACATTACTTACATAGCAAGGATCGTATACATTATGGCAATATAGATTTACGCGAACACTAGTCAGAGTTAGTTAAATGGAAATTAATGGAAACGACAAAATCGATGCTGCAGAGCAGACAGATTTCTTCTGTCACGTTGAGTAACGAGGTTCATTCACTCGTTTTTTGAAAGAACGCATTTACTGTTATTACTCTCGTGTAAAATCTTCCCGATCGAGGGGCAATTTATTTATTCATTTGTCTCTGTCTACGCAGTATTCACAGTTTTTATAATTTTCAGACGTCGTAGAATACACTCGCCAATGAGAGACGAACGAACTTGTTACTCAACAAGTTCTGTATTACACGCGCATAATCTCTGCTATTCTCTCGGAGGATCACCGCTCGGGTTTTTGGCGCAAAGTTATTGCGAGAGCCCTCTTGCACGATGATCGATAACACTAATGAATAATATTAGTAAACTGACAAGTCAAGTTAAGTTCAATTAAGTTACGTAAGTCGTAGTTTTCTCTTTTCTTTTCTTTCTTAATTTTGTACAAAATGTTTCCCATATTATATCACATTATTGGACAAAGAGGAATATATGAAATGTGCAATGTGAACTTATTATAATTTTTATAAACTTACCATAAACAAATTGATATCGCTATTTCAAATTCTATCTCTCCCAAGTGCGTGCCGATGTGAATGGAAATTTGCGCAGAAAATTAACGACTTGTAACTTGCGAAATTTTACTAATATTACTAATTTTACTAATATTATTGATCCGATTGTGCCAGATCGCTCGATGTTTGCAATCGACGCGTTGGAGTATACGATGGTATCGTGTATTGCGTTAATGTGATCGTACGAATATCTCGAGATATTTATGGTTATTCTTACGACATCTGCGTATGCGTACATTAATCGAATTAAAAAGTGTACTTAAAAGATGAGACCGCCTGGTGCGCAATGGCGGCGAACTCGAGACCAAAAGAAAATCTGTAAATTCTCTGCCTCTCTCTAAATTCTGTCTATCTTTCTTGGTACTAAATTCTCAATTACAAGATATTCATCAAGTGAAGTGTAAAACGTGAAACTCACCTTGTTTTCAATCAGCAGATACGACTGTGAAAGCGACAAGATACTTCTCTTTTTTCCCCTTTAAATTAACAATTTATTCTAGGATGCATCTTCAGTAAAATATTGAAGGTTTTAAATTTATCGTGTGATATTCATGTTTCTTGTACCTTTCTTTCTGACGTAATTTCCGCAGCTTTGTTTTTATTTTCAAAAGAATTATATTCGCTTTCGCAACAGTGGCATCATCGTATCCGTAAAGCACTTTCGAGTTCTCTCTCTCTCTCTCTCTCTCTCTTTAATCGATGTACACTTTATTTAAGGGACAACGTACCTCGATGGATGCTCCCCTAATTTTAGGGGGCTTTTGATCATTCGAAACAATAAAGGCGAGTTGAACGAAAGGAACTTTCTATTTTTTATTAGTCTTATGCTTTCCTAGAATTCTTAGAATAAAATATCTTTATCAAGAACTAACTCGAATTAGGATATTTGAATTAAGCTAATTTCAAGCAATTCGTTTGCAATTTACTACAGTCATTTACTATACAGTTGAACCACTTTTGAAATATGCAATATACAAGATATCGCGCAAATCGCAGGATCACCGATTGGAGGATAATTCTGCATACAAAAACTTCATTCAGCTAACACTCGAATTTGGCTATTTACCGTACTGAATAGGAATGAATAATGTGATAAGAGAGTACTGTCTACTTGCAAGAAATAAGTGAAAACTGTAGACTATTTTGTACGACAAGTTTGATTAAAGAATCTGAAATAATCTTCGAGGAGAGGAGTCTTCAACAAATGAATTTTCTTTTTCAATAAAAAGTTCGTTTATTTCGAACCTCTGTGCTCCAACGCAGAGATAAATAATAGTCGTAGTCTCAAGTCCATGCAACAGTGTTGCAGGCTTCGTCTAATTTAAATTCGTATACGATCGATCACGCGATCGGATCGCAACGTGTTACAGAGGAATAGGTGTAATTAAATGCTTGGCAAGCGAGTGCGTTATAAATACGCCAGCGAGATCGTTGCGTGTGTCGTTTTCACACGCGTGGAAACAGGGCAGCCATTTTCAATCTGTTGGCTGAATAACATACTTAAAACGCTGGAATAACAGAATTCTCTTTTTATGGACGCGTTTTTTCCTTTTTTTTTCCACGCATACTTCTCTTTTCTTTCTTTTTCCTTTTTTTTCTCCACGCATACTTCTCTTTTCTTTCTTTTTTCTTTTTTTTTACGTGCGCTTTTTGTTTCTTTTTGACATAGCATATTATTAAAAAGAAAGAATACTGAAATGAAGAGAAAGTAGGGAACAATTAAATAAAACTTTGATTTAAATTACAACGACACTAAAAAACCAATTTCTCATACGCGTGATATAATACAAATATTTATATATATATGTGTGTGTATATATATATATATATATATAATATGTAAAAAAAATGTATATATATTAAACTCTGCGTTCGATTCAAAATCGAATTTGAACGTCGTACGAAGAAACACGGTCATCATGCAATACAATTGCACAGAGAGAAGAAAAAAAAAAAAAGTAGAAAATTTTATATTTATCCTTGACGATTTTCAAAATTAAGCAAGGAAACGCGAAGTGAAGGAATATTTCGAGTACGTACAACGTACGCAACGAGTCGTTAAATTAGAAACAAAAGAAAGATAAAACATCGGGATACTTCAATTATCTTGTTGCTTCCGAATATTTCGAAAGCAACCACGACGTGGTCATCATCAGACTGCGGATTTTTATGCAAATTCTCTTACTTTCGAGAATGTAGTTAAAGCAATAGAATCTCGGTAGGCAAACATTATTAGGAGACGTATTTCTTTCACATATTTCTTTCACATTACGTGCATTGCGTACAGTTTCTTTTCTTTTTTTTCTCTTTATCTAAAAATTTCCTACAAATGCATAAAAATCCAAAATCTAGTCGTCGTATTGTCGCGAGGGTTCGCGAGTTCAGCTAAAGGAGAAATCAACTCGCGACTTAAATACGCGTGCAAAGCTACTCGAGTTTTTACACTTATCCGTCGGCTCTTCTAACGAAAAAGGAGTATTTGTTTCAACGAATCGACACAGAAAGCAGTAACAGTAGTTACAATTCTGTGAGAGTATCGACTGAGGCTCGAAGACGAGATCTGCCGGTAGAATCGATCGATCCTTTGCTGGTCCCTGTACCGTCTAATCTGGAGACTATCTCTTCTCTCAAAGCGGTGAGAACACGCCGGTCCTGTCGATTTTGCGGCGGCGCGATCTGCAATGCCTCTTGAACGTCCGACAACGCGTCCTCCAACAGATCCGAGTCGACCCGTGCCTTTGCCCTCGCGTAAAATGCTTCGTACGATACTGGGCGAACTTTCAGAGCCTCGTCGGCGAGTTCGATTGCTTCCGCGCATTCCTGTTTGTGCAAAAATTCGCAACAATGGAAATTGATTTGCGTGGATAATTTCCGGGAAACCGGATGAAAGATTTGCCATTTTTTTCTGCTTTGCTGCGACGTAAAGGAGAATAAAATAAATAAAACGAACTACAGTAAAACACCTCGTTTGTCTGAACACGTTGGAGAACGAGGTTGTTCAGATAATGGAAAATGGTTTGGATAACTACTCTTATTTGTTTAGACAACAGGAGATAGCAAATAAGTCTCTACTTAAAATTGAACAAGAAAATTTACAATTTTAAAATCCAACTCTGAAACTTTATCAAATTTCAAGAGTCTCTGTCATGACAAACGGAGACAATCATATATGATAAAATAGATAAAAATTTTCAGCTGGAACACTATATATATATATATATATAGTTATTCATGAAATTCTACGATTTCCATTCAAAAACGTGTTCTATTACGATACGAAGAAGGAAATAAACTTACGCAACGTACTACAGTCTACAAATACAGTCTCAGCTCCGTGAATGAATTAAGTATTAGGAAACCCAGTTCATTCAATCACGCTGTCGCAACCATACTCACGTTCATCTTGCGCTTGCATCGACTGAGGTTGAGCAAGAAATTCAGCCGGAGTTGCGCAAACGTCTGCAGTTGCAGCATCATGTGGCCCTGCTCCTGTCCCTGGCAGTCTTCTTCCGGCGACGCTGGGAACTTTCGAAGCGCGTACGCGTATCTGTGCGACGCCTCTTTCAGCCTGTTCTTCCGATACAGCACGTTTCCATCCTCGAGTAGTTTGTTCAGCAATATCAACAGAACGTCAGGCTTTCCAGCCGCCATTGCCCAAGTGGCGGGGCCCAATTTTGCACCGCGGCGCAGGAAACACTGCACCACCGGTATGTTTCGACAGCCGATCGCTCGGTCCAAAGGTCGCATTCCGTGGAGATCGACGTGCTCCACCGCTGCTCCTTTCTCGAGCAACAATTGCACCAGCTTCGGATTGCCCTGGGAAGATATCGACCGCAACGTTACGGAATTGCCAGCCTCTAGATAATTACCATTTCAGTAGATTTCTATGCAAATGGTATAATCGGTGGATTTTTTGAATGTAAATTTATATTTTCTACACTATAATTAAAAAAAAAAAAAAAAGAAGAAGAATAGAATCTCGTTGTTTTATATATATATATATATATATATATATATATATCAGATATTACAGAAAGCATTGTACTTCAGACATTTTACGCATTCTTTTTGTTTTTCATATTATGTATTTACGTTCTGTGCAATCTACAAATGCATAAAAATCCATTGCAGTCTAGTAACTAGTCGAAAGTCTAATAAATTTTATTTGTCTCTAGACGGATTTCTTTTTTCAACAACAAATGCGACGAAAGGCTACAGTGTGAAAAGACATAAATTGATACCTGACAATGGCATCAACCAGAAATCTAATGTTCCAATTCTTTTGTACGACAAATACAAAACAATATAATAGCAGAAGACTGCAATGTGCTTACGTTTGAGAGTACATAGAATATGTATATCTTACCTGAAAAGCAGCCAAGTCCAAAGGAGTTCTTCCAGTATTGTCATTAGTATTAACATCAGCGCCATGATCGATGAGATTTTGTACAGCAACTAATCTGCCCCTTACGCAGGCCCAGCAGAGAGCAGTTAGGCCTTCTTTATCTCTATTTTCTAACACGGATCCTTTGTCCAAGAACAGTTCGATTAAATTTGTGTGACCTTCCGCGGCAGCCAGCATTAACGCGGTGCGACCAACTGGATCTCGTTGATCCAGGAGAGACGCTGCGTCGTCCAGAATGGTGTCCGTGCTGCTTGATAGCGTTCCTTCAATCATTTCGTATCCATGAAATCATTCTTTTAATTCTCGTATCTAAGCAAAACGATCTTTAACGTTTTACGAAAGTGTTTAACATAGTTTTTTTTCATATTGCAAGCTCAAGATAAAAACATCTGAAATATACGTGTAATTTTAAACAATGGTGCAATATTTAAAGTTCTTTAAAACAGCTCGTTTTGGTAACATTTTGGTAACTGACACTAGGAAACTTCCAATATATTCTTTAATGTTATAAAAATATTATTTACTATATTACCATAGATCGTTAGAAGTGATTTTTATTATATACAAACTACATATGAACTGTCTGGTTTTATCATATATAAACTATACATAGAATATGAACACTTCCACACTCCATAAAAACTTACACAGAAGAGTGAAATATATCTTTTGTACTATAAATTGTAATATAAAAAATAAGAATAATTTTCAATACACACCCTGCAGGAGTCTTTCAGCTGTACCCCAGTGTCCTTCTCTAGCAGCCAACATTAAAGGAGACAATCCTTTCGCATTCACAGCTGTTGGACTCGCACCTCGAGCCAACAACGCTGAAACAGTGGCGGTAGAACCGTTCGCAGCGGCAATAGTCAAAGCAGTCTCGCCTATCAATGTGTCAGGACGATCGACGATCACTTCGGCCATGTCTAACAGATATTCGACGATGCTCTCGTGGCCTTGAGCCGCCGCAGCAACTACAGCTTGCTGAGCGGCTTCTTCTCTGCCTATTTCTTGACATCCTTCCGTTTCGCTCACGTTCGTTGGAACTAACCAGTCGCAAGCTAAGAGATAACCGACTACCGATAATCTTCCATATCTCGCCGCGTGAACTAAAGGACACTGTCCAGCCATGTCAGTGTGGCCCAGCGAAGCTCCGGCAGCGGCTAACCTGAAGTTGGAATTTTCATTTTCTATTTTTTTTTTTTTTTATTTTGCATCGAATGAAATTTAAGGAAATGAAAATATTCGTCGTTTCTTTCACGTACGTCCGAATTTTCATTTTCTTGAATTGAAGAGTACGTTGAATGCCTTCTTTTTTCCAGTCCTGATGTTGTTATTAAAATAACAAATACATATATATATATATATATTGCATATTAGTATAACACAGTTGTACCAATGACTCATGTAACAATTTTATAAAAAAAGATCGCGTAACAATCTGTTTGGCCTTTAAAGCGTCCAGATTTGTGATAATCATGTGTTTATTCTTCTTTTGAGGAAGATCTTATATCATGTAACGGATGAAGAAGTGAGGATACTTTTTTCTCAAAAATTGTAGAAATTCAAACGTTGAAAAAAACGTTGAAAAAAATTTTGTTTCGTCATCGTCATTTTGAAGATTAAACTCTCCTCTTTACAAAGACTGTTTAAAATTTGTTGCACGATTCTTTTTTCACCATTTTGTCGAGCATTTTGAATATTAGGGTATGAACGACAAAAATTCAAGAAACTCTAACATCTCGTCATTTAATCGTTGAGGCTTTACAAAGTTCGAATTACCGAGAATTTTTCACTGTCATTGATACGATCGCACTCTTTCTCGCTGTATATGTTGCATTGTACATTGATTCATGAATGTGTATTACTTTGCTATCATGTTCCACATTCAATTTCAAGTTCCCACGCAACTGGTCGAATCGCGCATTCACGCCTCTGACATAAAATATCGACACGATTACTTCGAATATATAATATATTGTATTGTAATTTTGATTTACGCAGTCGAACATGGTAATACGGAATTGTAGGAGAATTATTCACGCTTCGCTCACCTTCTGACGACATCGCAATGACCACGAGCGGCCGCCAACGAGAGCGCCGTGCACCCCTGACTATTCGTCAGTTCAACATCAGCGCCGAACTCCAACAACAACGAGACCATTTCCACCGAACCCTCGTGAGCGTACATGCAAAGAGCTGGCGCGTTGCCCAGGTACTCGGTGACGTGATTCGGAGATGCTCCTGCCAGCAAAAGCAACCTCGACACCTTAACATTCGGGCTGTAGATATTCCTCAGCGTGCACAACGCTGAAGAAACACATTCCGTGGACGATGCTAACCAGATGGCCTGATCGAGGATACAGAAACAAAAGCAAATTTCGTAATCGATTCTATTGTAAAACGAACCTGCATCGTGAGAGATGCAAATGAGAGAGAAACAGGTGATTGGTTACCTGTAGATCGCGCGAAGGCCAACACGGGGCAACGCTTCTGTAAACGTGCGCCTTGAGTATGTGATGACCCAGTTCGAGGGCTTTATCACCGTCTAACGGTGCCTGGAGACGAGATAGCCTGTACGCGATAGCTGCGTGACCGAGCCTCAGGTCGCAGAGGAATTTCGTCGACTCGCCCTCATCCCTTCTGATCAACCACTCCCTGAACGACGGATGGAAGAACATGTAGGTGTTGTCCAGACGTTTCACGAGAAATCCAGAGAGCATCTGATAACGAGAGAACGAGGGTGAGAGGTTGTACAAAAACAGTGGGCGGGTTGCTATTGAGTAAGAAAAAAATGTCACTGTCACGGAGAATGTTCAATTCAATTGTTATAAAAGAGTAGTCCTAAATATATATTTAACAGTTGATAGAAATATATTTATACTAGCTATAGTTGTAGCTTTGAAACGGTAATGACATTCGTAAACATTTATATTAGCATATGAAAGCTACAAGAATAATTCATACTATAGATGACAATGGAAACTTTGACACTTACTTGATCCGTGACACTTATTTGAAGGGCAGCGACAGCAAATAACGAATAGTGTCATTATAAAAATTTATATCTCTATCGTTTCAATCTTGTTTAGATAAAGGGAAACTTACTTTGAATCTCTGCAGAAAATCCTCCCATGAAACGAAGTGGTTCGTGTTCAGAGAGTTCACCGAGTAGAAGATCTCTGGCAAGGTGAGAGGGTATAGAGCAGCCAAGCAAACGCCTAACAGGGGTTGAACCTTGTCGAAGGACGTCGTTGTTGGGAACCTGAGGTTGAAGTGCAGTTGGAAAATCTGCGCTAAAGAGACTGGCAGTACCTGCAAACGGAGCGATACTTTAACAACACGTATTTGTTTAATTTGTAAAAATGACACGAGAAAATATTCAAAATTGCACAGAAATATATAATTCTATACAGAGAGAGAGAGAGAGAGAGAGAGAGAGAGAGAGTGGCAGATAGAATTCTGTTCACCTTGTAGCTGGCAGATTTAGCCACCAAGTGACCGCTCTCGATAAGATCGAGCGTCAGTTTCGCGAAGAGGAAGCTGCCTCTAGCTAACGCGAGCAGGTGCGAGGCAAATCTCATTTGATTCGCGCTGCACGATGATTCCGCCTTTCCGTTCACGGAAGCTGTGACGTTCGTTTGAATCGCGGGACTCTGAGCTAATCGATATCCAATGTAGTCCGATAGATCCCTGGTTACGTTACTGCCGGTGTTATCGTTCGGTGCTCTGTCCAGAGACACTCTAGTATAAGGTAGCTGTTTCGCGCATTCCAGCAAGTGCGTCCTTACTGTGCAAACGATTTTCAACCAGTTAGGGAAATTAGGAGCGTGCCTCGTTAGGAAAGACGCTATGGTGTCGCCTCGATCTGGTCTGTGGTATTCGGCTTCGCAGACGGCGTCAATTAATATCACCTGACGAGTGGAAATTCGGAGATGTCAGAGTTTTCATTTTATTAGAAAGATTGTGATTTGCCTTTCGGAATTAATATTGTTCTAACATACCATGTACAAATAAAGCACCAGATTATGTAAGAATTATATTTTTACATCGAAGATATTGAAGTTATTATTTTTATTAAAGAGATTGTAATTTATCTTTGAAATTGAAATTCTTCTAACACACTATGTGTACAAATAAAGTACAAAATCATGTAAGAATTTTTTTACACTGCAGATATTGCAGTTATATTATTTTATTAGTTGTAATTATAGATTGTAATTTATCTTTGAAATTAAAAATTGTTTTGATATATTATACCACAAATGAGGTGCAAAATTAGGTGAAAATTATATTCTTACGTCGAAGATATTGAAGTTGTTATTTCATTAAAGAGATTGTAATTTATCTTCAGATATTGGAATTATTATTTTTATAGCGGAAGGTAAACAAAAAATTATTTTCCACATTTGAAACATATACTGTTTGTTTTCCTAATTTAGATTGCTCTGCTTCTTATATAGAAAATTCCATTACTCACCATGTTGGTGTCAGGCAGTCTATTAGTTTTCTTTAACGTTGACAGAGGTTCGATAATACCCCTTGACAGCGCGAGATCTGGATCGACAGTGCACTCTCTTTGCGACAAGGAGCCTTGTATATGAGGCTCAGAGAGCAAATATTCCCTATAGGTTATGAGCTGAGGAGCTTGACATAATTGTGCAGCTAACGAGTGAATCAGATCTGGTACCAAACAGGTACTATTATTATCCGCTTGACAAAAGTGATACGCTACTACGTGGGACGCTAATTCTCGAACCTAGAAAGAATCAAAATTTTTACCAGTTATTTATTAATTTTTTATTCATAAAGAAGATATCCGAGCTGAGAAACAGAATAAAGAAACTTTTGAAGTGATGTACCTTCTCATTAGTATAACGAATGCTAGCATGCAAAGCCGAGGTGCATCCAGTCTTCTCTTTTTCGTCAGTTTCTTCGCTAATCTCCGAGGGGAAAGGCTGTTCCCGTCTTCTTCCGAAACAACTATGTTCTACCAGCTGCAGAACCAATGCAGTTTTCCCCGTTCCAGGAGATCCAGAGATCAAAACTCCAGGACTGGAGCCGTTCACCACCGAATCTAGTTCCTGAAGCAACCACTGGCGACCGGTGAACAGTGGATCGGCTTCTAGTAAAGGTACTTCGAAGAATAAGGGCTTCAGGGTCAACTGCGTTGCGTGGTGTTGTATAAAGCGTACTAAAAAGAAACAACCGATTCAGCGTTACGTGCAATCAGAATTTATTTTTATTGACGAATAAAGTCCAAGGGTATATTTGCAACGAATAACGACTTTATTTGGAGAAAAATCGATTAATCACTAACAGATTTGTTATTTGAAATTTGTCCCGTACTCGAAAAATCTATTTCATTCGAATAAAATATTCTCGAGTAATTTCATTCTTTTTTCCTTTCCTTTCCTTTCTTCTCTTTCTTTTTTTTTTATTTTTTGCAACTTCTTCACTCGAGCAAAAATTTCACGCAAAGAATATTTGTTCGAGTGTCCATCCAACTTCGTTTCAGACATTGAAGAACTTACGTTTCGTATCGACGGCACCTTTGACGTTCCCAGCTCTGGCCGATCTCCTGGCGCAGGACCGTCTATTCTTAAACTGGCCGAGCTCGTCGCTCTGGCCAGGCTGCGAGGCGTTCACGGAATGTCTTCTAGGAGTAAGAGGGCTCGAGCTGCCATTCGACAAGCCCGAAACGGAGACGGACATCGACATCGACATAGACGTAGACGCAGAAACCGATGTGGAGATGGAAGCCAAGCTTCCAGCACTGTCGCAGTCTCTGGACTTGCTTTTCCCTTTGACCTTCGATTTAGGTTTGATCGGGCACCTCGAGGCCGCGGCAGCTTCAGCTTCGCTGGACGTTCCAGTCAACGTGGACACTGGGCTCGTGTTCGTCGAGGCCAGAGTTTGAGTCTCGAAGCTGGTCAGACTGCTGAACGAGGCTGCCGAACTATCGTGACCTTGGATTGGCACTCTAGATTGGCATGCACCTGCACTGGAACGATTCGATGTGCCAGGTAGATCCGTCGTGTCTACACTGCTGCTCGCTCGGGTGTGATTTGATCCCAGAAGAAGGCCCAGCCTCATGTGAAGGTCGGACTGAGACGACTTCCTCGTCTTCGAGGACAAAGGCTTCACGCAGCCTCCTTCGTCGTCTGAGGAAAGAAAGAATATTTGCGTTGTTAGACCATGGAGTGAGCACGGGAGTGAGCACAAGAGTAAGAAAGATGCACAAATAAAAACCACACAGAAACACGTGTTTTCAAGATGCAGAATACTGACTTTCGTCCCTACGTAGAATTCTGTTACGGATTAATTATTAATTGGTGCGACGATAGTTCAGACGACGTATTAACGTATTTGTGATAATAACAAGATAATGGTAATTCAATTAACAACTGCTTAGTTGAGAGAATCTCGAAGATAACTGGCGACAGATGTAACACGTTCTCGGGAAAAATAAAAAAAAAGAATATAGCAGAAAATTTATTAGGAATTTCTATATATAATACGTAAATTCAACTCTCACCACACCGATTAAGAATTAAGAAGATTTCGATCACTGTTCTCTGAAAACTGCACAGGAGAGAAATTCGTGCTTCGAACACACACACACACACACACACACACACACACACACATCACCACGTCAAGATTAATCATCATACTAATCGACGTCTCCGTGCATGCTACAAACTTTGCAAGTGCTCTACCGGAAGTGTGAGGGAGGATAGAAAAGTGCCAATGCTACGAGAAATTATTAACAACGGAACAACGCGCGAGTGCCATTCTTCGAGCAGCCCTTGTATGTATATAGTAACGATTTTATCGATTCTAAACACACGAGAGTTGAAAGAGGATGCACACTCGATTTTTTAAAGTGTTCTCCCTGCCTGTGACTTTGTTCCTCGAGTCGATGAGCTGGTTCAACCCATCGTTCGCCGTCCCTTGACTGTTGCTCCACAACGATTTGATTTTCCCGAGTACTACACCCGGCCATCGAGACTTCCCCTCCCAAGAAGAGGCCATCCATGCTACACCCGTGGTTGGTTTATCATTAATAATTACTGGTAAGCAGTCTCCCTATTCCGTTACGTGGTTATCTATTTTTATTAGAAGTTGTTAACGGTGATTTCCAGTTGAATATTACCTGACAGGGCGGATGGATTGTCGTTCGCGATTGGTTCTGGAGAGGATGCTCCTCGTCTCGACGATCTTTGAGGAACGAACGAGCTTCTGAGGACCTTCGGGTTCAGGAAGAACCTCTTCCTTTGATTCGGTGGCGTTGGACAACCTATTGTAGCAATTTTACGTCATAATTTTAAACGTAAACGTATTATGTTCGTATAGGGTGTTTCTCTTGTCAGAGATCCCAAACAGGAAATTATTGAATGAACATTGAAGTTGTTATAATACGCGCAGGAGTATATTGTATATTGTGTGATTCATTTATTTTTAATTCTCTTTTGAGGATCCTGTCTAGAGAATTTCCCCGATTTATATATATATATATATATATATATTACTTACGCTTTCTTATCTCGGGATTTTCGTAAAATTATTGATCATGTTAAACGAATGCACGCGACCGTGTAAAAATTCTTTCCCCCCCTTGCTTTAATTGGAGCTTATAAAACTTACATCTTTCTATCAATTGACTTGCAAATGAATGAAACCATGATACGTTAATGTTTCAGGAAGCGTTGAATGTTTAATTTACGTACTCTGTGTCATCATTTGAAGCTTCTGTCGACCCTGCGACGACGAGGACTCCGGAAGCGCCGGTGGCTTATTCTTCAAACCCTTGGCCATCGCCATGAAAGAGACACTTTCGTCCGTGTCTCTTTGCTAAATGGAAACAAACGAAACCAAAAGAGACCCTAAGAACGATCTTTATCTTTACTTAACAAACAGATCAACTTGGAAATTCCAAGTACCAGACATTTCATATTTTTACTATTAAATACACGTAGGAACGGCTCGTGTGCCGCGGAGAAGAAGATTCAGGTTCTTACTTTCTAAACCATTCTAATTGACACCGTTTCTTCGAATGCAATCAACCGCAGGAAACAACTATCGAACAATGAGCGAGAAAAATGAGCCTAGGCATTGCAATCGATCGAGAGGCGCTCAACGATTCAAAAAGTGTTCGAGCAGCGATCCGCACGTAAGAAAGTGTTAGTTAGTTGGCTCGATTCGAAGTGGACGACGGGATGATATGCTTACGTGCATGACTCTCGAAGGAAGATTGGCTCTCGTGGTGACTTTCGTACGCGGTCTGGGGCTGCCGCAGAGAGAGTTCACCGTCGATGACTCATCGATCCAGCCATCCGTGGGCGCGAGGATGGACACCGGCCCCGAGGAGCCGGTGAACCCCTCCCTGAAGGGTCCCTCCAGGCCGTCGTCGTCGTTGAAGTCGGCTCGAAGGCAAAGCGGGCAAGCCTCGCTGCGGAACAAGCAGGAATAGCAACGTTCGTGGCCGCAAGAGTCGATCAGTCGACGTTTCTTCCCCTTGTCGAACGGCATCTCGCAGGACGGACAGGTTGAACCACCCAGCATCCCCGTAGACTCCACCAGCGCTCGGATCTGGGCCAGATCTGCAAGAGATTTATAACAATTCATTTAGAACAATTCGAATCTTTTTTTCTTCTTTTTTTTCGTTTTTGAATGATAATTTGTGAAATACGCGTAAGTTTACGTGTATGTATAAGTACACTATTTTATATATGTAAGCTCGGGAACGGTGTATTGTATATAGCGAAACGAGTAAAATTAATACAATGAAGAAATTGAAAAAGGTTAACGAAGTGGTAACAATGTTTATCGTTCGCTCAAGACTTCTTTCTCTTGGTTCCCGATGTTTTTCACTTGTTTTTCAAAATGTCCACGACACACGCTCACGCATATATATCCACTGCCACGTGCCTAATATCAATAACCGTCACGATGGTCTTGTCTTTGACGGCGCTTCAAAAATCATTATCCTATACATGTATTCATTTCACATGTACTTTATATTATATGTGCATGTATTTTATTAATTTATATATGTTTATAAGTTATGATTTACATTATCTACAATAGTTATAAATTTATAATATTAAAATATATTTATTATATTATATATCAACTCTGAATTCCTACATCATCATTTATGACATAATCCAGAAATTGAAAGATTACACTTAAGAAAACGTAGACGTTCTCCAACTAGATTTTTGTATATATATTGTGTATATATTTCAAAGCGCGAAATTACACAATGTAAAAGCGATACAAAATAACCAAAGTGTAGCGTAGTTTCTACAATCTTTGACATATGAAATATTTCATTCTACCAACATTTCGTTCTTTTGAATTGCATTATTCTCAGAATTTGCATGAAAAGAATCGGCAAAATCTAGTAATAAAAATACAAAACAGCTTCGTCCATACGTGACATTCTACGAGCGAGTATTTTCTGAAAGACGTATCTGTACTAAAAAAATATATATATAATATTAAAGACATAGTTTGAAGATACGGATCCTTAATTCTTTAATACGCGTTTCTGCGATTTCTATGCTTGTCCACGAGAGTCGCATGAAGAAGAAGCGGAACCAGGAAGGGGAAAAAAGAACGGTACGTCGACGGGGCCACGACTTCCTCATGAGACGCGAATCGAGTCGGACGTTCCACTTAACAACGAGCCCGTGGGTTTGACAACCAGAGGGACCATCTGCCACGAGGAATCTGTACGGGATATCTCACACGCTGATATCTCGGTTAGTAGAGACAGGTCGTGTGTGTGTGTGTATCAGGGAAGCGGGGTTCATCGATAATGGATAAAACGAGCCGTAGCCTTAGCCGGGAAGGCGCCATATACTTAAAGGATTCTAGAAAGTGAGGTCAAGAGAAGACCTCCTCCTCGCTTGCCTCCTCCCCTTCGTCGTCGTCCTCTTTATCCTTCCTGCGCGTGTACATACACGAAGCGCACGCGAAACCTGCTGGCGCTTCTATTTCTGATTCTCGATCGATTCTACGTAGCATTGCTACATGCTACGTACTGTGTGTCGTTCCTTGTACCGTACGTCATCAGCCACGGAATTTATGGCAGCGCCAGGTTAATGGCTTCGACGGATCCTTTCCACGACAGGGGAAATTATGTTTATGCTCGTATCTCGAGTTTGTTCCCCTCGATATTCCCGGTGCGAAAGGTTATAAAATTGATCAGGTATCAATGTTCATGCGTTGCATCGACGATGCATACATATATAGAAAATATTTCAAGGCTTGATTCAGGATCGTGTAATATCGTATATATATATATATATATAAAATTCAAATATTTTCGATAGCGTTTTGTAAAAATGATTTTTTCGCAATGTTTGTTTTTTGCAACAATCGACGATCGTCTTTCGAAAGCATTTCGAGACATTTCTATTGTATAATTCTATATCTTTCTGCATTGGCCTGAACTGCAGTTAAACGAACCGGTGACTCCTCTTAATGCTTTAATTTATGACCTGATTTAGCAGTATCCATGCTGTCAAGTGTACCAGAGAGGAGGACGTTGAAAGTGGTTGGATGTTCGCGGAGAAGAGGAAGGAAGAACCCAGGGCGCGTTGAATAGGTCGAGCTATGCAAATTGCAGATTAATACGATCACGGTGACGGCAGTTGAGGCAGTTAAGACGTGGGCGGTACCGCCGCGATTACTTTGTATAATTGAATGGCTAGGGGCGAGGATGCGACCAGTCTATGCCCATTAACGATGGTATATGTTCCGAGAAACGTAAAGGAACCGTTCGCGAAAGAGAGATTTGAGAAACAACGAGCAAATGAAATTAAAGCAAACTTAACGATTAAGTTATTCGTTAAACGTTAAATCCTCGATTAAAGATACACTTAACAAACGAAGTGTACAACTTTTCGAAGAAGAAAGAAAAAAAAAAGAAAAACGATCATATTTTGACAGCAGCGAATATAACTATAAAGTAATAACTTGCTAACACTTTACCGACTGTGTATTAGCGGTGAATAGTTAGCCGATTAATAGGCTACCGGTTGGTAAAGTGTTAAAATATGCTAGCCGATTGATAGGCTACTTGTCGGTAAGGTGTTAAAATATGTTAGCCGATTAATAGGCTACCGGTCGGTAAAGTGTTAAAATAATTTAGAAAGGAAGAATGTCACAACAGCAACAGGTGGCTGTCTAGAAATTTCACTGCCCCTTAAAATCTCTCGAGATTGACAGCGTCAAGTCTGTAAAACTAGCTATATCCAGTCCACTGTTACTCGTAGTAAATCATTCACGTGTGCGCATGCATACACCGTAATCTGTGATACAAGCTGATCGAACAGCTCGCGATTTCGCGGGATGACGCGACGAAAGAAGAAAATAATTCGGGTCACACGACCCTTTATACCGGTAAGTCCACGTCGAAGCAGGTGCATGCACACCGCCTGGGTTACCGTAAGCTGGGTCAACGCACCCAGAAGAGACGCAGAAACGGAGAGAGAGAGAGAGAGAGAGAGAGAGAGAGAGAGAATAATCACACACAGTCGCTTCGTACAGTCGGTAAACTCGTACAACGATGTCGTTTTCTCCGGAGGCATCACTGATTCACGCATTTCCGCCGCGTGTGTATATCCAGTTTCCACCTTCCTCTTCGCGTCGGCAGTTCCCGTGAGATTTATGGACAGAAAGAGAAGAGTTCCGAGAAGAAGTCGAAGGTCGAGGAAACGTCGAACGTAAGATGTGTAGAAACTTTTTCCTTTCTTCCATTCGGCAAATATACGCAGGCATATTTCAATTAATTAGTGATCTAGCGTCTCGTTAACTGCTCCGACTATCTTCGGCGCGTAAGTTTATGTGTATTGAGCTCCTGAGCGTTCCCTTTAACATCGTTGCGTTTCTTTTTCTTTTTTTTTTTTTTTAAATATTACATTATACATTTCATCGATGTAATTTCCACGCGATTTAACGCACTTTCACGACAATAAATCATTATGCTGTTTCATTATTTACAGAGTCGTATAAATTATTAGTTCTAGGATTTGGAAATTGTTCGATTGATTCTCTTCGAATAATTGAATGATGTAAAAGATTAAAAAGATGTAAATTTTTATTTAATACGATTCACAGGTGATCAACTATGTCTCAGAAAAATTCAGTTACCTGTATTCGTAATCAATCTTGAGCTTTACTGTTACTCGTAGTAAATCATTCATAGTTCATTTTCGTTCTGCTAAATAAACTCGTCGAGTAGTAAAGTAAATCACCTGTCTCTCGAAAAAAATTTCTTTACACAACACGCGGATACAACTGGAGACAACTCGATAAATAAAACATCCCGGAGACTTTTTTCTTCACAGAGGACACCGTCGTATATCGATTAGTCAAATTACAGTAGACGATTACATGTTCGCCGAACGTTTACGAGACGGACGACACAGATTCGTTCCTTTTCGTGTACCTTTTTTCCCTCTTTTTTTCATTCGCCCTCGCTATCGTGGATTATGCGAGAACAGCAGTTTTTGTTCTTCGGGGCGCTCGAGGAAGAAACTCGATCGACGAAGGCGCTCTCGTCCCAGCGCCTATATCTCAGTTCCGTTTCTTCTTTTTTCTTTCCCCCCCCCCCCCGTTCGGCGGCCGATAGTCACGATCCAGACACGTTTCACTTGCTGGCATTTTCTATTGTAATTTAATGGTCTTCTTCGGCTCGCCAGCTTTTATTTTCTTTCTAGTTGATACACGGCCGCCTACCCCGTTCGCTCGATCTAACAAGGTGAGAACGAGCATCGTGGTCGAACACAAGAGAGAACTCGGCGCGCCGCGAACCGTGTAAATCCGGCATCTATTATTCCCACGTTTCCTAGACCGTGACGGTTTATTCGAAACATCAAAATGCTCGATCAAGTGGGAGTTTCTTCTCTCTCTCTCTCTCTCTCTTTCTCTCTTTCTCGACGCTTTGTGAACGCTTCTTTTTTTCCCCCCCTCCTCTGGTCTGTTCGCACTTTTCTCTACGGGGGATCATAGGGCAGATATCCCTCCCTCCCCGCAGTCGCTTTTCAACTTTCTCCAATTATTCCGCGAACCGCGAGAATAATTCGCGACGCCGCGTCGTCGACACTTTCGTGGAAAATGACCCGATTCCTTATCAACGTGAATCGTGTAGAGGAACCGTGTAGAGTTCCTATTATTGTTGTACAGTGACTGCCGTTTAACATTCGCTTTGCTTTGCTTACAAAACTGTTGCAATGCCGTGAAATGTGATTTTCACAGCAACGAACTTGAACTCGTTCTCTACCTTCAGAATGTATCGTTCGCTTTATTCTAAGACGTATGTACGTAGATGACACTTTTCTTCTTGAACATTGTAAATTATCATAGTATACATGAACATTGAACAATTTTTTCTCACGACCGGATTTGAAGATGAAAACCTCCTCCTTGTAACAATTCTTCGTCAATTTATTGAACTCTAACTGTCGATGAGAATGTGTTACTGTTTCTTAGGTTTTCGTCATCTTAGGTCTAAGCCTAATGTTCAAAGTTCGACAAAATGAAGGAGATCATGCATCACGTTTTTAGGTATCACTGTAAGGAGCACTATGAGATTTCAATCTTTAAATTCACTGTTGTTTCAATCATGAAAGAAATTTTTCGATGGCTTTACATATAGCCAATCTATATATAATATAGATTGTTAATAATTTATAGTAGTCTCCATTTATTCGCTCACTCACAGAAACATTTTAGAACAAAATGAAGGATGCATTTTGAAAGTAGAGGCTTCAAGGTTTAAAATCAGCCGAGCTATTGTACAATTTTTTTTACAAAATTATAACAGTTTCAATATTTAGCGTCCAAATGTTAATGGAAACCACCAATATTATAATTTTTGACAAATAATATTTCAGCATATTTGGTTTTACTTTAGTACATTTTAATTTCTCTTTCTATTGTCTTTAATTTTCCTTTGTTTTCGTTCAATTAATTCACAAAAAACTTTGACAGAGTTTTTGATAAAAAAAGAGTTTTTGTTCATAAAATCACGCGCTCATTAAAATAATCAAGTCTGTAGGGACATTAATGTGGGTTAATTGTAGTATAAGAAATTTATAAATGTAATTAATTTGACAAGAGGATGCTTAAAATTTTTAAACATCAACTCGTCATTGGAAATGGCATCATCAATCGATGAGACTGAAACGAATGAATTACTGAAAACTATGATGATTCTTTTCAGTTCCATTTTAACGTCTAAGCAGGAGCGTGATTACGCGGGCTGATATCAACAAATGGTTCTGCATTCCTCACGCATTCCTTTTGGCGAACCACAGCCGCGGTGGCATGCTTTTGCGTTTCGATTTTATAGCCGGACATGAAATCAAAGAAACGATTCATAGCATTCTAGATGTAGGACAATTCCATTGGAAAATAATGCAAGTATTTCTCAAACTTTAGAGATAAACCTAAACCACTAAAGAAATGTCAAATTAAACTTATAATATAATACCTAACATAAATATAAATATAAATATTAATACAATTAAGTACACACACACACACACACACACATATGTTGCGTTTCTCGGACAAAAATATAAAAATAAGTGACTGAATTAATTATAACACTAGCATTGAATAATTAATAATATTACAATTATTTAGTATTATTATAATACAATACTAAATAAATACAACACAATAATACAATACTTATAATATGTTGAAATATATACCAAATACTGAATAATTGTGACATATTGAAATATAATATTGAATACTAAATATTTATTGTGTTGAAATACATTGAATAATTTTTTTCTTGGGCCTCAGCGAGTTCATTCTTCTTTCGAAAAGAATCTTTAATTAAAGTAATCCAACTGAATCTTCCGGCGAAATTCTGGGGGCACAAATGAATAAATGAATACGAATCGTGATATTTGGGTCCGTTTTCAATTGATCCTCCCCCTTGGAGGATCGTAAAGTCTCGTTAAATCGAGCTTGTTCCCTCTGGTCCGCGAATCAGTCTCTTCCTCTCTCTCTCTCTCTCTCTTTCGGGCTCTCCGTTGGTATGTCTACGTTAGTGTTCGAACTGAGAGAGTTTCAGCGAGAGACAGCGATAAAATACGACGTGGTTCGAGAACCATGGCCGCGATTAAAGCCCGTTCGCGAGCCGAGGGAACGGAGCAGAACGACGTCCGCAGACCAGAGGCCACCTGTCCTGGTCTCCCCAATCGCTGTTTCCGTTCTCCGTTGCGCTCTCTTGCTCCCGGGACACGCTGCGTCCTCGTAAATCGGTACCCCGTCGCCGACTGGCTGACCCGAATCGAGATACCGGCCGGGGGAACACGGTTTTTCATTTACGCCGCTTTCGTTCTCGTTTTGACACGATGAGGCCCCTTCGGACGATCAGGTTTTCGGCGATACGAAAGATACACTGTGTAAAACTCAGGTCAGAATGGTGATCGATCGGTAATATTTTATAGAAATTCGGATGGATTTTAGAGATTTGAATAATTTCTTTTTTTTCTTTTTTTTTTTTTTTTTTTGTGAAACGTAGTAGATGTGAATTAACACTAGAACTACCGACAGTTAAGACGAAGTTATTTCTACCAAAATTATTTTGATTTTGTAATAAATAAAAATAAAATAAAATTCATTATATCATTTCTTTAGTTATCACTGTAAAAGTCATTGCATCATTGCGGGGAAAAAATTGTAACATGAAATAGAAATTTTAAAATAAAATTGTAAAACCAGTCACTTTCACTGGTGTGGTAGTTCTAGTGTTAAGTGCGTCCCTTCGGAGGACAAATTTTCGGCGATACGAAAGATACACTTGACACTGTGTAAAGCAGATCAGACTGGTGATCGATCGGTAATATTTTATAGAAATTTGGATGGATTTTAGAGATTTGAATGATTTTTTTTTCTTCTTTTTTCTTGTGAAACGTAGTAGATGTGAATTAAGTGCGTCCCTACGGAGGATCAGGTTTTCGGCGATACGAAAGATACACTTGACACTGTGTAAAACTCAGATCAGAATGGTGATCGATCGGTAATATTTTATAAAAATTAGGATGGATTTTAGAGATTTGAATAATTTTTTTTTTCTTTTTTCTTGTGAAACGTAGTAGATGTGAATTAAATGCGTTGCAAATTTCGCTTTTATTCTTTGCATTTTATTTTGTAAAATATAGATGCAGCGATAAAGGTCCAATTTCTTTGGAGTTTTATATTTCAGTCGTTTCTGGTATTAAATCTGAGTTTCTTAAATAATTGCAATAAAATCACTCGATCTGCAATCGAGTTTGTCGCCGATAGAGGCTCGCTCATCCCTCTTATTGCTATTTTTCAATGTCTAATTAATATTCGTATTGATATTCAATATTTTCAGTTGTCATAGCAATATTATTCAATGTTTAAATGATATTTGTAGTAATAAAAGTTCAACGAAGATTTATTGATTCCTCCTGTTATTCGGATTTTAAAGTTCACTTCGATCGTATATTACAATGTCAATAATTCCAAAGCAAAATTACACACAATTCTCGCATTCTTCAAGCATCGACACGTTATTTATCCAAAAAATTTATTTCACAACGTACGTTTCCAATTAAAGTCAAATGAGTTTTAACACCGAAATCTGCGAAATTGAAAACAATCGCGTGCAGCGATTCACGCCTTGCTCGGGAAGAAAAAGCAGCAAAGGAAGAGGCGAAGAAAAAGAAAAGAAAGGAAAAACAGATGGTGCAAAGTGAGTACAGACGTTCGGCGAATGGAGATCACCGGCCACCCGGTGATCGTTTTGGTTTCAGCGAGTCACGCGTAATAATCGTTACTCGGTACCCTGAAGAGTGAGAGAAAGTTACCCTAACCGCGTCTCGCTTACGGCTGTAGTATTTAAATCGACGTCTCTTGATATACCGGGAGGCTATGAAAAATGACGCCTGTCTGACCGAAAAAAATCACTGGACTCTACACAAACTAACATAAAACCACTAAAACGTGTACCCATTAATCTATTTAAAAAGTTACAGAAACAAACATTAGGCAATAGAAAATGAATTTTAATAGATCGTGGACTCCAGTCCGTGGTTGCGAATAGAAGAGGAACAAATTGGGATAAAATCGGTCGAGACGACTAAAGACAAGCGGACTTTCTCGAGATTCAGATTGAATGGCAAAAGGAATTCCTGGAATATCGATCGGTCGACTTCTTCGTCGGGCAATGTAGAGTGAAAAGAACTCTAGCCTCTGAAATGGGCTAATTGGAAAACTAAGGTTTGCTCGGTTAACGCGGGCCTAACAATAAAAAGTGGAAGAAGACGAATCGACACCGATTCGAACACTATAATTTATCTAGAAATCAATTAACCATGAAGACTGCTGTACTGTGTAATTTGCATGCCTTCTTTCGAGGATAAAAAAATGTGCAGCTAAATACAACGCTGTTATATGTAATTGAGGAAAATCGTGGAAAATAATTTACATGTTAAAAAATAATTTATTTACGAAAATTGATAAAACTTTATCTAAAACACCATCTGAAGATAAAGAAGAGAGAAAATAATGAGAAAATCTTGTAAAGAAGGATAGAATCGAATTTTAATAGAATTTGTATGCTTTTAAACACAAAGAATACTATCGATACTAGATAATTTGCTAAATTCGATTATGAATCTATATTCGAAAGCAGACTATATGATTCACATTAATGACACCATAAACAGTGGAATATATTGGTAACTAAAATTCTTTGAAATATTTCATATGAGTCACGCAGGAACCAAACCGATCAACTCCATAGAGATACCGGAAATGTAAAGAAAATTGACGATGCGTGCACACTATGTTTGAAATGTATAGGAATTATCTATTTTCTGAAACTCGGCTTGAAATTTACTTGAAATTGACTTCTTGTGGAAATCATTCGTTCTCAGAGCGATTGAACATTAATTATTTAAACTACAGATTTTTAGGTAAATTTATATTTCCGGCAATAATAATAAAAGATAGAACTTCGATAAATGATTGTAGAATACAATGAAATACATTATGCACTCTTTCATATTATTTAAACTCTGTGTAAACCCTGATTATACTCTCTCATGTTTTAATCTTATTTTAGAAAACAAACAGAATTTATAACATTTTCTAAAACTCGGTTTGAAATTGACTTCTTATGGAAATCATTCGTTCTCAGAGTGATTGAACATTAATTATTTAAACTACAGATTTTTAGGTAAATTTATATTTCCGGCAATAATAACAAAAGATAGAACTTCGATAGATGATTACAGAATACAATGAAATACATTATGCGCTCTTTCATATTATTTAAATCTCCAATTTATTTAAATCTAATTTAAATTATTTAAATCTTTAAATTAAAACTAC